>CM042834.1:144896172-145214448 GCA_023653725.1 Bungarus multicinctus
GTTTAACTGTACATCATTGTGCAGTAATAACCAGAGTTTTGGTCTTTTCATCTTCAGTCACCGAAATTGGTGGTCCTCCAGTAAAGTTTGGCTTTGGGATTACAAAGTTCCTGAGAGTGCCTACTTTTCTTGGGTTCGCTAGTTGGACGGTTGACAACTGTTTTTCCCATCGATTGGAACAAGCTTTGTTTTGAAGCGGCAATAACGAGGCACACACGGTTAGTGATTCAGGTCTTTTTGTTTTATTACAGGAACACCGACTGACTCGGCGGCGCGGCAGCCCTTCTTTTAAAGGGCTCCCGCGCCTAAGTCAGCCAATGACGGGGCGAGGATCTCCCGCCGGAATGTAGACCAATGAACAGTAAGTATTTCAAATATATAAAATAACCAATCCAGAACACCCCTCCCTCCTTGGTCCAGTCTGACCAATCAGGAGCCGCGCCTATGTTACGTAATCACGTAGATAGGTGGGGCTCCTGTGGGCCCGACTGGACCTGCGCGGCTCAGTTGCGTCGTTGCTATCGGCTGGTGCGGAAGGACCTGTTGCTCCTCTCGCCTCCGGCCCTGGAAACTTCGAGCAGGTCGAGCCGGCTGCGTCACTACCAACGGGCCTAGCTAGGCTAGTTGATGTGGCCATGCCGCTCCCCACCCGGCCTGGATTATCGTCGGTCCTGTCAGATGTTTCAGCGGGACGTTCTCCAGGATCAGGTGCGTAGCAGCGAGACCCGACCGGAGCTAGATTTGAGGGTGTGTGTGTGTGAGTTAGGGCGTCATTGTTTGTTAGTGGGCTTGCCTTATCTTGACTGCTTGGTGGTTGCTCCCCTTCCCCCCCAGGAAAATCGCAAGGTCTGGGAAGGGTGCGAGTTCTAAGTTGGTCGATGTGTCGCTTCCAGCTTCTGCCATCAGAAGTGGTAAGCCGGTATGAACGTGGTCCGGTTAGATGTGTGATGGTGGCTGGCACCCATAAGGGGTGCCCTACCAGATTTTTAGCGTAAGCTAAATCCCCAATTTGGAATGTTCGGACTCTGGTTGAAGAATCTAGAGGCTTGTCTGTAGAGTATGTAGGGTGTAGTCTATCTAGAGGGGAACGTAATTTCCTCCCCATAAGTAATTCAGCAGGAGTTTTGTTAGTAGTGCTACTAGGTGTAGTGTGTTGGATAAATAATAATTTGTCGATGCGTGCTTGTATAGGGCCCTGGTCTAACTTAAGAAGGGTCTCCTTGGTAAACCGGACCATGCGTTCGGCCCGTCCATTCGCTGCCGGATGTGCCGGCGCGGTTAGGGCATGGCGTATGCCCAAACTTGCTAAATAACCCTCAAATTCTGTAGCCGTGAATTGAGGGCCGTTGTCGGAGACCAGGACGTCTGGTAATCCGTGGGTGGCAAACCAGTGACTGAGCTGTCGTATGACAGCCTCGCAAGAGGTTGATTTCATTAGGCTTACTTCTAGCCAGTTTGAATAAGCTTCTACCAGAATCAAGAAAGTATGCCCCTTAGTCGGACCCGCAAAATCTATGTGGATTCTAGACCAAGGGCCCCTAGGTAGATCCCACTCAGTGGCTGGCGCCTTTGGGGGTGAGGGCCGGGATGTCTGGCAGGGCTGGCAACCCGCGACCCAGTCGGTAACATCCTTGTCTAACCCAGGCCACCATACATAACTCCTGGCTAAACTTTTCATTTTCACCATCCCGGGGTGTCCCTCATGCAATAGCCTCAATATGGCATTTCGAAGTTTTAGTGGAATGACCACTCGATCCCCCCATAGTACACAACCCTTTAGCACGGAAAGTTCCATTTGTCTCTGTTTAAATGGTTTGTAATGTTCTTGTAAATCAGAGTCTGGCCATCCCTTTATGATCCACCTACTCACGGTATGCAGTAGGTGGTCGTTAGAGGTTTCGTGCGCGATGTCTGCTGCTGTCATCGGGAGGTCTGGTAGGGTTTCAATCAAAAATGTTGAGGTGCTGGGGTTTGGTTCAGGATCAGTGTCTGGTAACGGGCAACGACTTAAAGCATCTGCGTGCGTGATGGACGGACCCGGACGGTAAGACAAGGTGTAATTGTAAGCGGCAAGGAATTCTGACCATCTTGTCATTCTGGGTGATAAAATGTGAGGGGTTGGTTTGTCTCCCGCCAGAATACCTAGTAGGGGTTTGTGGTCGGTGATAATAGAAAATGGTCGGCCATACAGGTATTCATGGAAACGTTTAATACCAGAAATTATGGCTAGTGCCTCCTTGTCCAGTTGACTGTAATTTCTTTGGCTTTTAGACAGGGTTTTTGAATAGAAGGCAATCGGAGCCTCTCTGCCGTTAGGTAGAAGGTGGCTCAGGACAGCTCCGATCCCAAAAGGCGAGGCATCACAAGTTAATAACAATGGCAAAGTCTCGTTATATTGTATTAGTACCTTTGCTGAAGTGATCATGTCTTTAATTTTGTTAAATGCTGTTTCTTCCCGATTTCCCCACTTCCACAACGTGTCTTTGTCCAAAAGTCTATGCAAAGGTTCCGCCACCGTGGCTTTCTGGGGCAAAAAGACATGATAAAAGTTTATTAACCCTAGGAAGGCTTGTAGGTCAGCTTTGTTAGTTGGGGTGGGGGCATTTTTGATGGCACGGGTTTTTCCTGCTGTTGGGTGGATGCCGTTGCCATCGATTTGGTATCCCAAGAATTCTATTTTGTCTGTGATTAGGGTGCATTTGTCTTTTTTGACTTTTAAACCAGCCTCAGTAAATTTGGTAAGCACTTTTCTTAGGCGGTCTCGCAGTTGCAATTTGTGTTTAGCTGCAATCAGGACGTCATCGAAATATGGGATGACCCCTGGAATTCCTTGAAGGAGGCGTTCCATAAGAGATTGAAAAATGCCAGGTGCCACGCTAACGCCAAATTGGAGGCGATTACATTTAAAGGTGCCCCGGTGTGTCACAATAGTTTGGGCTTCAGCTGTTTTTTTCGTCAATGGGCAGTTGCTGGTAAGCCTGAGCCAAATCGAGTTTAGCGAAAAATTTTCCGCCTTTGATAGAATGTAACAAGTGTGTACGACAGGCACGGGGTATGCGCTCTGTTGTAATGCATGGTTAAGGGTCGCCTTATAGTCCCCACAAATACGAACCGACCCGTCCGCTTTTATAGGGGTCACTATAGGGGTCTCCCATTTAGCGTGGTCAACTGGTTCGAGGACCCCTTGCTTGACTAATTTATCCAGTTGTTCTTCTATTTTGGCTTTAAAGCAAAAGGTACCCGTCTTGCCTTTAGTCTAATTGGGGCTACCTTAGGGTCTATGTTAAAAGATATCGGGTTACCCCGGTACTTGCCTAATTCTTCGCTGAACAGGTCCTGGAATTCTTGAATGAGGTCTGCCTCCCAGTCAGCGTCTGTAATATGGTTGATACCGGTCATCCCTATTCCAAGCGGTTCGAACCATTCCAGTCCTAAAGGCTTGGTCTGTTCCGGTCCACAATTGTTAGGGGAAGAATCTCGGTGTGGTTTTTGAAGGTTACCTGGAAATGTCCAATTCCTACTACCGGAATTTTGTTCCCTGGTAGTCTTTAAGCGTTAAGTTCTGTTTGTCTAGTTCGCTTCGCCGTATGTCTGGGATCAAGTCTTTGATAGTGTCCCACGAGACCATGGAAAGGAATGATCCCGAGTCCACTTCCATTTCACAATTTTTTCCTTCAATTCTTACTTGAACGTGGACTTTTTTAACGTTTTTTGTATTAGAGTGTCCAATTATTACTGTTTGGTGAGTTTCTTCTTTCTTGTAAGATGCCTCCTTAAATTTTCTATTCCTTCCTTCCTGGCTCCAACGGCTGCTTGTTTCTTTTCTTTCTCTCTTGGAGGAGGACTTTCTCTCCGCCTGGGGCTGTAGCTGATCTGGCTCTGCATGCTCTTGCGATGTGCCCTTTCTTTTCACACTTTCTGCATATTGCGTCTACGAAACGGCACTCTGATCTGGGGTGGTTTCCACCACAACGGTTGCATTCAAAATCAAACCGCCTGTTTGCCCGCTCTTTTTTTCCTCTCGTGGCTTTTAGGTGGCAAACCTCGTCTTCTTCACTACTGGTCTCAGTTTCCAGATCCTCGTAGTGTGTTGAGGTTTTTCCCCGTTCGTCTTCAGTTTTGGTGGCCTCTTTGGGATTGTGGTGTGCAGCTTGATTAATCTGTTTCATTCTTGCCGCCGATTTGTGAGCAGCTTCGGCTGCGGTGGCTTCTTCAATGGCCTCTGTGGCTGTTATCTTGGGTCGGTTTAGTAACTTACTCTGCAATATTGGATCTTTTAAGCCTAATACGATCCGGTCTCTCAGAGCCTCGTTGAAATCCGAGAATTCGCACTCCCCTCCTATTTCTCTTAAATCTGCCACGAAGTCAGCGATAGGTTCACCTTCTTTTTGATTCCGGAGGTAAAACTCATGGCGCTTAATCAGGCAGGAGACTGTGGGAGCGTAGTGTTTTCGCAGGATCTTTTCTAGCTCGGGCCAGGTTAGCGTTTTGACATCGATTGGAGACGCTAACGCCTTTGCCATCCAAAAAACGGCTTGGCCGCAGTGGGTCAAGAAAACCGCTCTCTTCCGATGATCCGACACTCCGCTCAGATCGCTACTCTCCAAAAACATGAGGAAGCGGTCCACATACGTCTGCCATTCCTCCTTTGCCGGATTGAATTTCTCTGGCGGGGCGTTGCTTCCGGACATGATGCCGCTCGCTCTCCGCCGCTATTCACTCTCTAAACGTGTTGCCTCGATCCCATCCTCGTTGCCAGTGTTTTGAAGCGGCAATAACGAGGCACACACGGTTAGTGATTCAGGTCTTTTTGTTTTATTACAGGAACACCGACTGACTCGGCGGCGCGGCAGCCCTTCTTTTAAAGGGCTCCCGCGCCTAAGTCAGCCAATGACGGGGCGAGGATCTCCCGCCGGAATGTAGACCAATGAACAGTAAGTATTTCAAATATATAAAATAACCAATCCAGAACAGCTTCAAAAGGACTTTGCGGGAATTAATGAAGAAAGAAAAAAGAGGTTTTCTTTCTCTTTCCTTTCTCCTTCTTAGAGCAGGTTCTGCACAACACTGTATGCTCATTCATACCACTGACTTACTTCTTGGAGTCTTGAGTAAGAACGATTATTCTTCTGTAAGTAAATCCCATTACTTTTCTGCCCAAGGAGAAGGATTGGGTTTGGGATGGCTTTTGGTTTTCACTGGTAATGTTGTCGAAATAATAATTTCCTATTTGGTCAAAGGAAAAAAAGACCAAACCAAAACATTTTTGAAAGGTTCTAGTCTAAACCTTATATGGACTTTTTCTTTTTTGCTGAAAAGAGAAAGAAATGACAAGATGGATCTACAGCTCTGAAGATAAAGAAAAATGTGGATTAAATGAGGAACTGAAGAAATTTTTATAAAAATGAAGAGGGATAAAAAGAAGAAGCTCAGGGGGCTGCAAGAGATAATAAGACTGTAATTTAACTATTGAAAAGATGGTTCAAAATCATTTATGTATTTCTTAACTTTAGATTCGGTCTTTCTTTTTCATTTCTTGCCCTTTTTGTTTCTCTTTCTTTTCAATTTGTCTTGTATTTTCCCCCATAGAATGCAAGACAAATGGAAAAGAAAGGAAGTGCTCTCTATGCTACCCTGTTAACCATGGCTTCTTTCAATTGTTCGATATTCAACTTGGATGTTATCAAGCCAGCATGTTCTTTGCTTGCTCCTTCTTGTCCCACTAACCATTCCTAGCACCACTGTCTTCTCCAATGAATTTGCACATATGACATGGCCAAAATACAGGTAGTCCTCGACTTATACAACTACAATAGAGCCCAAAATTTCTGTTGTTGGCGGAGATATTTGTTAAGTGAATTTTGTCCCATTTTATGAGCTTTCTTGCCACAGTTGTTAAGTGAATCACTGCAGTTGATGTGTTGGTAGCCCAGTTAAGTGAATTTGGTTTCCCCCTTAACTTTGCTTGTCAGAAGGTTATAGCAGTTGATCACTTGACCTCGAGACTCAGCAATCGTCATAAGTATGAACCAATTGCCAAGCCTCTGAATTTTGATCACGTGATTATGGGGATGCTGCAAAGGTCATAAGCATGAAAAATGATCATTAGTCACTTTTTCCAGTGCTATTGTAACTTTGAACAGTCATTAAATGAACCGTTGTTGCTATTGTAACTTTGAATGGTCATTAAAGAACTGTTGTAAGCCAAGGAATACCTGTATATCAGATGTAATTTTATGGTTTTATATGATTTAACACCTCTACATTTTGTTATTCTGCCTGTCCATGGTATACAGAATAATTTATGCCAGCATCACAGTTCAAAGGTGTCAATTCTTCTTCGATCACCTGTTGTTTGGGTCCAACTCTCGCACCCATACATCATTACAGGGAAAACTATTGCATCCCTGAAATTACTTTTACCTTACTTAATATTCTTCTATTTAGACTTAGCCTACTGATGCCATCTTCAGATTCTATAACACAGTGGACCCCAAACTTTTGGGCACCAGGGACCGGTTCCTTGGAGAGAGTTTGTTCCAGGAATGGATGGGGTGTGGTTTTGCATTGTGCTGTCCAGACAGTATATAGTTAATGGGGAATTGGTATAGTTAGTTAGGAATGGGGAGCTGTCCCCTTAAGAGAATGCATCATGGCAATTGTAGTTAAGGTATCCTGGGAAATGTAGTCCATGTCATGTGGCCACATCTGTAATCCTGATTGGTCACTGAATTGAGCCTTGGTGAGTTGGAGGAGGTTCCTTCACTCTTGCCTGAACCCAGCATCATGCTGCTGCTTCACCCCCTTGCTCCGCCATTATCGGAATGTAAGGAGAACTATCCTTTCACACCAGAAAGTCAGCTATGCAAAGAGTTGGATATTGAGATGAATCTCAACGTAACTCTAAGTTATACTGAGGATGCCTGATGAACCAATAAAAGGACTTTGTATGGATGCTTTGTGGAGTTATCTATCTGCCTTTATACATTCAGTCAGTAATTATAGAGGACAGAATAGTAAAAGGATGGTAATCTTTCATCCCCAAAATGAAGGCCTGTATCCCACGGATGGGTCTTCCTTTGTTTGTGCTGCCTGATTCCTGGCATGCCGTGCCTCGGTGCCTGTCCACAGATTGGGGATTGGGGACCCCTGATGCATGGATATTAGTGTTACAATATCTATGCATCTTCAGAAGATCTCGGTGCTATGGCCTGTCGGCTGCTGGCCCCTCCAGCAGCCAAATCAGAAGAAGAGGAGTGGGAGTCAGGATCAGCATCAGGGCAACCTGAGAGCTCTGAGGAGGAAGAGAGAATAGAGCTGGCAGAGAGAGAGGCAGAGCCTGGGCCATCCGTCATCCCTCAGATGGAGAGTCAATAGCCCCCAGGTCTGGAAGTGGTTGATGAAGAAGAGGAGGAACAGCTGGGTCCAGTGCCAGATGCGCGGCTGCGCAGAAGGCAGAGAATAGGAGAATAATGGAAAGCCATGGGCCAATCCTGGGGAAGGAAGAGCCACCACTGTTAGCGAGGCCCCACCCTAGCTCTGGGGATAAAAGGCAGGGGGCAGAGATGACTAGATGTGGCAGAGAACTATTCATCTTCAACCTGCAAGCGAAAACTTTTGCTGGGGCTGCCGGCATTCCTAATAATGGAACCTTTTGAGTTCACATCAGAGGGTTTTTTGGGGAGAGAGATGCAGAGAATGCGTGACTATTTTTTGTGATCAACAAAATCCCAGCATTCAAACAAAATTCCAACAAAAACCACGGTTGATTGGAACTCAGCAGTGTGCATAGGTCCCAAGGCAGAGATGAACACCAGCAATTCTCAATGCTTAATTCAATTACTTACTGGCCTCTACAAAAATCAGGGTGTCCAGGTCAGTGGTGGGATTAAATTTTTTTTACTACCGGCTCTGTGGGTGTGGCTTGCTGGGCATGTCAGGGGAAAATACTGCAAAATCTCCCTTTCCTCTCCACCCCACTAACCTGCTTTCCAGCTCCTTTCTCCTGTGCAGGGCAACCAAAGAAGATCCAGCCAATCAGCTGGGGCTCAGGAGGCAGAGAATAGATGGGGGCGGGGGCAGTCAGAGGTGGTATTTGCCGGTTCCCTGAACTACTCAAAATTTCCGCTATCGGTTCTCCAGAACTAGTCAGGACCCTGCTGAATACCACCTCTGGTCCAGGTACAAAAAAATATAGGGCCCTTGTGCCTTTAATACCTATGTGACAAATTACTTCTGCAAGAATCTGTTCTTTTTCAACTGCCCACTCAAACACAGGCTATTGCCCAGCTGTCTGAGTAACCACACGAAGATGAAATCATTGGGGAATTTTCCCCTTTCCCTCCCTGGGGAGACTGTCTTGCTCATTGCATTTGAGCTCTTTAAAGTCTGTGCAGTCTAGAGGCTTTTCATCTTCTGCCAGGCTGGGTGTGGTGATTGTAGAGGTTGGATTTGCTGCTAAAGGAAATAGTGTGGAGTTTAGGACTGGAACATTGGAATGCAAATTAGCATAGAGATCCCTAATGGAGTGCCCAGGAATGCCAAATGTGCCTTCAAATATACTGTATTAGTGCCTGCTAGGCTTCCTGTCCTAAGTGGCCTTTTAGATCACTTTTAAAACCCTGTTTTTGGTTCTATAACTTACAATGCTTAAAACAGGAAGATGCATGCATGTTGCACCAATGAGATATAATCAGGGGTGGTCTTCAGCAGGTTCCGACCAATTCTGTAGAACCGGTAGGAGAAATTTTGAGTAGTTCAGAGAACCAGCAAACACCACCTCTGACTGGAGATTTTACAGTCTCCTTCCCCTGCCACGCCCACCAAGCCCCGCCCACAGAACCGGTAGTAAAAAAATTTGAATCCCACCACTAGATATAATCCATACCAATCTAGGGCTCAGCTTTCTTAACGTGGAAGAATTATAGGCCACTGCAGCTGAGTGCTGTGTTTGAAAATGTGCCCACTTGCCCAGATAAAAAGACAAAAGATTAGAAGGGAGAATAAGGACCATTCAAATAAATGTGGTTTTTGTTTCTGATTACCTCAAAATGCTTCTATGTATATTCATTTTGTGACATCAAAAATGGTAATCCAAGAACAACATGAAGAACAATTTTAAATGGATTTAAGGCTATTTGTTAAAAAGATTTTTTTCCCTATTGAAAGCTGGAGTCATTCCTTCCTTACCAAGGCTAGAATTTCAGTTTGATGAAAAACTCTGGGTTAGTCTTATGTCATCTCTTACTTCAAATGAAAAGCGTTGCAACATTTCATTAAATGGTCATAAGTCAGATAGAGTTCATTACTTATTTGCACAATCTAAATATTAGAGATTTTCCAGAATATCATGAACATGGTTTTATTATTTCTAATAGTGATGTGTGGAATTTCAGTATGAATGATTCCAGAAAGCATAAACAATGAATAATGCCCCTGCTGGATGTGGGATGATGGGAACTGCAGCCTAATACCACTGGAGGGAATTCGGTTGGGAAAGCTAACCTAAACCATCAGGAAAGCCAAAAGTGTTCATCATATAATTAATACATAAAATATTTAACTGTTTTGGTCCCAAAATTCATCTTCCTTCATTCCCCCAACTTATCCATCATGCATAAGCACACCAATGTGTCTACCACCCTTTCTTATTGTTTCTTTTTATTTTTCTTATTGTTTCTTTTTATTTATTTATATTTATATTTCTATACCGCTCCCTCTCCCAAAAAAGGGACTCGGGGCGGTGTACAGCCTAATAAAAATACATAGAGTAAATATAATTTAAATAAATTTAAAACTGAATTAAATAGATAAACCGGCTGCATCCCGTCTAACTACAATTACACATTTAAAAATCCGGGATTAATAAAAAATTTAAAATGGAAGATTAAAAACTAAAACCCAAAATTAGGTATAAAACCCCAAAAACCCTTACTGGGACAGGCCAGCCTGTTTAAAAAATAGGGTCTTAACCGCGCGCCGGAAGGTCAGGATGATTCCATCATTCCGTCATGGCTCGTATCTCCGGGGGGGGATCATTCCACAGGGAGGGGGCTCCCACAGAGAAAGCCCGCACCCTCGGGGCCGCCAGCTGACAACGATCAGGCGGCGGTACCCCACGTAGGGCAACCCTGTGGGAGCGTACTGGGCGGCGGGAGGTAGACGATGGCAGTAGGCGGTCCCGTAGATACCCAGGTCCCGAGCCATGGAGCACTTTAAATACCATCAGTACCACCTTGAATCGAATCCGGAAGGCCACAGGAAGCCAGTGCAGCCTGCGGAGAAGCGGTGTAACGTGGGAGCTCCGAGGGGCACCCACGATCACCCGCGCGGCTGCATTCTGGACTAACTGTAGCCTCCGGAGACTCTTCAAGGGGAGCCCCATGTAGAGAGCATTGCAATAATCCAGGCGGGAGATAACGAGGGCGGAAGTGACTGTGCGAAGTGCGCCCAGATCCAGAAAGGGCCGCAACTGGTGAATCAGACGAATCTGATAAAAAGCCCCCCTGGCGACGGCTACAATGTGTTCTTCCAAAGACAGCCGTACGTCCAGGAGGACACCCAAGTTGCGCGCCCTTTCCACGGCCAGCGAAGGAACCAGCTGGCTGTATCTGGGCGCAGGAAACCACAGCCACTCGGTTTTGGTCGGGTTGAGACGAAGCCTGTTACGACCCATCCAATTCCGCACGGCCTCCAGGCACCGGGACATCACTTCGACGGCTTCGCTGGGGTGGCCCGGGGTGGAGATGTACAGCTGAGTATCATCAGCGTACTGATGGAACTCCACCCCAAAGCCACGGATGACCTCACCCAGCGGCTTTACATAAATGTTGAACAGCAGGGGCGAGAGCACCGACCCCTGAGGGACCCCACATAGTAGGGGCCTCGGGGCCGATCTCTGCCCCCCTGTCAACACAAATTGCGAACGGTCGGAGAGGAAGGAGGTGAACCACCACAGCACGGTGCCCCCTACCCCCAACCCCTCCAACCGTCGCAATAGGATGTATCCATTTCATGTATTCATAACTATGTTTATACTTATACCTGTTATCTTATAATCGCTTGACAAAATCAAATAAATAAATCATAGAAAACAGCATGTGACGACGATCAGTCCACAGATGTTTTTTTCTCACTTGGAAAAGTTAATTGATTTATTACATAGAGCTGCAGCTACCAAGTTGAATGCTCTTACCCAACCCAGGGCATTCCTTTATATATTGTTTTCTTACATCATTTATATTTCTCCATCATCCACAACATCACCTTCCAACAATTTTCTTTTTTGTTAGTTGCGAAGTCATGTCCGACCAGGAGTGGGATCTGACCGGTGTAACTACTGGTTCGGTGATTTACGATTTGCGCGCGCATGCACGCTTAGCTCGAGGTCAGTGCCCACCCCATTGTGGTTATCAGAGACGTTAAGCTCGTCCTTGTATAGTTCTTCTGTGTAATTTTGCCACCTCTCTTAATCTCTTCTGCTTCTGTTAAGTCCAGGGGTGGGATTCTACCGGTTCTGATTGGTTCTATAGAGCCCCTTGTTAACTTTCTAAGCAATTTGGAGAACCGGTAGTTAGAAGAAATCTCCTTTTGTTCTTTTTTCCCACCCTTATTACATTCTTGGCAGTATGCCTAGACTTACTGTCTCCGAAGGAGGTTTTTTTTTCTTGATACTTAAAGGGGAAGGGTTGTTTTAAGCTTTTTACACTGCTGTTGGGAGGAAATACTCCCCTGGAAATACTCCTTCTTGGCTAGGTAGAAAGTTTGACATTCAAATGTGAGTTTACATACCCCTTCTGAGTTTTGGTTTAAAACTGATTTTTGGTAAAGTTTAATTCTGTACTCGGTGACATTTAATCCTGTGTTTATTGATGGGATAATTTTCCCTATTCAGCTTTGTTTGGAAGGAAAAAAATTAATCTCTGTTCCTGAAAAGAAACTGGTTTGAGAAATCTGACTAGTTCCTGTGTCTATTTGTTCTGGTAATTGGTTTGACAAGCAACAGCTACTGTTGTGATTTAATTATTTGTATTGTGCTTAAATGTTTTCCTGCCTCATGATTTCTTTTTCTATCTGGGGAGGGGGTCTTCCTTCACTGCTTTAGTGGTATCTGGCACTGTCCTTTTGGGGTGTACTTCCAAGAGGCAGGATGCAAGCTTGGCTCTGATTTTTTTACTGCCTTTCTGGGGGGCATTGACCTTTCCTTAAACCTGGATGATTTCATTAGGATATCTTGTGAGATGAGTGAAACTAGCTGGTATCTTTAAGTGGTGCAAATGGATCTAAGGATTGCTTTTCCTGGGTGTGTTCTTTCTGGAGAACTTAAATGACCTCTCTGCTAAAGAGTTTCACTTTATGAGCAAGAGTTGGCTGCTGATAGTTATCATTGCATTTTAACTATTTTAATTCCTCAAGGTGCTCTGACATCCTGCCTGATTTGTAACTCTGGCTTGCAGGTAATTTTAATCTAATGATTGTTATTTAGGACAACTTTTTGCAAGCAAAGAAGCTTTTTATATTTTTGTACAGATAATCCTTGACTTACAACAGTTCATTTAGTGACCATTCAAAGTTACAATGGCACTGAAAAAATTGACTTATAACTGTTTTTCACGCTTACAACCCTTGCAGCATCCCCACTGTCATGAGAGGCCAGGCGAGGAGAAGTTCTCCTTGATGTGAGTGACATCGAGTTGACCATGCCCACCCGGTCACGTGACCACCAAGCCACACCCACCAACTAAGCCATGCCCACAGAACCGGTTGCTAAAAAATTTGAAACCGACCCCTGGTTAAGTCCATGCGATTTTGGTACTTTATCTTGCCTATCTTTGCATGAAACGTTCTCTTCACATCGCCAATTTTCTTGAAGAGTTCTCTTCATATCTCCAATTTTCTTGAAAAGATCTCTGGTCCTCCCTATTCTATTTTTTTCTTCTATTTGTTTGCACTGCTCATTTAAGAAGGCATTTTTATCTCAAAATGCAAAAAAGCTGAAAATAAATGGATAGAGGAAATGCACAATGTGGAGGAAAAAGTAGAAAATTACTTTGGGTGAAGGGATTTTACCAATTCATTTTCCATGCTTTTGGGATCAGGATATGTAAGTGTGCAAAATGGACATACATACATACAGTGGTCAGCATGTATACAGATCAGATGAAAATTGGTAATTTCTTTGTAAGCTCAAGATTTCCACAACCAGATATGACTACAATGCTATGAACCTGAGAATAGATATGAAAGTCATAGGTAACCCCAAGTATTTTGTCTGCTTTTAAACATGTTTTATAAAAATTTGGAAAACACATTAACTGATGACTTACAAAAAAAAAGTCCCTGTCATTAAACTTTCCTCTTACAATGAAAGTTTTTCAGGACATTTTGCAGTATCTACGGTATATTTTGGCAATTTAGTGAAATAGTAAAGTAAACTTCCTTGTCTTTCAGATTCTTCGGAGTGCCAGCGACAGATTCTAAAAAATATTAGCCATATACTCCGTAGAGTCTGGATGGACTTTGTATTTCTGTTTCGCAACGTTAATGTGTAAAAGCACCATGCATTTCTAACTGAGCCAACTTTGGGATTTGAGAAGGAAATCGAATTGACAATTTGTTAGGGTTTTTTTGCTAAAAATCCTAAATATCTACCGCTAAAGTAGACTGAAAGATGTTAAGGGATGTAATATTTTAACAGCCATCTTTGTAATTATTCAAAAATATTGGATATATTCAGAGCCGTGATGGTGCAATAGTTAGAATACAGTATTGCAGGCTACTTCTGCTGCCTGCTGGCTGCCTGCTGTTTGGCAGTTCAGCAGTTTGAGTCTCACCAGCTCAAATTTGACTCAGCCTTCCATCCTTCCGAGATCAGTAAAATTAGGATCTAGATTGTTGGGAGCAATATGCTCTGTAAACAGCTTATAGAGGGCTGTAAAGCACTGTGAAGTGGTATATTAGTTTAAGAAGTGCTGTGGCTCTTGCTAATCTTACTCATATATTTCCACTTTTGATATTCATTAATAAAACCTTTTTAAAATCCCAATTTCCAAATGCATTAGGATAATGCATAATTCAGAAATGGATTAATAATCTAACAAGTTATTAAATTATTGTTTTGTGGAACAGTCATGGGCTGATTGCCCAAATCTTATAAATCAGGGAATGTATCTGTCTGTCTGTGTCGGTGTGTCTATATGTATGAAAAATCAAGATAGCAGCTAAGAAGTATAGAGATCTTGTTTACAAGACTCAGCCTAATGTCAGCGCTCCAACTAACAAGTTTTATTTTATTAGAGTTGTCATATTGGCACATCTGGGAAAACCCAAATATGAGAATTCCGGGTTTTCCCTTCCCAATAGAAATTCAAAGATCCATTCCCCTGCACCCACCAGTCCATCACATGGTCCAATCAAATATCTTCCCAACTGGAGATACCAGACAGATGCAGGGTAACATGTCCTTGACTTTATAAGAAAGAATGTTGAACCTAATCTTCCACCTCTCTATGAAATCCCCCCTCCCAATTTCCCAGGCACTAAATGTGGCAGCCTCAAAGCTTTTAAGTGAAATATGGCTTCCAAGGCTGACACCTTAAATGTTGCAGCCCAGGTTTCTGGACTAATGACTTTTTATGGTTTCTCATGTAAAGGAGCCAAGAAATTCTGTTTGGTATTGCCAATACAATACAATACAGTCTAAGGAACTTGACATGATTGCGTAATTTATTTGTGACTAGCAGGTTGCTAATGATGATGCAAAAGGCAGGACTAGTATAAAAACAAGTGATGAAACAAATGGGAGGGTTGCGTGGGAAGTCAAGTATTGATAAGTTCACATCTAAATGAATGCTTTCTTCTTAAATGGCAGGAGATGCACAGTTTATGAGAAAAGCTGAAAGTACTGGCTCTGTTATTAAACAATTTAATTAGAAAAATAAATAAAGGTTTTATGGTCCCCAGGCAGCTCAGAGTGGGATGGGGCAAAGCAGGAGGTTCCTTTCAGCCAACAGTACTACATTTATTTTATGTATTTATTTATTTGATTTGTCAAGCGATTATAAGATAACAGGTATAAGTATATACATAGTTTTGAATACATGAAATGGGTACATATAAGAAAAATAAAAAGAAACAATAGGACAGGGACGGTAGGCACAATTGGTGCGCTTATGCACACCCCCTACAGACCTCTTAGGAAAGGGATGAGGTCAATGGTAGACAGTCTAAGGTTAAAGTTTTTGGGCTTTGAGGAAGAAACCACAGAGTCAGGTAGAGTATTCCAGACATTGACCACACTGTTGCTGAAGTCATGAAGTACATGCACAGGCTACTCACATAAGGGCTGACATGTCACAGTGGGAATCTATAGGATCTCCCATGTGGCATGTTGTGAGTTGTATTGGCAGGACACAAACAAATGGTGTCCTGAATTGTCCCACTTTGACCAGTACAGCCACCCTGTTGCAACCAGCCAATCTGCTACATGGTGGATCTGTGCAGAATAGCATGTCAGTGCCAATGTGAGTAAGTCACTCATAGTGGCAGTGCTGGTAGAAGGAGGAATTTCCAGCACTGCCATTTTTGTCACCTCAGTGACATAACTGTGGAACAGTGATGCATTTCAAAACAGTTTACCACTAGATGGGTGTAGCTTGGAGGGTGCACACACTTTGCACACATGCATGCGCCAAATGCACATTTTGCGCAGGCACAGAGGCTTTCCAACTTAGCTGCAATCCTGCACTCTCCCTGTCGCTTTAGCAGCTGACTCACAAAGCAGCTGGGCTTCAAAAGCAGGGAATAAAGGTCAGTATGGGAGTCCAGGTGGGCAGGTGGGCCCAACAGCAGCTCCAGCAGCTCCTCAGAGAGAACCAGTTCGGTCTCTGCTGATCTTCGGTGTGACCGGTATGTCAGAACCGGGCTGAACTGGTAGAATACCATCACTGATGTCGATACAGTAACTCTTATGAGGGACTTGGGAGAAGAGAATGTAACTTCCAAGGTTCATCTTCTCCCCTTCAACAACATTCCTACCAGCCATTATCTATTGCAAATGACTAAGTAACTGGAGCGGAGAGAGAATGCTTGCACCACCAAAGCTGGCTCCTAGAAGCTGGGCAGATCTCACCCTCTGTTGCATCATCAGCCCAATCTATATACTACTAAGACTTTCATTGTTTGTCTGTTTGTACCCTTCAATTAGGCCAAATGGTGCATCGTATTGCAACAACTTTTGAATCAAGGTGCCTCAAATCTGCTAACTTGAACAATGTGTAAAAAAAAAAAAAAACACCCCAGGGGTTGAAATTTCAGCGATCGTCAACTACTTTTATTCATAAACTTGTGGCTGCTGTAGCATACCCCACAGTCATGTGATTGTGATTTCTGATGCTTTCTGCCAGTGTCCCACAAGCAGATTCTGTGGGGAAGCTGACAGGAAGTAGAAAGCAGAGAAAGCAGCATACCCAGAGCTGTCCCTGGCTAAATGCATTATGTATATCACATACATGTACTCATCATGCAAATTGAATTAAAACCTGCAAATTAATTAACCATGTCATGTAAAATGTGTAGTGGGATTTATTTTGAAGGACAAGCTACAGGCAGCTACAGGAGCAGAGGTAGTTCATTTAGGCTAAGAGTGTTATTACTCTTGTTATTGTGAGATGATGATGATGATGATGATTAATCATTGCACAGTCAGCCATGATGTTCAGATTGGCCTTTTTGTCTACCTATCGAGTCCTTACCAAGGACCTGAGATAGGCAGATCTGGATGTTTGACGGTGTTACAGATATCATCGCAGGATGGAAGCTGTTCCAAGTAAAGTTGCCTTCTGCAATTGACTGATAGCAAATTTGTCAATGCTGACTGTGTTCAAGTGGTGCTCCAGTTGTTTTGGGATTGCACCCAAGATACCTATTACTACTGGTACTATCCTTGCTTGCCTTTGCCATAGTCGTTCTATTTCTATTTGTAGTTTTTGTACTTTATCTTCTCCAATTGTTTCTTTTCTATTCTGCTATTTCCAGGCATGGCCACATCCATTATCTAGACCAGTGGTTCCCAAAGTGGGCTGTACCGCCCCCTGGAGGGGGTGGGATGCCTTAGGGGGGCGCTAAGAGGCAAGGGGGCTGGCAGGAGGGTGCTAAGAAGTGGCAGGGGGGCATTCGAGGTGCCAGCCCCGCAGGCTCACCTATTGACTGTTGCTCTGGAGCCAGCGCCTCGAATGCCCCCCTGCTGCCTCTTAGCGCCCCTCTGCCAGCCCCCTTGGGGATGCTAAGAGGCGGCAGGGGGGCATTCGAGGTGCCGACCCTGCAGGCTCACACATTGACTGTTGCACCGTTCCGGAGCCAGTACCTCGAATGCCCCCCTGCCGCCCCTTAGCGTCCCCAAGGGGGCCAACAGAAGGGCGCTAAGAGGCGGCAGGGGGGCATTTGAGGTGCCAGCTATTGCACTGCTCCAGAGCCAGCATCTCTAATGCGACCGTGGTGGCACGTTATGTGCCACCGCAGCCGCATTCGATGCGCCGCTCCCCTGCCATCTTTTAGCATCCCCAAGGGTCAGGCAGAGGGGCGCTAAGAGGCAGCAGGGGGGGCGTTTGAAGCACCAGCTCCAGAGTGGTGCAACACTCAATGGGTGAGCCTGAAGAGCCGGCTCCTTGAACGCCCCCCCTGCTGCCTCTTAGTGCCCTTCTGCCGACTCCCTTGGGGACACTAAGAGGCGGCAGGGGGGCATTCAAGGCATTGTCTCCGGAGCGGTGCAACAGTCAATGGGGTGAGCCTGCAGGGCCGGCGCATCAAACACCCCCCTGCCGCCTCTTAGCGTCCTCAAGGGGCCCAGCAGAGGGGCACTAAGAGGCAGCAGGGGGCATTTGAGGCGCCGGCCCTGCAGGCCCATTGACTGTTGTACCGCACCAGAGCTGGCACCTCGAATGTGGCAGCACGTTGGGAAAAGCTGCCACTTTCCCAAAGTGCTGCCACTGTCGCATTCTGTCTGTCCATTCGTCCGTCCAACCATCCATCCAAAAGGTTTGTCTGTCTGTCTGTCTTCCTGCCTGCCTACCTGCCTGCCTGCCTGTCTTTCTGTCTACCTACCTATCTACCTATCCATACATCCGTCCAAAAGGTCTGTCTTCCTGCCTGCCTGCCTGCCTACCTACCTACCTACCCACCCACCTATTTATCTACTAATATATCTATCTAGCTATATCTACCTACCTACCTACCTATCTACATGTCTCTCTATCTATCCATCCATCCATCCATCCATGTTTGAAGTGCCTGCCCCGCAGGCACATCGGGAAAATAGAGCAAAGCCAGTCCGGGAGAGAGGAAGGGAGGGAGGGGAGGGAGTGATTGAGGGAGGGAGGGAGAGAGAGAGGGAGACAGACAGACAGACAGACAGACCTGATGCATCAGATTGAAATGAGGCCTAGTTTAGACTGAGGCCCTTTTCCACATTGAAACATCTTTGGCTTCTATTAAAGGTTTTGTGGATGAAACATGGTCAAGACTATCAGGAAGCTCCCACATTTTGTTGAGGCTTTAAGTAGGATCCATTGGACCAGATCTCCACACTAAAAAATTACTTTTTCCCAATATATTACAGTGCCAATTCTGAAGAAGGCAAAACCAAAATGTACTGGTAAATTACAAGGAGAACATACACACACATATACTCCCTTCTAACCCTGCTGGAGCAGGTGATTGGACTAGAATAGCTATCTCATTATCTTTCTCCTCCCTCCCTCTCTCCTTCTTTATATCTTTTTCTTTCTGTCCCTTCCTTCCATCTCCCCCTTTCTTTGTCTGTCCCTTTTTTTCTTTCCCTTTTCTCTTTCTTTTTTTCCTTCTCTCTCTCTCTTTCTTTTCTCTTTCTTTCCCTCTCTCAGGCTCACCCCATTGACTTGGTGCACTGCTTCGCTCGGACTTACTTTGGCAGGTCCCTCCGATGCAGCAGGCTCAATGGGGTGGACCTGCGGGGCCGGCACCTAGAACGTGGCAGTGGCAGCATATTTGAAAAGTAGAGCAAAGCCAGAGTAATTTTTGCTGCAAAGAATCACAAAAGCTTCTGGGCTGTGCACAAGAAGGGACACACATGTCAATGCAATTCAGCAACATAAAATAAAGAAATACAAATAAAAATCAACAAGAATCGGCAAAGCATATCTGATTAGATTCTATTCACTACTAGAATCTAATCAGAGATGCTTTGCCGATTCTAGTCCAATGACCTGCTCTAGCAGGGTTGGAAGGGAGTGTGTGTGTGTGTGTGAGATGGTTGTCAAAACACCAAAAACAGGTCAAGTAGCTCTGGGGAGGCCAGTCATAAATTAGAACACTTGCTAAACAACCGGCCATTAAGTGAGGACCACTTGTATTTGGTTTGCCAGTCACCTGGCAACGCCCACCCAGTCACATGATCACCAAACCACACCTACCCGGTAATGTGACCAGCAAGCCACGCCTAGCCAATCACATGACCAAGAAGCCACACCTTCAAATTAGGCCACGCCCACAGAAATTTGAATCCCAACCCTGGGTGGGGGGCACTTAGGCTGAGTTTGTAGCATCAAGGGGGCGGTGGACTGAAAAAGTTTGGGAACCACTGAGCTAGACTGTTGTTTTTATTGTTGTTATTGTTTATTATTATTTATTATTGTTGTTGTTACTATTGTTATTGTTACAGTTATTGCTACTATTGTTATTGTTATTGTCATTATCATTAAGCAGGACGGACTGAGGGGAAATTTTGCAGCAACCAGTAGGAAAATCCGGTTCAGTTTCCTTTTTCCCCCGCCCTTCACGCGTCACCTTGCCCATTGACGTGCAGGCGGGGAGCGGGAGGAGCGCGACGAGCCGTCCCTGAGAGTCGAAGGAAGGGAGTCATGAAGAGGCGGGGTTAGAACCAAGGTACCTCGATCATCTATTGGTGGGGGAGAGAGGAGCGCCGCCCCTTATTGGCCGCGTTGAGGGAAATTAGCACAGGCGGCGGCGGCGGGGCGGAGTCGAGTAGACGGTGGTTTCCAGTTAATAGGCGGGTTACGGGATAGGGTGGCGGGAGGTGACGGTTAGTTCCGAGAACCGGGACGGGGATCTCAGGTACTGGGCTAAGTGAGAGGGTCCTCCGTTGTCTCGCGGGGCAAAGAGCTTGGCGTGAGGGGGAGTGGCGGGCGCGCGCGCGCGGAGAGCCCGCGAGTTTCGCGGTCTTGTGAACGGGTGACGATACGGGAATTACGGTACAGGCAGGTTGGCTTTTCACGGGACTGGGTTATGATTCCTGTCCTGAAGTGATCAAAGTAGAATACCCTCCAAAAAAAACAGGGGGGGGGGAGTCGTGCGTGTGGTTGGGAAGGGAAACGTGTGAATCATCGTACCGCACCCTCCCTTACAAGAAAAGAGGGTGTCTGAAATGGACTTGGAGAAAGGGAGAAAAAAGAACTGCGAAATAAAAGATGTGAGGCTGTTTTAGGCTATTAAAAAAATTCTTTTCTAGGCCTTGCTCATTATCGTTACCGTATGCATCCCCTCCCCCAACCCGCTCGCTAAATAATAGTACAGTTTCTTGGGGTGAATGTCTTTTTTTATTAAGTTGGAGATGCTTTCATTTTCTAAGGAAAACAAGTGGTTAAAAAGAGGGGGGGAAAGGACGACAGGAAGATTTTTTTTTTAATGTTCTCTCATCTAAGGAGATTTAGCTTCCTCTGGTCCCTGAAAAGGGTTTTTCTCATTCTTGTCTACTTTAACCAATGCTGAAAAAAAGAAAAGTTGCAGCTTCTTCAGAGGAGAAGAGGGAATTATAATTTTAGAACAGGAAGTTAATATTCCCTAAGTGGAACTATAGGGTAGTGACATAAAGTTTTTCTTAAAGTTCATCATGTTTGCATGTGACTTACACAAAAAAGGCAAGTAGGATACAAGGAGATACTCTTTATCTTATAATCCATAAGCATTGTTAAACATTTTTTATGAAAGTATGTGTAATTTTTAGCTTGTAGGATCTAGTTTTCACCATTTACTGTCTGATGCCAGCCTTACCTGTGTGCAGTTGGATGTTTCGCGGACAGTAATATTGCTTTGGCCTGTTACAGTTGGTGGGGTCATGATACTGAGATATTTGAGATATTTAAGATATTATATATCTTAAAAGTTTATGACATTATATATGGATCAGAAATAAGGCAGTGTCTCACGAGTCATTTACATGCCTTCTCCGTTTGCTGAGATGGATTCTTTGTCCATCCTAGAGTTGGCAAGAACACAGTTTTTATTTCTTTGTTTATAACCTGCCTTTATTATTTTTTACAAATAACTCAAGGTGGCAAACATGTACAACATGTCTTCCTCCTTCTATTTTCCTCACAACAACCCTATGAAGTTGAGCCGAGAGTGAGTGATTGGCCCAAAGTTACCCAGCTGCTTTTTATGACTATAATTATATATATTTATTACCCAGTTATCAGTATTTGTCCTATCCCTATTGTTTCTCTTCCCAGCCACTATAGTCACCTGATTTCCTTCTAAGGTAGTGGGTGACAAAGCCTAAGTAAATTTTACACGCCTTATGGATGACTCTGGATGGTGCTGAATATGAGGAAAAAACTTTTTTGACCCTTATACAATTAAGGATAAAGTAAGCCTATATCTGACAGGATAAGATGAAAGTAATGTTATGATCAGAGAGCTAGTATGGTGTGGAAGTCAAGGCACCAGACTAGAAACTTGGAGGTTCTGAGTTCTAATCCTGCTGTAGACCGGGAAGCCAGCTGGGTGACCATGGACCAGTTGTTCTCTCAGCCCTAGGAAGCAGGCAAGGGTGTTCTGAAAAATGTTGCCAAGAAAACTGCAGGGATTTGTCCAAGCAGTGACCAGAAGTCAAAAACCAACTCAAAGGTACCCTCACCCCAAAAAGTTGTGATGGCATGGAAGAAAAAAAGTACCTGTGCTGTGCTTACATGGAAGAAGGGAAAGGCTTACGGCATAATGCAGAAGAATGAGGACAGGCTTTATAGCAGCAACTTGGAGATAGCCCATTGATGCCAGAACATGCTGTAAAGGTCTCAGAAGGAAATGGCCTGAGAATAACATGTGATTGTCACTACCTTGCTAGAGCTAATTGCTGGTGCTTGTCCTGATCCCTCCCCAAAATATGTTTAGATAAGTTCTAAATATTCACAGTGTCATTTCAATACGGAGCGTTATGAGGAATATAAACACTTCCTAGTCTCAGGCATGGTTGATTGCTGCCACACAGATAAGCCTGATGGGTCAGAAAGAAGAAAGATCCCTTTGACATATGGGGGGATCAGGAATCTGGCTTTTATCATGTGTATTGATCCTATTCTGCTGTGCTCTCTAGTGCATCTAAAGTGTAAACAAGACCCCCAGACCCCCCAGTCTGCCTGCTTAAAGAACCAGAATTGAATTAGAGATGATTATTAATTATCCTGCCTTTGTTGTTGTCTTCAGCCTTTTGAAAATGACTGCCTCATTCTAAAGCACCAAAAACTATTAAGATATCATTTACTGATTTTTAAAAAACTGAACTGCAAAGAAAAATAACTTGAATTATCACTTATTTAGCGTATTTTAAGTATTATCGATGTATAAAATATGGAATGGTGCATGCTGTGGTTGTATATAACTGCTTTTAAAAGTATTGTGATACAGGCAGCCTATGTTAAAAGAGTCTTGTGAATGGATGTGCTGATGGTCTTATTACTGGAAATAGGTTGGCCAGTAATTTGGATTTTTAACACACACACACACCCTGGCAGAAGGTTAGGCTTGATGGGCGACATAATATACATTCCAACTTCGTGATCCTAGAATCTTATGAAAAGAAAAATTAGAAGATTTGAGAAATGTATAATTTTTAAAAGCAATGTAAATGATTTAAAATGAGATTAAAAAGTACCTCACCCTGAATCCTATAGACTTGTGCAGCTTTCTGTAATTGTTCTTTTTCCTTTCTTTTCCTGCTCCTTTAAGTTCAGAATACCCTATACCATGGAACTACATCCTCAGGCTAGAATGGGAGCAATTTGTTGACTAAGGATCATTTAGCTCAGTAAACTTTATAGCTGAAGATAAAATTCAAGTTAGTTTTTTCCAATTTAGATTCATTATATACCAGGCTAGCTATTTTATATTGCATCACATATTTCAGAGTTGAGCTTTGACTAATCTTGTTTAAGATTAAACAATGGGTTTGAAGTACTAGTAGTACAATTAACATCACACACAATGTGAACAGCATTTCATTAATACTTCTTAATTGGCTTTTCATTTCCCCAAATTGTATTTGGTTCTCTTCTAGTTTATTCTCCTGGTTTATTATCATGAATTATCATTCTTCATGATAATTAGGATTGGTTCTGTGGTTGTATATCACCTTGATGTGCATGGTATGGGAGAACTATACTAAAAGTATCTCGCTTCAACAAGTGGAATTTCCTGATGCAAGTTTGCAAAAGAATCTGAAGTTTTTCTTTTAACCATTCTTACACTAATCCAGTTCCCCCCCCCAACATCTGTTTGCCAGCGAACTATACTGCAAAGGCTACAGACATTTAGAAAGTGAGAGGCACCATAAAGTTTTCCTAAATGCTATCTTTCCTCATAGTTGTTCTCTTCAGATATTTTTTATTTGAAACAAACCTACCCCTCACTGATTAATTCCTTAGTTAATACCTCCATTGTAGAGATCTTAGTGCTCTCTGAACTTGGTTGGTTGTTTGCAAATATGTTTTCATCATTTTTTTTTGTTCTGGCTGTCTAATAAAGGTTCTGAAAACTAAAGTCAAATTATTGCTCTCCTACTAATTTCTTGGTTGGCCTTAGATCTTTCCAGTTCTGCTGTATTTTAAATTTCCCCCCAGAGTACTCATGTGGATAAGCAAACTTAAGTATTTTACACATTACTTTTTGTATGTCATTCTGTGTGTAGGAAATGATAATTAGCTCTTTAAAATTTCAGCAGGCGGTATCAGTTAATTTATTGGCCAAATTTTAATAAACCTTTTATGCATATGCCAAGATGTGATCGTACACAACATTTCTCTTTTTCCAAGAAGTGCCTCTCCCTTGCATATTATTTACTTTCGTAATTCTCCCCTCTTTCGTTACACTTCCAAGGAAAAGTTGGCTGATGCTCCATATAGAAGAAGATAAAAATCCACTCATATTTTAGTCAATGCTTTGAACTGAGATTCTTTTTTAAAAAAATTGTTCTACTTATTAAAAAGCTGCAGCAGGAAGGCCAAATCCCAGCTCTAATGTTTGTTTAAGAATAGCACAGTGCATAGATTTAATTGGCCACTTGATTAAATAAAAAACATATTGATGAGAACAAATGAAAATGCTTAATGAGTGCTTCGGCACTAAGCAGAAGTAAGATGAGTGTGTGATAGTATGTGTTGTCATGTATTCATGGATAACTGCATAAAGAATGCTTGTGATGTTAGAAGTGTGCTTGGAAATGTATGTGTATAAATGTAGATGATGCAGAATAATTTGAAAGTGAATATATAATGTAATTAGTATGGATGTAAAACTAAATATATCAAAAGATCAAGGTAGCACTAGCACTTTATATACCGCTTCACAGTGCTTTCTACAGCTCTAAGCGGTTTATAAGGATGGAAGGCTGAGCCATACAGAATCAAAGGAAATGAACTTCTGGCAATGTGAGCAAGAGTTAGCCTGCAATACTGCATTCTAAACCACTGCACCACCACAGCTAGTGAAAAGTATTGCAAGGTATATCAAATTGAAAAAAAAAAGTAAAATATGAGGCAGGGAAGCAAAAATGGCTGAAAGAAAGCCATTTTATTATATGAGAATTAAACATGTCAAAGAAAGATAAAATCAAGTTGAATGAAGTAGAAGTGAGCCAAAGAAGGGATGGATTAATCAGTGTTGAATAAATGTAGACTGAATAAAAAAAGTGATGACCAGTACAGAACTGCATTAAGGTGGTTTGGTAAAATCATAAAATGAATATATGGACAAGTGAGAGGAAGGCAAAGATAAGAAGCTCAAACTTAGTTGATGAGATCCTCCAGAAGAGAGAAGCAGGAAGTTTAAAGAACAAATGACTGCCAAGTAAACAGCATATGGATGTGGTGAAAATAAAGATGGTTTTGCAGGATAGAAAGATATGGAGCAGTCTCTAGTGAGTGGTGCTGGTGTAAACCAGATTGACTCAGATTTCATTTTTCTTTATTTCCTTCCTTTAATGGCGACCGTCGCCAGGGGGGCTTTTGGTCAGGTCCGTAGGATCTACCAGTTGCGGCCCTTTCTGGATCGGGATGCGCTTCGCACAGTCACTTCCGCCCTCGTAATCTCCTGCCTAGACTATGCCAACGCTCTCTACATGGGGCTTCCCTTGAAGAGCACCGGGAGGCTCCAGCTGGTGCAGAATGCGGCCACGCGGGTGGTGTTGGGGGCTCCTCAGGGCTCCCATATTACGCCGCTCTTGCGTGACCTGCATTGGCTCCCGGTGGTCCTCCGGGTGCGCTTCAAGGTCTTAGTTACATCTTTAAAGCGCTCCATGGCTTGGGACCAGGATATTTGCGGGACCGCCTCCTGCCGTTATCGGCCTCCCATCGACCAATATGCTCCCATAGAGTCGGCCTCCTCGGGGTGCCGCCGGCTGGATGGCTGGCGACCCCGAGGGTGCGGGCCTTCTTGTTGGGGGCACCCTCCCTATGGAACGAATTACCCCTGGAGATGAGGACCATCCCTGATCTCCTGACCTTCCGGTGCACGTTGAAAACCTATTTATTTCAGCAAGCCGGTCTGGCCTAGGGGTTTTTAGAGTTTTTAATTCTAGCTTTCTTAATCTAATTTTTTTAATCTTTTGATAATGGCCAATCTATTCAATTCTTTTAACTCATTTTAAGTATTGTATGAGTATTTTTATATGTATATTTTATCTGGCTATACACCGCCCTGAGTCCCTCTGGGAGAGGAGGTGGTATACAAATTTAAATAAATAAATAATAATTTTGCTTATTACTTGTTACTGTGGCATTGCACCATATTATTTATGATGAAAAGTAACAGCATGATGGGTAGGTGGTATATGTATGTATGTAGGTACTATGGAGATAATAACTTAGCTAACTATAATGTTGCAATATGCACAATTCATCTCTCCCTCTCTCCCCTCCCTCCCTCTCTCCCTCTTTCCCTTCCCCCCTCTTGCCTTACTCTCATACTTAAGTGTCATACTGTCCTCCCACACTAAATATTGGGTAGTGACTCATCTTCCTTTAAAGGATAGGCTGTTGTAGCATTAATTTGTTTTATTTCTGAAAGATATTTTCTTCTCCAAGTTCAAATTTATTTTGGAGACTCTTCAAACTTCTGAGAAGTTACTGCCCACAGAGCACAAGGGATCATCATTAAATTTTAACATGTATATACTTAGTCTCTAGATTTGAACTTCAGGTAAATAAAAATCACCAATGGTCCCATTACTAAGACTTAAAAATTATACTGGCACCTTGGAATTTTCTACTTTTTCTAAATCTCTATAGATCATAACCAGCATCTGATATAGCATTTAGAATTTTTAGAATTTTTTTATTTGCTAGTTTTGCCTATCTCTGATTCTGTCTAAATTCTTCATCCATTTACTCAATACAGTCTGTAATTTGTTCCAGTTCTGAATCGTATTTCACCAGCAATTTAGAATAAGGCCAGCAAGCATTCCAAAATTTGTTTTTTAAAAGTTTTTAATGTTTTAAAATTCAGCCAAATTTATGAGACTTTGTCCTTGTTTTGTAATTCCTTTGAAACAATAATGCTTATTTGAACTTATTGGAACCAATCCAATTTGCAAAAAGAGAGTTTTAAAGAATTTCCTCCTTGTCTTATTGACAATTAAATCTTGCTGTCTCTGCAATTTATTATATTTGTAGTCAGTCTACTTACTGTTGGGGTTTGGGTCTTTTGCTGCTTTGACAACTTACAACATGACTCAATGAGCAATGAAGTTCTAATTTTGTTTGTGTGCACACAACTGTGTCAGTGCTATGTATCTCCCTTTTGTCCTTTTTATGCATATGCTACGCTCACTTTGTATATAAATGCAAGTAGTCCTCAACTTACGACCACAACAGCCCAAAATTTATGGTGTTAAATAAGAAATTTGTTAAGTGAGTTTTGCCCCATTTTATGACTTGTCTTGCCTCATTTGTTAAGTAAATCCCCATTGACTTTGCTTGTCAAAAGGTTGCAAAAGGCGATCACGTGACCCTGGGACACTGCAACTGTCATAAATATGAGTCAGTTGTCAAGCATCTGAATGTAAATCACGCATGTGACCATGGGGATGCTACAATGGTTATAAGTGTGCAAAATGGTCGTAAGTCACTTTTTTCAGTGGTGTAACTGAACGGTCACTAAATGAACTGTTGTAAGTCGAGGACTACCTATATAATGTGAAATGAGCAAGGCCCATGTCTAGTAATCTTTTCAAGTACTGTAAGCTGTATGAAAAAGATAGAAGTCAGCTTGGTCAGCCTAAGTCATATTCAGTTCAGTTAGATAAATCTAAAGCTGAAATATGTGGTAACATAGCTCTATATACAAGTAGTCCTCGATTTACAACCATTTATTTAGTGACCATTTGAAGTTACAAGAGCACTGATAAAAGGGACATACAACTGGTTCTCACAGTTACAACTGTCACACCATCCCTGTGACCACATGATCAAAATTGGTGCGGTTTGGCAATTGGTATTTATTAATGACTGCAGATTGTGTGATTGCCATCTGTGACCTTCCCAGCAGACTTCCAACTGGAAGTAGATTCACTTAACAACCATGGTATTTACGACTGCAACTGATTTGCTTAACAATCATGGCAAAAAAGTCATAAAATTGGGTATGACTCACTTAACGACTGCCTTGTTTAACCACAGAAATCTCAATTGTGGTTATAATTTGAGGACTACCTGTACTCAGGTGCAAAATACATGTGTATAATTTGGGCACCCACTTATTTGCTTTATTGAGAAAAACATTTTAATTATTAGCATTTTCCCATCTTATGAGCTCTTCTTGTAGTGAACAGGCCGTTCATTAAGTCAGAAACTTTCTGCACTTTTAGAAATGGAAAAAAGAATTGTTTGTTTGGATTCTAAGAAATATAAATGGTAAGATAAGCCCAGAACAAAAGTCCAACTTGATAAGACAGGGCAAAGGCTGCCAAAGGTGTTAAATTTACTTCGATACATAGTTTTTTGAAATAGCTTTTTGACATGCATTGTGATTTGAAATATAAATTTGTCTTGTAAATTCAGCGTCTCGGAAAGTTTTGGAATCAGTTTTGCATGAATACTCCACAATGCCAAGTATTCTACAATGCCAAGTACAATGACATTGGGAACCTAAAAGATAGGGAGGTAAATAGCAAGGAGTGACTTAAACTGTGCCATATTAACTGTAAGCAAAACAAACTCATAATTATGGCAATTATGTCTTATCCTGTTACTTAATTGAGTCTGGTGACTTGGGGAATTGATATTTAGAAAAAAATCAGTCTGTAAATGATGGAATTCATTTTCTGTTCTAATTATATTGTTTCTTTTTTTAAAAAAATCCGAACCTTTTTCATTAGTAATCTCTATAAAATGAGATTTTTGTCTAAATATCTCACTATCACTACTTTCTGCCAGTCCTTATCAACTTTAAATTTTAGTTAAAAATAGTCTTGTAGGAATAAAGGAATTTGAAAAAAAAAAATCAAGAAGGAGCCTTCTACAATGTAAACAAAACTTTTAACGTTATATTTATTTTATTTATTAACTGTATAGTTCACTTTTTGGGTCAGCGGGCATGTCTAAATTGCTTGTAAATGTACATATGCCTACATAATAGTGTGCTTTAGAAGATACACTTCTGACTGCACAATTTTGAATGAAGAATAACGTTTAGATGTAACATTACATCTAAACAAAAACTGGATGAGTTTGATCTTTTTCCTTAAAATAATTTCAACATTATGAAAGCATTCCCAAATGGTAATTGATTTGGGATCGAAATTTTAAATGCAAGGTACTTAATATGTGTGCCTATTGAGGGCTGTCACATTTAAAAATCCAAGGAAATGAAGCTTTCAGTATGCTTTCATAAAAACTCAATTTAAAGTTTAGAGAGCTTAATGTACTAACTTTTTTTGACGACAGAATTCATATATGCAATTGATGGCAGTTTTATTTACATATGGGTAGTCCTTGACTTATGACCGGTCGCTTAATGACCATTTGAAGTTAGAATGGGCTTTTAAAAAGCTACTCACAACCTGTCTCTAAAGTTACAACTCCTGTACCATCACCACCTCCGTGACCAGATGATTGTATTTTGGGCATTTGGCAACGGGTTTACATTGACACCCGGTTGCAGCATCCCAAGGTCACATGAACACACTAGGCAATCTTGAAAATGGCATAAAACATTAATTGAATATGCTAGATTCAGTTAACAACCACATTGTTCATTTAAAAATCACATGATTTGTTTAATGACCATGGTGTCTTGATTTACAACCATTATAAAAACAGTCATAAAATAAAGTCCTGTCATGTGCTTCCTTGATTTACAATCAGAGTGATTTACAACCAAAATTCTGGGCTTCATTGTGACCATAAATCAAGAATGACCTGTAGAGTATATAGTAAGTAAAACTGATCCATTTTGTATTGGACAGCTTCTATCCCTGTTTTTATTTTTATTATTGAATTGCTCACCTGAACAATCTGTTCCAGCTTAATATTGTCTGAAAACTGGTGAAATACATGTCTGATTTATATTTTGTGGTTTCAGAATTTGCCTCCTTGGATAACACTAGATTAGATTGGCACGTGGCTTACTACAGCTCTTCTTCAAAGCTTCAAAATAACATTGGTAAGTATATTTTTAATTATGAATTATATTGTTATTTTGGTTAACTTTTAAATGATCTTTGTATTTTTTTGGCATACTGTAAAAAGTAGAGCAACTTATTTGCATGTTCTTCTTTGGTGTTTTCTGTATAATTTTCTAAATAAACCACAACAGCATATATGAAGGAACACGAGGGTGTGTTTGTGTAATTTGGCTGATCTTTGGCTACAGATGAATCTGACTGAAATGAAGGATCTGTGTTCTTTGGCTAATATGTGTTTTATTTAGAGGTGTATTATATTTGTTGGACAGCTGATTTACTCTTTTATTTTATTCTATTTTTTATTTCTTTAAAATATTTATACTTTTTCAGGAGTGATCTTTGGAGCAGCTTACATCTAAAATTAAACAATAAAAATTCATATGTTGCCAGCCTATTCTTAAAAAAATATATGAAAGTACTTGCACCTTTCTTCTAACTGCAATCCATATTTTTAGGTTTAATTAATTCTGGTACTGATTCAATGATGAGTTCTTATCACTTCGTAACAGCCATCTATAAAGACAAGGGTTTATTAGAGCTGATCAAATTTATCCTGTTTCCTTCATTCAAAGAACCCAAAAGATATATGATCAGTTTACTGTTGTATTAAGCTCAGAGACTAACGCAACAGTTCATATATTGACATTTGAACCAAGAATGATGCCCACAACCATAATACAAATGATGGCAGAATTTGGGGGGGTGGGGGGCAAGAGCAAACTGTTATTTTAAACATGTCAACTCCATCACACGTCAGATATTTGTTTAGTGGCATAGTTGGCTATAATGTTCCTCCCTAATATAAGATTACCCATGTGTTGGATCAAGCTAGAAGCATCTTGTGTTCAGCATTTTGTTTCTCACATTGGCCAACCAAGTATCCCTAGGGTGTTTGCAAAGTGGAGATATATTCCTCTCCTTACAGGATTCAACTGCAGCTGATATTTGGATACTGCATATTGTTCTTTAATGACATAAATCTCAAGAATAATAGCATGTGGTATAGATATCATCTTTATCCATTCCTTTTTTAAAGCCATCCAAGTTAGCAGCCATCACCACATCTTGTGATAAAAAATCCATAATTACACTTTCTTTTGTTTGTTCTCAATCTCCTTCCATCTGGCTTGATTGGATGACCCCGAAACCAAATATTTTGAGAGAGGAAGCAACCCTATTCTTCTCCCACCAAGCTGGAAGGGTGCAGAATTTCATAAATGATATCCAGGGGTCCATCACATTTCCTCGCATTTTCTTCTTTTTCTTTAAGTAGAATTCCAGTTATCTGTGTTTCTCACATGAAATGTTTCTGAACCATCTCATCATTTGTATGCCCTGTTGTCTTCTCTTTTTCTACATATCTTCTAATTCTTTTTCAAATGTCACCAGAACGGTTTATAGTATTTCACATACAGACATATCATAGATTTGCATAATGGGATTAGCATATAGGCAGTTTTATTTTCAATCTTTTTCCTAATAAGGCCTGGCATGAAATTTGGCTTTTTCATATCTGCCATAAATTGAGTCAATATCTTTAAATTTAAGTATTCACTATGATTAATATGTCATTATATTCATGCTTTTATAAATCACATGTGCAAGATTGCCCAATTCTAAATGATTCTAGGTAGTGAACTATAATAAAAATAGAATATAGAAAAAAAATAAAGAGGGGACAATGCTTCACCTAGACTCTACGTGAAGCATTTTTTAAAATATTCTATTAGGGGTTCCCAACTGGGGGTGCAAGATGATATTCCAGAGGGTGTGAAAATTTGGGTTTAGAAGTTTCAAAATTATAGTGTATATGTATAATTATATGCATATAATTATTTTTTAAAGGGGTGCGATAATATATCAGAAGCATTCTAGGGGTGCAGGGTATAGAAAAGGTTGAGATATAGCAGGGGTGTCAAACTTGATTTCATTGAGGGTTGTATCAGAGTTGTGTTTGACCAAAGGGGATCTAGTGGGCATGGCCAGTTTGGGCGTGGCCAGGGTGAGCATGGCCAGCTCAATGTCCTGCAGCCCTCTGCCAGAGAAAACGGAGTCCAGGAGGGTTGTGCATGGCCCTCTCAACCTCTGTTTTCATTGGCAGAGGCACTGCAGACTGGTCATTCTCTGTTTCCAGGGCGGCCCTATGGGCCACATCCTGTCCGTGGGCCTTGAGTTTGACACCCCTGACCTATAGGGAACAATGTGCAATCTATCTAACATACACACCTATCCCAAGGAACCTTCCACTGGATAAAGGGTTATTTTGTTTATTTATATTGCCTTATGTCATAGTAATTCACAAAGTAGTATTAAGACAAAAATATTAAGAAACTACTTCAAGCGTCAGCAATATAGTTTGTAAGTAGTTTGTAAAGACAAAACAGCCAAATAATTTTAAAAGCAATAGGAAATAAGGAAGTGCTTTGCCTATTGGCAGGACTTCTTTCCTGGGAAGAAAGTCTAATAATACAGCTCTATTGCTAAACCAGTAATCTCTCTGCCTAATATTTGCTTCACCTCATTTGGAAAAGAACCTTAGCTGATGATTTACTGATTAAGTTAATTAAGGTAGTCTCTGTGGTACTGAGACTTTTTCGCCAGATGTTTATATCTTGTCTTTTATCAGGAGGGCTTCGATAGAGAGCCTACCTGTCATATTAAACCTATCTGCTTGATTAAACCTTAATCCTTTCTATGTGGTGCCTTAAACATGACCAGAGACTCCTGCATGGTAAATACAGAATTCTCACCTGTTCTAGTTAGCATTTTCCAGAAATTGAAACCTATAATATTAAACTATAATATTAAATTCCACTTCAGGTTCACCTAAAGTAGCAGCTGCTTCTCATCCACTTAAATGTAGAAGCGATAACCACCAAGATTAAGGCGCAATAAAGGTTTGGAATAAGAAGGTGGCATGTATGTTCAGTTCTACCAGCCAGGTTTAATGTGTCATGCAAAACCTGTCAGCTTAGCTTGGGAAGTTATCAGAATTCAGCAATTTTTAAATATGAAAGTTGTTTCAAGGTTTGTGGGAGATAGTTGGTGTTGATTAAGCACTGACATTTATGTGCAAACACACATATAAATGTACTGTGTTTCATTAGAATAACTGTGGTCAGTTACCTCTTTCTAGGATGAATGACAGTAATTGGGACATCAGTTTTAACTATTTTTGTTGCAATAGGGACTTCTGTTAATAAAGAAAAATGCCTCCAAGGTGAGAAGCTGATCTTTTCTTGGCATCTGTAATTAGTCTGTAATATAGCATTATGGTGGGCATAGAATGCTTAGAATCTAAAGATTTTGTTGGTATATTTCTTCATTGTGATTCTTTATACATGGAGTAGAATTTACATGGAGTAGAATTGTTACTTTCCTGACCTAGGACTATATGTAAAGAATCTGTTTATAACTGTTAAGTGGTTAAAAAAAATAAGGACAGTAGTTTAGACTGTAATTATTCCAATTTTCAATTGCTTCTTAGGGAAAAAATCTTTATAATCTGATGATGGGTGCTTCTGGATGAAGTTTAATATTGCATAATAGTTCTACTTTATTCAAAAAATTTGTAAAGGACCCGTATTATATCATCTTCCATTTGTTTCTAGTAACCCTGTCAACCCACAAAAAGGAAACTGTTATTGTTTTTAATATTTTTACTTTTTTCCCAAAAAATTAGAAATTTAATTTTTAAGTGACAACATATACAGGTAAATTCCTCAGTAGGCTTTGATTTGAGATAGTCATGACTTTCCATTCTGTTGATGGAAGATTTCAAAAAATTACATGAAAATATAAGTAATTATTTAGTGATCTCACTACAGCCATACACAAAAAGGTAAATTAAAAAGGCAAAAAGGAGCAGTAAATGGATTTCGTATTTAAAAATGAAAATAAATATCAAAAGGGAAAAGGAGTGCAAGGCAAAAGGAAAAGAAAAGGAAAAAAATGTGACTTCAACTTTTTTCAGTTCAGTGGAATACAAAGTACAGTTGTGGCCTCAACTTTTTGCTTTACGTTTCTTAGTAGATGTAAGCCATTTCTATATCAGCAAAGTTAATCAAGTCATCTAAACCGAAGACCAAAGTTTCATTTTTTTTCTGTTTTGAGCATAAAGTCCAGAAGCTGTTTCTATGTAGAAGTAGATTTCAAATTTACATAAAGATATAGAATGTCTTACTTAGGCTATCTGACTGATTTCATTCTCATTGGTCCCATAATTTAAAATCGATTAGTGCTTTGATGAGTTCTTTGATGAACAACGACACAGAATCTAGTGTTGCTACCTAACCAAAATTCCAAATGCAGCGGGGCTGAATTTATAATGCACAGTGATTCATGTATGCCGTATGCTTTATGTAATATGGTCCTTAATGACGCGGGACTGGTAACAGGTAGCATAATTTTATAAGTTACCATTGGCCATGATGATGATAATGATGTGTGTTTTTAGATGGGATCCCAGTTGATGTACAGATTTGCTTTCCTTCTTTCATCCCAGCATTTTCTCTGGTGTTGAAGTCCTTGAATTATGACCACAATTGAGGTTAAAAATTATGTTGTTAGATGAGTTTCGCCCCATTTTATGACTTTTCTTGTCCCCCATTGTTAAGTGAATCACTGCAGTTAATAAGTTAGTAACCTGGTTATTAAGTGAATTTGGCTTCCCGGTTGACTTTGCTTGTCAGTAGGTTGCAAAATTGCATGACCCTGGGACACTGCAACTGTCATAAATTTGAACCAGTTGCCAAGCATCTGAATTTTGACCACGTGAGCCTAGGTATGCTGCAATGGTGGTAACTATGGAAAAAGCCACATTTTTCAATGCCGTTGTAACTTTGGTCACTAAATGAACTCTTGTAATTCAAGGACTACCTATATTGACCTATGACAATAACTCTGAAAGCATAAGAAAAGGCAGAGATTTTTTAGATGCCCCACAGGAAATTATGTGATAGGGTGTTCCTCTCAACTCAGTCTTGGATACTAGAATCCAGGAGCAGATTCTGAATTTTCTTTTAACACACATAAGCAAAAGATCACTGCTATTTCTTGGAGCTGCAATTTTGAAATTGAATAGTGTCCTGTAAAATCTGAATATGTTTTCTTTAACAGAGAAATGTTGACATTTGCTTGGGGGGGGGGGGAGGGAAGTCACAAAGAATCAGTATTACAAGTTTTAGACAACTCTTCGTTAATTTGAAAAGAACTAGAGTTCCAGTTAGACTAAATAGCAGGAATGAGGGAGTGCTTAACAGTAACATACTTCCCCCTTCCACCTTTGGACTTTACCATTTTTTTATTTTAGCTGCTCCTGGAGAAGGTCCCTGAATCTTTCTCCTTGTGGAGAGAAAGTAATTTTCGGATAAACTTTCACACACACAAGCGCTGTGAATATCCTTGTTTCTGATGCTGTCTTTGAATTTAAAAAAATTAATACAATGGAATAGCGATGCTTTTAAAAGAAAAGGGAAAAATGCATTTTTGTAATAAAAGGTACCTTGACACAAGCATAATGTGTCACGTGGTAAATGCAGTGATCAATAGGGCCTGTGGAGCAAAAACTGATTAAAATGAATGCAGCTGCACTGCATCTGTGTTTCTGTGTAAAGCAGTTTGAAACCTTCTGTGTCTGCTTTCCCAGTTTGTATGCTCTGAGCATTGTTGGGCATCTCCACTTGCAAGTTTAGGATACTCAGAAGACACCATAAGTTAATCAGTGCTTATCCTCTATCTCTCCGGCTTACCAACGGGAGCGTGCAGAAGTGTTTCCCAGCAGCTTTCCTCTGACTTTGTGTTCAATAACAACAACAACAATAAGAGCAATATTAATATTAATATAAAGCAAAACAAAACCACCACTGCTGCGTCTCTAACTTATCCATGTTTTTTCAGGATTTATCTCAATGAGCATTTACCTGTGTATGTATGTGTGTGTTTTAAGGAATCTAAAAGGTTGTTTTAGACTAGAGGAAGTTGTGTAGAAGAAAGACATTTTTAAAATATAAAGGGGGAGGGGGGAGTCCATTGACCTCTCCCTCCCCTTCCCCAATCCTTCCCGCTCATTTAGAACATAGTTAACTGTTGTTTTAAGAAGCTTCTGCAGTTGTGAAAACAACCTGGTAATGTGTCAGAAGTGTTACAACCAAGAGCTTTTTCAGGCGCTGTGACCAAAGAGGCTGGATCCAGGGGGTGATTAGCGATAAGCTCTGAGCAATCCATACAGGAAGCGAGAAACCCTAAGGAATAAGACGGTGACTAGGGAACAGGGACAGGGGCATATTTCATTGCAGCTGCTGTAATGGCTAACTTGAGCCCGGAAGCTAGGAGGTAGGATAGGACAAGAAATCTTTCCAGTGAGAAAATAGCCTGCTCTTCTTGGAAACTTTGTCATTTGAAAGAAAAATGTTCTTTAAACTGGCTTTAGTATTGTTTCCAATGAACTGAAGGTCAGAAATAAATTGATTCAGCTTCCTAAAAAAAAAACCCGTAACGTTTAAATTATTGGAAAAATCAGGGCTCTGTTTTTTGCAGGAAGGAGCACTTTCTACACAGGTGGGTAGCACTCAGTATTGCATACCTGCTTTCTGTAATTAGGAGTAGTAATGAATCCTAGAGCTGCTAAAGATTTTTTTTTTTTAAACTGCAAGATTTTCTGTGAAATGGAAGGGATCCCTAACCTTAATTATGGGACTAGGAAGAATATTGAAGTAAACTCTCACTGTTGAAACAAAAGGCAGAATTTCACTGTGCATCTGCATTTATATATAATTATATAATGTTTAGCCATGATTGGAGAGACCGAAAGAATGTGCAAAGAATTCTGATAATATTATTATAGTACTATTATTAATCTTTTTTTCCTCTTAAAACAACTATCCCTGCCAAACGATTTATCAAGTTCAAAATTTGGCATCTGTTAGATTTGCAGCACCAAGAATTTATGGAATAGAATGTTGCTCTTAAAGAAGCTGGTATATGGAAAAGTGTATATATATTGACAAAAGCCTTGCTTTGAAAGATATACTTGTTAAAACGGGTTATAACATGGCTTGCAGTTTTTATGAATGACTAATGCGTTTAGGATTCTTTGTAAAATGTTGCAAAATGTTAACAGATGTTGTGATCCATTGAAGTGTTTATGGGCACAACTTTGCCCCCCTTATTTGTTGAGTAATTCCTGGCATTAAATAGAGACAAAACTTGAAAAGTAATTTGATTTATTTGGAAGTTTCACAAGCTCTGATAACAATTGCATTGAAATTTATTTGCTGTCTTTAGAGACAAAGCTAACCAAAATGCACGACAGTTTTACTAGGGGATAAAAACAATTTTTTTAGTATGATCATTGCTGCTGATAACATGCATTTAGAAATTCAGTTTCTGTGTTTTTTTTTTAATTCAGCCCATTTAAATCAGGAGAAATCTAGAAAAGTACAGTATAAAATGCACATGTGTTCTTGTGTATTTGTATAAACATTTTCCCCCAAAAAACAAGAGCGTCTTCATTTTATAATGCTGTTTATGGAGTGGGTGAATAAAAGCACGGGGATTCTTATATCAAATGCAACCTGAGCATAACAGAACCAGATTAATGTCCTCAGAAGCAATTCTAGAAAAGAAATTAGCAATTGGAAGCTAGTGCTTTTTGCCATGCCTCCAAGTCACGTGACAGATACTCTTAACAGAATGTAAATTGCCTGTTCAGTGGGATCAAGCAGTCACTCACTGAATGCACAGTTCAAAGGAGGTGTGCCTAAGTCTCGTGCCAAACTGCAGGTAAGTTTTTGATCTTGTTTCTAGTTTAACTGAAATCAACCTCCAATATAAACCTTTAGCATTTTAACTTACGCGCAAAGTTCAGTTTCTCATTCTGTGATCAGGTGTTTAAATGTTGGCAAAAAGCAGTATGATCCATACACAATCCTTCAGAAAGTGAAGGTAGATTTAAATGTTTCTCAAATGATTGTAGCATAATAGTTGTAGCGATTAACTTTGTCATTGAACATTAACATTTGAAAATAGGGATAAACATAATTTTTACCATACTTTTTCCTCTTAAAAGTTTGCTTCTTCTGGTTAGTAGGCACACTGTACCTTCGTGTCAGTTTTTAAAGTCCTGGAGACAGTTTTCTTAGGAAGGCTTTTCCGATGTGGTTTGCCATTGCCTCCTTCCCAGGGCTGAGAGAGAGAGAGTGACTGGCTCAAAATCACCTAGCTGGCTTCATGCCTAGGGCAGGACTAGAACTCGTGATTTTTTGTTTGTTTCTAGCCTGATACCATACTTCTTCTTCTTTTTAAATTTTAAAAAGCTTTATTTAATACAAAAGATTAAAATATACAAAAGTAAAAAATACAGAATTATACAAATCAACACCATGACACATTCTATAGTGAAACCAATCATGTTTTCCTCTAGTTCAGTTTGATAGTGATTTAAATATTTTGTAAAAAATATTAAATGGCAGTTACTTCCTATCCCTTGTGAAATAACTATATTAATAATACTGTATATAATATATACTAAATATTAATCTATTATTACTCTTTGATTATAACTATAAATAAGTCATTTATATAGCTTAATCAAAATGAAAGAGGAATAAAAACTAATATTCTATAATTTCCTATCCTTTATATGGTAGTATATTTCTTAGAGTCCTTATTTCTCCTTATTTTATGCATTCTTTTTTTTGATACCATACTTCTAATAGGGCAGACTACTGTCAAGAAAATAAACATTCTTGGCAAAAAGTGAAGAATGCCTGCAGCTATGACTGAGTGCTCAGAGTTCAGCATTATTGTTAACTTGCTCTTTTGTTCTGTTTCTAAGAAAAAAGGAAATACTTTAAATATTTACATTAGGAAGTCAGTGTCCATCAGTTGTGTTCCTAAGTGAAGAACAACCTTAAAGCTGAGATGATCTTTTTAAAGAATTTCTAAGCAGATATGGAGATCTTTTCTTTATATGCAGGTCAGGAATCTGTTAGAGAGGAACTGACATAGCAAGTTATTAGTTCAAAATACACAAATTTGTATGTTTTCCTCCAAGTAGGTCACATTGGGAATTAACACATGTATGAAAATTTAATTTGAACATTTCTTTAAAAAGGATTTTTAAGCAAAATAACTTATTAGAATTTAAGCCAAATAAATTTTAAGTAGGAATGCTGCAACTTCAGTAAATGAATGAATGTTCCAAAACTAACATTTGAACCAAGAATGTACCTTATTCCAAATGTTAATATGATAAGCATAGTATAAATGCAAAATTTCAGAGGATACTTGTGATTAATAAATGTTAATAAATGCAACAAAGCTTCTTGAAAAGACTTTCCATTAAATAGTAGGACATTTCATGACCACAAGACAATAAGCCTATGTGATACACGTAGCAGCTGGAAATATTTGCAATGACACTGGTTTGAAGAATGGTTTCTGGTTTGAAATATTTTGTAACAAAAAGAGTTAACTTGTATAGTAAGATCTAAATGTGGATGGCATGTGTAACTATAGAAGAGCGTTCTGGGATATAGGAGCTGAAGTCCAAATTTGATTTAGTCCTTTCCATATTACTAAAGGAAAGCACTGACTTATATGTAAATGGAGATACAACTGAAAAATAGCATCTAATATTGATTGAGTCAGCAGAGCATTTTGATTCTGTCTAATGCACACTTTTTTGGCGGGGGGGGGGGGGGGGAGTCTTATAAATCTTGGTTTCTTCTGTTCTTTCCATTTCATTTCTTTGTCATATTACACTATCAGCCTGACATGCCTTTTTGAAATTTCTAAGAGATATTTTCTGCCTCAAGCTTCAGCTTAATATTTTTGCTTCAGATTATTTTTTTCCTATTGTAATGTTTTTTTCTTATTCTTTTTTTTTAAATATTTTATTAAACAATTTCCCTCATTTTATAACACAATTTTCATTCTTTTCAACATTTCAGTATCGGTGTACGTTCATTTTACATACATTTTAATTATTTATACATATATCTATATATATTCCTTTATATATATTGTTCCACTATAATATATACCATGTATTTTTTATTATCATACTATTATTTCATATTCTTTATTTATCTTTATATCTATTATTTAACCAATTATACCATGCATTCCAAATCAAATAATATTCGGTTTCTCCTCTATCTTTTATTTCCATTGTCAGCCTATCCATCTTGGCACACTCTAATACTTTCCTTATCACACTTTCCTCAGACGGTATAATACCATTTTTCCAGTTTTGCACATAAACAATTCTAGCCACTGTTATTAAATGTAGCATTAGATATTGTATTTTTTGTTATATTTTCCTTTATATCTCCAGTTTTAACTCTATTTGTTGTTTAGTTATTTCCTCAGTCCATCCTCTTATCCTCATCCAATATTTTTTTGCTACTGGGTACGTCCACCACATATGATAGTATGTTCTTTGATTCTGTTTACATTTCCAACATTCTGGTGGTCTGTTTGGAAACATTTTTGCTAGTCTCACTGGGGGAAGGTGCCATCTGTAAAACGTTTTATATAAATTTTCTCTGTATGCTGCTGACACAGTCAATTTAAAATCTCCCCCAAAATTTTTCCCATTTTTCTAATTCTATAGTGTAGCCAAAGTTTTATGTCCACGTTATCATCATTTCCTTTACTGTCTCTTCTTCCATTTTAAATCCCAATAAATAATTGTATAATTTTTGATCACTTTTTCCTCTGATGCCTGCAATATCTTGTCCAGTTCTAGTGGTTCTTTATAAAACCCATACATTTCTGCATCTTTCTTAAATCTTGTCTGGATTTGCATATATGGCCACCAATCTACATCGATTCCCTGATTTTTTAGTTCCTGTTTCGTTTTTAGCTTCCCTTGATTGTTTAGGATGTCTTGGTATCTTGCCATTTTGTCTAAATCCAACATATTGGGGTATATTAGTGCTTCCATAGTTGATAACCAGATAACCAGGGTAGTTCAAACTCTCCTGATAGATCATTCAGGGATCAGAAAGCTGAAGTGAAGCATTTCATCCAACTAAGGTGGGTTCTTGGTGTTGATGTTGTTCATTATTTTAAGATAGGCAAAAATATCACCTTCAAATTATTTTCAACTCTCAAACTTCGATACGGCATGAAATTGTGTTTATTTGGCTGAATCTACTTAGGAATCAAGTCTAGGTCTTTTCCTCCCACTCTGGAAAATCAAAGGACCTTGAGAATTTTTCTAGCCTTGAGAATCAGAGACATGTGTTCCATGTTTACATAACAATTCTGCCCGGCTTGACTTGGTTCCTGCCTTACAAAGTTCGGTTCTTACAGAGTTGGGAGAAATATTGCCAGTGGAAGACAAAGATTTGAAATTCATTCCCCTCTTCAAAATTCCATAACCTTGGCAGGGTTAAAATAAAATAAATAAAAAATTTGCTTTGGAGTGCCTAGAAATCTTCAATACTCTGAAATTATTTATTTGTCAATGTAAATTACACAAAAAAGCAAGCAATATTTTCTGAAAGAATAATGCCTGATAAACAGTAGTATGAGCTATTTCTTTATTAATGTCCAGAATACATTCACTGATGGTGCTGTATCACTAGAAAGAAACTCCTGCATACAATGGTCTTCTGCATATGACCTCCTCATCCTTACCTGTCTTACCTGTTTTGGATCTAAGGAGTTTAAATATGTGAGGAGTACTGCAATGTTCTTTAGCAGCAACTGAATTGGTTTCATTAATTTTCAGATTCAGCTAAAATATCTTGAAAGCCTGGAAGGTAACTTGAAAAAGATTTAGATAAATTGGAAATTTGGAAGCACTGTTACTGTACCATTATACTGTGTTCTACCTTCTACCTTGTTCAGAAGCACATGCAAGTAAAAATAAACATCTGTCCTATATATTTTTATTCTGCCTTTATTGTTTTTATAAATAACTGAAGGCAGTGAACAATATTTAATTCTTCTTCCTCCTCCTACTTCCCCTTCAACAACAACCCTTCATATGAGTTGGGCTGAGAGAAAGTAGCTAGCTTTCATGCCTAGGGCAGTAGAACTCACAGTTCTCATGGTCTCTAACTAATGCCTTAACCACTATGGCAAATTAGTCAGTTTCATCTTTTTAATCCCCAAATCTTCTTCATTTCTATGACTTCTATCCAGATTGGCACAAATAGGAGCAGAATTCCTTATGCACTTGGATATTCTTATAGACAAGATTTCTGATTTTATAGAGAATTCTGCTTGGGGTGTGTGTGTTCCTTGGTATGAACTAGGGAATGGGGGATTTTATTGCCCAGTAGAATTAATAAAGGAGAACATTTGAAGCTCAGGGTTGAAATGAGGGTTCTTTGGTGCTCTCTGAGCTTGGCTGTTTTCTTATACACATTTCATTACCCAAACTAGGTAACATAATCAGTGCTAGTCCATCATCACTAGCACTGGTAATGTTACCTAGTTTGGGTAAAGAAACGTCTGCAAGAAAACAGCCAAGCTCAGAGAGCAAAGGACCCCTCATTTCAATCCTGAGCTTCAAATATTCTCCTTTATTAATTCTACTGGACAATAAAATCCCCCATTCCTTGGTTCATACTTTGACATTTAAATAATTAAGAATAGGAACAAGGAGTACCAGGGATGTTGAGGTTAGTGTCAGGCTCTTAACATACACTGGATTCTCAGTTGAGACATGGTATCAGTTCTTGAAATTATTTTCAATATAAGGAAAAGTATTTTGATCAATCAGCATATTAATGCACTTAGTAATAGTGCACTCAGTACATAGGCATCATATATCACTTCTAGCTACAAAAGTGTCAGTAATGGATCATATAGATGATTAATTGATCAAATTATGGGATACAATTACAAAAAAAAGTGTGTCAATAGCTATGTGGTTACAGAATGTTACTGCACAGGTCCTGCAGCTCAAATTTAGCTAATTTCTGAAGAATGGATTCTCTTGGGTTACTTACCTGTGAGGAGCAATATGTTGCCACTATATAGAGTGGAAACAAAAACTTTTTCCCAGGGGTCAGAAACTTTAGTTTTTGCCCCTGAAGGTTTACAAGTGTCCTGCGATATCAGTGGGAGGCTGATATTAGTTTTTTGTGACAAGGTACATTAAATTTACCTGCTTGAAAGGCTTATTTAAAACAAAGAACAAGAGTACCCCTGAGAAGGGTGATTTGCACCAAATTCAGAGGTACAATCTTAGTGGCTTCGGAAAATTCACAGAAACAGAGTTGGAGGGAATCACAGATTGTTCATTTTAGTTGTGGAAGCAATCAAAAGGAGATGAAACTTTTGTTAATCTAAACAGGACTGTTAAACTCGATTTCATTGAGGGCCACATCAGGGTTGTGTTTGATCTCAGGCTGGGATGGGTATGGCCAGCTTGATGTCACTTATGTTAAGAATGCCTGTGGTCCAAGCACTCTGCCAGTGAAAATGGGCTCCCAAGCTCAACAAGCTCCGTTTTTGCTGGCAGAGGCACTGTGGACTGGACTGTCACTGTTTCCAGGGCAGCCCCATGGGCCAAGTCTAAGCACCCCGCAGGCTGAATACGGCCCACAGGCCTTGAGTTTGACATCTCTGATCTAAACTATAGAAAAGAAACTAGTTTCTTTTCTGGATATTCCTTGCCTAGATCATCTCACTGTATGTCTTCTGTATTTTGCTATTTCTATGGCACCTATTAAATATTTGGTATAATTGGAAAAAAAAGAAAAATAGTATCAGCATTAAAAGTCACTTGTGTATTTCTGCCTTCACACAGAGATAAGGGGCCCTACCACGTCTCATCAGCTGTTAACCAGCATGCCACTGTATACACCCCCCCCCCCATTTTTACATTAATTTGTATATATATGTAAAATAATGAATCCTAGTTTTTCTGCTCCTCTTGGATCTGAGGACTCCCCAAAGGATTCTTTGGTCAAAAGTTATAGTGATCTGCAGTAGTGGATTCTAATTAATGAGGCAGGAGATATGCTTTCTAACACTTACATAGACCGAAGCTTGGGTCATGTGTGCCTATTCAATTGGAACTTTGAAGAGATATAAAGCAATTCATTGAATTTAACTGTCCTGTGTTTCTTTTCAGCTATATCAACTGAAGGCTAATATAGTATAGCTACTCATCTGAGTTATAAGGTGGTAATGACCCAATATGGAAATTATATTGGCCAAGGGAAAAGCACCAGTGAGGGCCAAAAAGCAGCTTGCAGAAATAATGCATTTTGTGATTAGAAATCAAATATTTTATTCTTTTGTTGCCATTGCGATTACTTCTTTTTCTTAGGTCATTTTTCCTAGAGATCTAAAACATTCACATATATTTTAATGCCTGGAACTATTAAAGATCAAGCCCTATGTTACATTTCAATCTGAAAACAGATTTGCATATTTTTAATATTCCCCTAAAAATCCATATCTTTGTACAGCAATTGTTTAATTGAATTTCAAGGGGGGGAATAGTATTGCCGAGTTTTGTGTAGTCTCAGAGAAACTATTCATACCTCTGCCCTATATAGAGGGTAAATAAAGAGATTTACCAGACTGTTACTCACAGTTTGTTTATTTGCTGTCAGCTTTGATTCTTTAGACTTTGGCTGCTGGTAGTTGTTTTGAAGATAGCATCCAACTTGAGAGCAACTGTAGTTCACAATATGCCATCACATTGCCTGCATAAAACCCTTAGGAAGAACCTGTTGTTTGGCTTTCAAATAAAATCCATTTGTAATAAAATAATAGGAGGTATTTTTGGCCCTTGTTAATTATAACTGTAGTTTTGTGTAATAGTTCCAAGCCAAGTTCTTTATTTGTGGTTTCAAATAAATGTGTGTTGGATGGATGTAACTTAAGGCATATTTAGTGCATGATGAAGTGGGTGCAATATTGACAACAAAAGGAAGAGGATGGAACACAAGCAACAAGGGTGGAAAAGCAATTGTAGTGAGGAAAATGGCAATAAAAATAACATGCAAATTCAAATTAGTGCCTGAGTTGGGGAATAAACAGCCAAAGGAAAGGCATAAAGATTAGATCATCTCTGTTGTCAATTTTTTTTTGCCCTAGAAATGTCTTTTATCGTAGAAGAAAGTCCCTGGGGATCTGTGACAGTACAGTGTATGACAGGGTCAAGCTTGAGATCTGTAAGATATTAGTTATCTAGGCATGCAGAGATTAATATCTAATATTTAATATTAATATCTATTTTGCATTGATATTTATTACATCTTCTTTGTTGTTAATAGAGTGGAAATTTTATAGCTGTCTATTTCCCTATATTTTCAGTGTGCAGTAACTTGTTACTAATTAATATTGCATATTTCCCCGTCACAGTTCTTGAATTGGCAACTTCTGTCTGTCAGTAGGTATCATCTAGGTTAGCAGGTTAAAAATAGGCAGTTACTTTGCACTATACATATTTTGGAACTAAAGCTAGAACGGAAGGCACTGCATGTCTCTATTGCTGGATCTGTCTGTTTAACAGAACATACTATTCCCAAGATCTGTTCTGTCTTGTTCACTCGGCACCCTAACCACATTCTTTATAAAGGATATAGATACTCCTGCATGGTCCTTTTGTTGGACATCTGTCTTCATGCACTCTATTTGTAGCTATTTTTTTAGCATGGATTTGCAGGCCAACAAATTGGAAAGTAGTTAATCATTCATGCAAAGAGCTGTAACATGAAGCACCTGTTCCCATCTCTGTTTCTGTATCATTCTTGTCCCTGTTGTGATAGTAGTAACCATACTATGTTTTCAAATCTTTTAGCCTCAATATTAACGGTACTGAAGATCCTGTTTTTTATTGTTGTTAATTCAGGTTGCTGTCGTCTACCTGATCAATGCTATCCCCATCCTCCATTTGTTGTATACTGGCTTAGTTCTAGGAATTAATTTCTTTATTTGGGACTTCCTGTAAACCAGAAATTGTCAGATGGATTTGGATATCAAATGCTTTGCCCAATTTAGCATCTTTTTCTCCAAAATGCTTTCCATCCCATATCTGCTTATCAGTACTGGCTCAGAATCGAGCATTAAGGAGACTCGGCCATATTTTCAAACAATTATGTACTGTATAATCAGTGTTCTGGTTCTTGATTTTCCCCTTTTGTCAGAAAATATTTTTATTTCAGATACATCTTGATAACAGTGATGCTGCAAAAGGAATTTCTTTCTTGTGAATGGTGCAGCAGTCATGAATAGTACCTTTCACTGTTCTTATACATCACCACTAACTGTTGCCTGATTCCCAGGATGTTTGGGTTATTGTAGTCACTTATGTAGACAAAATCCATGCAGATAGGTAACATCTACCGCAGGGAGGCTTCAGTACTAGAAATATATATTTATTGGTTTTCCTTTAAATATTTTTTAACACTGTCACTCAGGTATCCCAGAGAAAGTTCACCTTTTGCATTCATTAAAGGTGAAAGAAAAAATGGATATTACAGGCTATGCATTTTTACCTTGCTATTTACTAAGCATACGCTGCTAAATATCTATAGCTAAGTGATCTGTGCCTGATCTATGCTGATTCTCCTGCACATCAAGGCTCACATTTTTGTTCCTATGATGAGAGGTTTCAAAAAGTCTCCAACAGTTGCTGGGTTATTCAAATCATAGTAAAGCTGCAAGGTGAAACATGCAATTCCAAGAAAGTTATGCATTCAGATAGTCTGATGGAGGACTGTATCAGAGATGACATTCCTTTGTAAATCTTTAATACAATCACAGTCTTCTATATGTGTCCAGTTCTACAGATATGTTCAAGCCAATTTTTACAAAAGTATTTCTTCATTATGACTCTTCAGGTTTCTGCCCTGTTTTGTGTAAAACTGTTGCTTGTTTCTCACATGTGTTAGACTGTACAAAAACTACATAGAACAAGTTGGTAATCATTATTTTATACAGACACTGAATTTATCCCCTTCCACTGTGCAGAGCTAATATTATCCATGTACGTATGTACATGTGCTCTCTTTAAGCTTATAATTGCAGTTAGGGCTTTGGATGGGAAGTCAGGAGCTGGACTTCTTTGAGCCTGTTAACTGAGGGTTGCATGTCTATAGAAAGCTATCTTTGCTGAAGTTCAGTATGACTACAGATTGAACCACAAATAAGCCATCTTTCCTCTGGTTAGTTTTGATTTCTTAGCCATGAATTCCTCTGTGAAGGTATCTGAGGGTTTTCTCCTCTAAGGAGTCCATCTTGGGATATTATCTTTGCAAAATAAATCTGAAAGTGTGTGGGAAAGATTGAATTTGCTTTCTTAATGTTTGCCAGGGTGTCCTTTTCAACTTTATTTTTGATATTCTAAAAACTTAGTTCGCTTAAGTAGCATTGGACTCTTTACAGAGAGGTCTTGATGGATCCATATAAATCTCCAGTAGTTGTTGCAGGTTTACCATAAAGGGGAATAAATATTTCTGTCAAGAACCCTACTATAGATATAAGTATGGATATGGATATAGATTGGATGTAGATATAGATATAAATTAGATATAGAGATCGACATTTCCTTCTCTTAGGCTAGTCTTTACAATAGCATTCTTTACACAAGTACATGTATTTTGTTTGAAAGTCTCAGAGATAACAGCAAAATACAGCACAATTTTTATCTAGGCTGGTAGTCACTTCTTATATCAACCAAGAAACCACTGTAACTATTTTGGTAGGAGTAAAGTCAGAGGGATTTAGTAGTGACTTAAAATAGGACAAGTCCATTCAATGTTTTCTGTACATATTGGGGGTAGCCTGTTTGCTCTTTTGTCATGACAACATCTGCCTTCATGGGCAACATATGCAAAACAAGTCTAATTTGGGAAATATGAAGATACCCTACAGTGGTTTGGCTTGTGGGAATCAAACTCTCCCAATTTTCTTTATTTGTCTGCAAAATTATTTGGGGAAAGTCTTATTCCCTTTTATTACGTGCTCTGTGAAAATAAACTTCTTTGTCTGTGATTTGTTAAAATATTTGTGTTTAGTTTTGGCTTATATCAATGTATCACAATTAAAAAGGTATTTTCCAGCTATTCTTGATAAGAAATAGGTAAAATCCTCCTATTAAATAATAAAAAGAAAAATGCATGGACCTCCCTCCCCCCTTTTACATGTAGAGGTAACATTGTGGACGCTGAAATATAAAAAAAATAAAAAGTCTTCGATATTCCAGTTGTTCTTTCTAACAGCTATTTTTTAACAATTGTTTTCGATTAAGAAGCAATAATTTCTTCTTAGTGCTATGTTTCTCTTTTTGTATTCCAGTATGATTTCAAATTGCGATTGGGAATTGTGCAACATAATTAAATAAGAATTTCCTAAATTATCTCCAGATTATTAGAAAAAGAAAGTATGTCTTCTCATTCCATCTTGCCTTAAAAACTTTTTTTACCTTTCTCATAGTTTAAAGTGTTCTGTTATCAACTGAATCTGAAAATTATTAGCAAAGAAAAATCACACTTTGATCAAAGAAGAAGCATAGTGGAAAACCTGATTTCAGAGATATATTCCTTCAGCGGATAGGGGTAAATTTCTTGGAAATGTATCAAAAGGCACTAATTATATTTCTGAATTTTGACATAACACAAGTTGTATCATGTATAATCAAAGGATCCACATTTAATTTGATGATTATGCAGATGAAACTAAAAATTCCACCAGGCTCTGCAGCTCATCCTCAGCAGTAAACCAAAAACCACAATATCCGGGTTTAGCTGAGAAGAGTCCACTATCATGGAAGAATTTAGTAGATGTAGCTTTGTCTCTTATCTAAGAATAATGCAGGTTATAGGTAGTAACAGGATTGCATCATAGCGTGGCATAGACTGTAATTTGGGAAATTCCCAGTTCTCAAAGCTTCCTTCAGTTGAGTCTTAATCTCTTGCAGACATAGCATGTGTCCTGTAATACAGGTAGATTAATTCTAGCGTTATTACAGTTTTGCTGTAGGAATTATCAAGAAAATTATGTGATACATTGTGAATGCTAAGAAACAATATTAAGGGCCTATTCACCTAATGTTTTATCCTACTCTATGAGTAACAGATGGGTGAGACCATTTGTCCTGTTATTTCCTCCAGGACTTCAGTCTATTGTATATTGTGAGTATGCTGAGCCTTTTCAAAAGCCATAGTGAATATAATGAAGGTCTTCTAAAACTTTTAAAGAGATCTTCTGAAATAGGTCAACCAGAATAGTGAATTAACTAACAAATTTTATTTTATTTATCACATTTATATAGCTGCCCCTTTTAAGAAATCTAAACAGTTGATAATTCTAGATAAAGCTTTTTTTTTTTAAAGCCACAAAACAGACCAGTTTAAGAATAAGTGAAATATACACACTGCTGCATTCTGGACCAACTGCAGGTCCTGAATGCTTGTCAAAAGCAGCCTTATATCTAGATTGCATTGTAGTAGTCCAACTGACTAATAACTCATGAGTGATTGGAAACAGAAGCAGAACCTTTCAAAACAAGAATAGATATCAGGCCAAAAGGCCTTTTGACAGTGGCTTCCTTGAGCAGGAGCTATGAGTCCAAGAAGATCTTGAAGTTTCATACCAAATCTATCAAGGGAAGTTATAGAGTTAATGGTGGAAAATTAATTAATTCAGAGTTAATGGTGGAAAATTTTTGGATCAGAGTTGGGGACTAACACCATAGCAACTAGATTTTATTATGGTTGAGATGAAGTCTGTCCTTCCTAATTAAGGCTTTCACAGAATCCAACTCAACCTTGATGGTATCACATGGAAGTCTTGGAGCAAAGTTGTATAAATCCAGACAACTTTTGTCTGGTTTTCAACCTTCTTTTCCTGATGAATGTTGTTGAGAAGACTTGTACCTTCAAAGAATGAAATGGATAATCTAAACCAGGGGTGTCAAACTGATGGCTTGTAGACCTGATGCATCACACAGGCCACACCCACCCTGGCTCCACAAAGGCAAAAAATGTCATGATATGTCACATGATGTCATGTGACGATCGAGTTTGACACCATGATCTTTCTAATTGTTTCTTGGCTTATGAATATTATTATTTATATACCGCCCCTCTCCCGAAGGACCCAGGACGGTGTACAGCCAACCATAAAACTTTGTTACAATTATAAAAGTTAAAAAAGAATTAAATATCTTAGGCTGTCTAAAATTATACCCTCCCCCAATAAATTATTAAAACCCAAATTTTAAAATCCCAATTTAAAACTCAAATACTAAATTACATTAAAAATCCCATTTCAGCCTAGGCCGGCCTGCTCGAAGAGCCAGGTTTTTAATGCACGTCTGAAAGCTCTCAGGTCCGTGTTATTGCGTAACTCCGGAGGCAGACTATTCCAGAGGGCGGGGCCCCCCACAGAGAAGGCCCTACTTCTAGGAGTCGCCAGGCTAGGATGATGCCTGCCTGCCTGCCCTGATCTAGCTTTGATATCTTTCTCATTAATTTTTGTAGTAGATTAAGCTTTTTGTACTCTTCCAGGTTTTGAATATTCTGAATCCTGGCTTCAAATTGCCAGTTTTGTACTACCATCAGCATGAAACTATGGTGAAGCAAAGGATGTCACACGTTATGTGAAATCAGTAACAGTGACAATGTCTGAAAAAGTGTATCTGAAGTAATTCTAAAGTCCTTTGCCTAAAAATCTTGGTGTCATAGGCATTCTTGTCATATATCAAATTAATGAGCCAATAGAGGTTATCTTTGAGGGCTTTTCAGAATTTAGATGCATTTGCAGAGAAGAAACTTATAGTATGTAAAGCATGTAAAATAAATAATAGTTTTTTGCCAGGTTCAAACCAATCTAGGTTTGTACTTGTTTTCAAGATACATAAATGGACTGGTTTTTATTGGAAAAATAGAGAGGAAAATGATGAAATCTTTTCCAAATAATTCAATCCTTCACAGCTACTATTGAGTCTGATACGTTTCACTGAACTAAGGTTTTAGCAAATACATATATGTCTGTCAATTAACATTCTCTTGTCTCTTCCCCCACACACCATATTGTTTAATGAAAACAAATTGGCTGTAATTTAATGTGCATTTATGATACATTGTTCTTTCTTGCTACTGTTCATGGCATTTATACCATGATCTGTTAAAGCTTCCAAAATCATGCCATAGACTGTACTCATAGTTGGTAGATTATAACAATTGTAAGTTTGTGATGGATACCAGGATCTAGCCTTAAGCAAATAGTAATGCAGGAGTTCTGATTTGCTGTCTGCTATTAGCAATAGAATTTAGACTTATATACCGCCCCATAGCACTTTACAGCACTCCCTGGGTGGTTTACAGTGTAAGCTTTATTTTTAATATTGCCTCTAACAATCTGGGTCCTCATTTTACCAACCTCAGAAAGATGGAAGGTTGAGTCAACCTTGAGCCCAATCAAGATTGAATTCCAGATTATGGGCAGAGTTTGCCTGCAATACTGCATGTTAACCACTGCACCACCAGGGCTGCTTGCCTATATAGGTGGTGGCAACAGGTACTCATACTTTGCTGATCTCAAAAACTCAAGAGTCAGATCTGTTTACGACTTGGATAGAAGACCACCATGAAATCCTGGATCTGTAGAATTATTTGCAAAGTTGGGTGTGTGTGGAAATGCTGTTTCTGAAACAGCTGTGGACACTTTGCAACTCATGCAGCTGCTTTAAAATTTTAAAAAGGTGCTCTATAAGCATTTCTATCGAAAGCATTGCTAAATATCTGCATCTTCAGCTTGGAAACCTGAAAAGCCACCGTGTTTTTGCCATGATGATTTTGACAAAAGTTGTTGGAGATTATAAAGCCTTGCATAGTCATGTATTTAACTCAAATTTTTGAAGAGCCAGATAGATCAAAGGTACCATGTACAGATAACAAAAAGAGATTATGTCTGGAAACTGATTTAAGAATATCAAACATAGAGAAGCGTAAAATTATCCAGCTAATTTGATGCTAATGAACTTAAAAACCCAAGAGGCTTCTAGCTTTCATAATTATCATGCAATTGAAAATTAACATCTATAAAGGCCTTGTTTCTACACGTCAAAGAACTATATGTACCCTTACCTGATCTTCTTGCTCGTTTTCCAAATCACTTTTAGGCATCACCAACTTCTGCTATTCTAAGTGTTTCAGCTGAACTACAACTCCCAGCATTATTTCCCATTGGCAATGCTTCCTAAAATGCTTGGAGTCGCAGATCAACAGTAGCAGAAAGACTATACTATTGTTTATCCCTGTCAAATTCTTTGACCATTTAGGAATTCAGAACACTTTGATTCTGTGAAATGCTTGGTTAAATTATAGTAGTTCTAGTTCCCCCAAACAATCAATTTGTGTCCTAAATTTACGTCCCATGAAACAGTTCTGTTTTTAATTGTGTATCTGCAAATGAAGTGCTGAACTTACTTTGAATTCTGTACAATTTGTAAACCATTTACCTATGACATCTTCACCCCAAACTTGGGACATTGCACAAATGTTCTGACAAGGCAGAAAACAAAAGAGAATTGTGATTGCATTTACTGAAAACCTTTCCTTAAAGTCCTTGAGCTTTTCCCCCGAGAAAATCTAAGTTGCAGATGGTGTTTGGAACATCTTTATGAATTTCAGAATATAACCTTGACAGTAAAACACTGCATGTTTTGTGTGGTCATATTCTTTTTAAATCTTATAGTGGCACACTCCTTTATTTCATTACAATATTCTACCTGACTCTGTGGTTTCTTCCCCAAACCCCAAAACCTTTAACCTTAGACTGTCTACTATTGACCTCACCCCTTTCCTAAGAGGTCTGTAGGGGGCGTGCATAAGCGCACCAACATGCCTACCATCCCTGTCCTATTGTTTCTTTTATTTTTTCTTATTTTTCTTATATGTCTCCAGGTGTTCATAACTATGTTTTTGCTTATACCTATTATCTTGTAAGCAATTGACAAATCAAATAAAAAAAAATCTTTATGAATTTCAGAATATAACCTTGACAGTAAAACACTGCGTGTTTTGTGTGGTCATATTCTTTTTAAATCTTATAATGGCACAACTCCTTTATTTCATTACAATTATTACATTAGCCTGTTAGTTCACTTTACATTCAATAGTCTCTTGAGTATATCCTTGAGATGTATGTACTTTGGCAAGCTTATTATATTTACTTATGAATGGAAGATTCATTTTTTATTCTATGAACCCCCTCCCATGCTATCTTCAGTTCAGGGATCAGTTCAAAGTTAATGAGAACATCTGAACTATAAAATGATCATTTCTCCTATTATAATTGAAAAATTAGTTTCAAAAACCTCTAGGATCATCATTAAATACTTCATAATATCAGGAAATAGCGCATACTCTAAAATGTGTGTTGGGTTATTTGTGTAAGTATTTAAATCGAGTGCTTCCTTTTAAAGAGAAGAAATGTATTTGTATTTTCATTAATAAAAACTAAGCGCCCAATGTAAATCTTATGAAAAACTAAAGGGAAGGTGGGAAATAATGTGATAATCAGCAAATGAGTATTGTCCTTTTTAGGAAGATATCTCTATCTATCTATCTATCTATCTATCTATCTATCTATCTATCTATCTATCTATCTATCTATCTATCTATCTATCTATCTATCTATCTATCTATCTATCTACCTACCTACCTACCTACCTACCTACCCGACCCTAGAACAAAATCTTAACCACTTACACTATACTACCGATAGCTTATTTATTTATTTGTAACTATTTAAATCACAGTTTTATTATTAAAAACCAAATGCCAGACAGGGGAATTCCAAGAATTGTTACATGTTGTTTATTCAGCTAACAAAAGAGCAATAAACTCTGAATGAAACTGGCAAGCCCTTTCCCACAGGGATAACTAAGTAGTAGCTGCTTAAGATTTGGGAATTTTATCTGAAATATGATTAGTCATTGTTTAATGATATATTCATAATTGTGTTTAGAGAAAAAATTTCTCTGCAACTTTAATATGTTACATGTGGGTATGTGTCATATGGAGCTAATTAAGAATTAATGGAACTGAGTAAATGAGACCAAGGGATTAAACTATAGCATACTGGGAAAGAAATATAGAATAAAATCTTTAAAAATGGCTAGCGTAGCCTATTATGGCCATTGGTAAAGTTCCATGGAGAGGATCTTACCTGAATATAGTCACACAAACCCATGATTTGTTTTATGTTGGCTTATTGAATAAACCACAGTTTGCTGGGTTCCCCACAATATGTCATGCTGAAGTTGAATAAACCCAATTGTGGTTTAGCATACATGAACCAGACTACTTTTTTTAAATTATTTTATCTGAAGGACAAATTCCAAACATCAGAAAAAAAGAGCAAAATAATATACAAACTTCTGAGAACAGATCTTCACAATATCTTTTAAGGAATCTGTTTTTATCTGTCTGTATGTGATAAGCAAAAAGAAAAAAGAAAAACCGTCAAATCATCAGAAAGATCACCTCCAGTCTAAGGGAAGTGAAAATATCTTAGAAGTGCCAGATTTGTTGGTGTTGATTTGTTGTCAATGTTCAGAAATATATACCGAGAGATCATTTGGCATTTCTTTAATGATGTAACAGCCAATATCAAATATTAGTAATGCTGCCATAGTACTGAAATCGGAAATTGCTGGAATGGGCTAGCAAGAAGATTGCTGTTTTATTCCTCTCTGAATCTCATTTACAGATAGAAGTGACTTGTGATCATCTTAACTAATTTACTTTCTGGTTTATATATTCCTGCTAGAATAAAGATCTGGAATTTGCAAAACCTAACCCAGTGAATCAGCATGATTCAATGTTTCAAAATGCTAATCTACTCAAGGGCCAACCTTGGCACTGAATTTAGATATATCTGGTGGTATCTAAGAAGTCACTGTTCTTGTGAAACCGGAGGACTTTATTCATATTTTATAATTAGCCAGTAATTTGAAATTACCCAGTAACCAAAAGGTTTAATTCCAAAAGTAGGAGACTGTGGTTTTGTGAATTTGGAGAAGTGCTGTGAGTGGGAACTGGTGCTGCAAAGTATTTTTTAAAGAAACAGTAATACAACCTTTCACAAAATATGCACAAAGATAGGAGGATTTTTATTTTTCTGTGTATGATATGCTTACAAAGGATCAGTCTAATTCTTTAGAAGAATGATGAGTGAGTCATACTCATCAATATATGTACGGTATAATAACCAAGTAGCTGTATTCATCTTCTTTGCTTCAGTGGACTGTATGGATCATGTCTCTATAATAAATGATAGCAACCTTAGGTTAGATTATGGTGTGCTTAACTACTCTACTGTACAGTATTCAGTTATTGTATTATACTGAACGATAGAATTAAATTCTAAAAGCTACACTGAAAATTAAGAAGAGTTAGCTCATGCATTTTTCAAACAATTACCCATAACTTCAATAAATATAATTTAGAAAAAGGGTAATTTTAAAGTGGCATTTAAAGGTCTGTATTGTGCAGATTGTACTATTGTACTATCTCTGGTGGACTAACCAGTTTAACCATCAACATTGCAAATTCATGAACCTGAACAATTCTTCAGATTCCTAAGTGCCAGTTTAAGCATTTTGGATAAATAAGCTTGTTGACAGTGAGTTGGCTATGATAAATGAAATCTTTAAGTGCTACCTCTAGAAAACCACTACACTGTTTTTACAATCCTGTTTAGAAATATTTGTCAGATAAACTAGAAAGCTTGTTCTTTTTACATTGTCATTTATTTCCCTTCTGTTTATAACTGTATTTCTTCTAGGAAAGAATAAACCCTCATGTAGCTGGTTTTTAATATCTTTGACAATTTTTAAATGTTTCTTTAGGTGCTCAAAAAATATCTGGTAGTACTTTTTCCGACTGATAAGTTTTATTAAAAGGCACACATTACTTTGGTAAACTGAAGTTCACTTTATCAGATGATCAAAGCATGTCTTTTAATACAAATTTTCAGCTAGAAAAGGTGTTACCAGATTCCTCCTGATCTTTGACTGCCATAGACTTACACAGTTCTCCCCCCTACAGTGACTGGAACTGGCATAATCTTTCACATTTCTGAGGTGATGTTACAGGAAGCCATGCTGAAGTGACACCATATGTTTTGTGACTGGTGTTTAGGTGTGGTGAATTATTTGCTGAGTGCCACACCTCACTCTTTAAAGTATGTTGCTTACGTCAGTAAGGTTGGAGTTAAAAGGTAGACTAAATTCCCAAACTCAAAGCAGGAGGTGAGATTTGAACACTCCCTTGATAATTCTTGGATGTTAACTTTTTTATAATAATTTTGGATTGCAGGTGGATCCATGTCAGAGTTTCAGAGCCCGTGGGAATTATATCAACAGAATATCCCAGATGAACTGGATGTTGGTAAAGTACCTCACTTTTTTGCAAAAAAATGTTCCTGTGAAGTAAAATAAAATACTATTTCTGCCAGAGAGGGAGAAAAAATAGTATGTATTTGAAATTATGATGCCATTCTGAACAGCCTGCTCTTTTTTTAATTTTTCTTAAAATTTTATCAACACAGTGCATCCACCCGTTCTGGCATTACAATTGTTATGCATATATAAATTTTACTTCACCATTTACAATCCTCTTGTTTGATACATTGTTTACTAATTATTCTAATCATCATAGCTACTTATGTTTCGACCTTGCCTCCTTCTATGCAACCACTGATAGAATTTATTCCACGTTTCATAGTACTCAGATTCCCCCCCCCCTTTTTTTTTTAATTCTAGGGTTAACCTCTCCGATTCTGCACAGGCCATAAGTTTCCTTATTATCTCTGTTTCTGGCGGTATGCTTTCCTTCTTCCAGTATTGCGCATATATTATTCTAGCAGCCGTCAATACATGTACTATTAGATCAATTAAATCCTTCCTATATCCTTCTGGTATTACTCCTAAAAAAAAATCCGGCTTAAATGGAATACACTCTCCCACCATTTGTTCCAGCCATGTCTGGATCAGTCTCCAATACTTTTTTGCAGCATTGCAGGTCCACCACATGTGAAAAAATGTGCCTGATCTTTGATCCTGTTTGAATAGCCAAGTTTCTTGCTTGTATTTTCTTGGTATTGGAATTTGAGGTTGACGTACGGCTGATTTTGAATGAAATGTGATTATTTTTCAGCTGTGGCCAACTTTTTTTTAAAGTACAAGGGTGCCAACTTTTAAATTACTTAAGTGCTTATGTGAGTAAAAATAAATAAAGTTCTGAATTAGGAAAAGCAATTTCTGATCTCACCTCTGTTATAAGCTCACCAAGCAATCTTAAGATGAACAATTCTTATTTTATGATGTCAGTCTTTCACTTGCAAAGTGAAGACAATGGATGGTTCTCTGCTTCCTTGTCTTATCATAGCAAAAAATGTTTCATGCACACTTCTTTCTATTATAGAATATTAAGGAAGCATTATTGCTACATATGTCCACATACTGGATATTATTAGCTATACTTTTTTTCTTTTACTTCATGACATTTATGGTGGAACCCAAAATTTTAATGTTAGAGTGTGTCTACTGATAGAATGCAACCATGGAAATAGGAGAAATTGAGAGGTTGATGGAGACAAGGATTGTGAAGCCTAGCTTCATCCACAGAACATGCTTATTGATCATTTATCTTTGTCTCAGTGAATGCCCTCCTCTGATGTGATAAAAAAGACAGTCTTTCATTTGAGAGATTATTTATTTATTTTTTATTTATTTATTTGATTTGTCAATTGCTTACAAGATAATAGGTATAAGTATATACATAGTTATAAATACATGAAATGGGTACATATAAGAAAAATAAAAGAAACAATAGGACAGGGACGGTAGGCACATTGATGCACTTATGCACGCCCCCTACAGACCTCTTAGGAAAGGGGTGAGGTCAATAGTAGACAGTCTAAGGTTAAAGTTTTTGGGGGTTTGGGGATCAACTATGATCAGTTTTCCTCCACACAAAGGATTGTTTTCAGTAGAGGATTCCTTAGTCTACTACTCACAATGTAGGATCATGGATTTTTGAGAGTCCTAACTTATACCAAAACCTTTCCATGAAAACAGAAGGCTGTTCTCTGCAGAGTCACTCTGCACGTGGAGAGCAGTGGTAGAGAGGGCAGAGCTAACCTTCTTTCGAATAAGAGCCTATATATTCTTGAAGGTTTCAGCAATAATGCAATGATTACAGCATATGCAGTAAAATGGTTGCTTTCAGCTCTCCTGATTTGGAATTCTCTAGTCCCAACAGATTGGTGGTATGCCAGGTTTACAAAGATAACCTGAGCCCTTGAGCTAGAATAAACCGTCAAACATGGGTGTCTAGCCTTTTGGCTGTTGTGGGCCACATTGAATGAGGAAGAATTGCCTTGGGACGCATATAAAATACATAAAATAGTCAATATAAATCACATAAAATGTTTACGATGTTGTGGGGCACATTACTAGCTGTCCAGGGTTGCATGCTATAAACCTTTCTATACAGAGCAATGTTGAATAGTGATGCTAGCATAGCACTAATGCCTAGTGTATTGAAACCATGGACATTGGGCTGACTGATATCAGCTGAAACAATTATTTGTAATCAATTAATAAACTTTTTCCAATGTTGTAGAGAATCAGTTATTCTTAATTTGATTAATAATCTTCCATGGCTGTGTTCAAGTTCTTTATAAACATGTTGAACCATCTGCCCCCTCATTCTTTGTGCATATTCTTTTCATAGATATTATTCAATTCACTGCTCTATAGATATAGTTTCGATGTTAAGAAAAATTCAATCAAGCCTCAGTTATTGAAAATATTAAATATTAACAGCATCTTACGACACTTCTGGGTAAGGGAGCTGAGAGGGTGATTGTACAACAGCTTCAGAGGACCTTGAATGAACTTGGGTTTGGTCAGAAACAACGTTGGTCATGCTTTTAGATGATCTCTGGTGAGAGCAGTATGGAGGTTGTGCACCATCAACTATGGTATCTTTCCAGATGAGTTCAGGAGATTGGGGATGGCCACCACTGTTTTGTGCTAATTCACCTCCTTTCTCCAAGGTTCATTCCAGTCAATGATGATTGGAGGGAGGGGGACATTCTGTCTCTGGCCCCTATTGCGTGGAGTGCCACAGGTTTCAATGCTGTTTCTGCAACACTCTATTCAACATGTACATGAGGCCACTGGGTGAGCTCATCCATTGCCATGGGGTGAGATATTATCACTAGGCTGATGATATCCAATTATACGTCTCTACCCCTGGTGAATTAAGTGATGCTGTGGACATCTTATCTCAGTGTCTGAAACCTGTGAGGGTCTGGATGAGAAACCACAGGCTTCAGCTGAAACCTAACAAAAGTCTCATCTCTCAGGAAGCTACACTTTGGAGGTCAAGGAAGCAGCCTTCTCTGCCATGGTGCCCACTTTATGTAACATTTCTCTGTCCCCAAAGTGAGGCCAGCTCAATCCCTCCTTATTTTTAGGAAATTCCTCAGGATATGGCTTTGTCATCAGGCTTGGAGGTCTCAGGGGACCTGTGAGATCTTCCTGATCAAATCGTGTGGGTGGGTGTTTCTGTGTCTATATGTATGTGTGTGTTTGTATTTAATTTTCGTAATCCGATTATATTTAACATGTTTATTGTTTTATACTTTTTTTTGCTGTATGCCATCCAGAATCACTTCTTGTGTGAATATGGCCATATAAATTTGATAACTAAATAAAGTTAACTTCTCCATCATAAACTAATATTTCAGTTGAAAATAATGGTTTCCAAAGAGGGAACATTGGTGGGAGCTGTTCTGGTACATGAGAAAATATTTCAGACTCTTCAACTTTCTAAGTGTTTTATAGCCAGATGAAATGACATTTAAGCTTAAATGCTTATCTTTCATTTAGTAAAATAAGAGATTTTAAATAGTGACATTACTCTCTTAAAGGGGACCCGGTGGCTCAGTGGCTAAGACGCCGAGCTTGTTGATCAGAAAAGTCGACAGTTTGGCAGTTTGAATCCCTAGCACCATGTAACGGAGCGAGCTCCCATTACTTGTCCCAGCTTCTGCCAACATAGCAGTTCAAAAGAATGTACAAATGCAAGTAGAAAAGTTGGGACCCCTTTGGTGGAAAGGTAACAGTGTTCCATGCGCCTTAGGCGTTTAGTCATGCCGGCCACATGACCACGGAGATGTCTTTGGACAGCGCTGGCTTTTCGGCTTTGTAATAGAGATGAGCACTGCCCCCTAGAGCTGGAAACAACTAGCACATATGTGCGTGGGGAACCTTTACCTTTTACTCTCTTAAATCATTTTTATCCAGTTAATAAACTAACATGCCAAATGACAGTTCTACTTTCGAACTGAATATAATAATGTAGGCAGTAGTAAAAGCAAATTTTCAGAGGATCACCTTCTCGATCTTTCTGTGAGCAAAGCATTATGAGATTTTCATTCATGAATATATTAATTGCTTGTCTGAATGTCATTTCTGGTATACATGAGTTTTTAATGGATAATGACAAAGAATAACAACTCGTAACTGGTTAGTACAAATTTACACATGCAGTTAATAGTACAGGGAGGGGATGCTACCAGTTTGGCCCGGTTCTATAGAACTGGTAGCTCTGAAGAGCAGCAGACACCGAACCAGTTTGGTGTCTGCTGCTCTGTTTGGCCCAGATGCCCACCTGGGCTCTTAGCTGTCCTTTATTTTCTGCTTTTTTAACCTCAGCTGCTTTGTGCAGCACAGCTGAGGTTGGAAAGACAGGAAAGAAGAGGATTTTCAAATGCTGCGCACCCGCGCACAGCGCTTGTCAGCTGTCCGGGCGACACAACCGAGGTTTTTAGGAAATGGTCTACACGCGTGCGCAAAACGCACTCTCACCAGGGGTGGGATTCTACCTGCCGGGGAACCGGCAAATCGCACCACTGGCTGGCCCCGCCCCATCCACTCACTCCTTACCTGGCATGCACTCCATCAAACTTGCCTGCCAAGTTGCTATTTTTCTTTTTTCTTTTTCCCGACCATCAGCTGTTCTGTGTTGCCAGGAGATTTAGATTAGCTAGAAAGCAGGAAATCGTGGGATTTCTTGCTTTCTAGCTAATCTAAAAGCAGAGCTGAGCCTGAAGCTTCTATTATTCAGTGCAGACTCAGGTAGCAGATGGCAGAAACACAGACCTCTAAGTGAATCTGTGATTCTGTGAGCAACTCAACTGCCTGCCTGGTCTGCCTGATTTTGGGTAAAAGTTGCTCTTTTTTTTATAAAAAAATCAATATCTACATACATAGTGTGTTGTGAGTTAATTTGGTGAGTTTGCTTGCTAGCAAATATTATGAGTTTGCTTGCAAGCAAATTTTATGTGACAGACTCAGGTAGCCGATTGCAGAAAGATAGATCTCTGAATGAATCTGTGATTCTGTGAGCAACTCAATCTGCCTGCATGCTTTGCCTGCTTTTGGGTAAAAGTTGCTCTTTTTTATAAAAAAATCAATATTTACATAAATATTTATAATATTTACATACAAGCCATGCCCAACCAGTCACATGACCAACAAGCCATGCCGAGTCAACAAGCCACGCCCAGCCAGTCTCATGACCACCAAGCCACACCCACAAATTAGGCCACATTCACAGAACCGGTTGTTAAGAAATTTGAATCCCACCTCTGTAATAGTAATCACTAATGAGAATACTTTCTGTTTGGACAGTCAGTGTTTGCACACTTAAAGGTCAGAGTTTCCAATAAATGAAAAAGAGAAATTTGTGCAGCAACCTCTTTTTATTTTTAAACAAAACTAAATAAGCATCTATTTCAAATAAATTAGCTACCCTGAAGTGGCAATGAGAAAGTAAGAGAGGGCTAGCAGGAAATGAATGAGAATAGAGAGTGCCATTTCCCCAAACCATTTTATATAACTTTGAGGAAAATGGAAAGTAAAACAAAATTCTTTTTCTCTTTGGCCCAAAATACAGGTAAAAAAGCAAAAATCCTTTCTTTTAAAAAAAAATCTCTTCCCATCATATTCTAAAACAAGGAATGCAAGCCATTTAGATCCAAATACATTAAATCGGTTGCGCAGTCTCTTTGAAAAACATCTTTTCTACCCATGACCCTCAATACCAGAATTAAGAGACAATAATGTATGAAGGCATACGCTGCAAAAATAAATAAATACGGGCACAGGAAATTTCATCTGCACTCAACATAGAGAATTGCAAGATAGTAATATGTGGCTTTGCCCCTAACACCTGTTATTTGAAGACAATCGCTTCATTTACAGATCATTTTTTAAGCTGAGATCATCCATACACACGTACATGTTGCAGAACAGCTTCAAAAAATTTCTTATCTAGAAGCAGACCATTAGAGATTTTTTGTAGCTAACTTCTGAATTCTTGGCTCTCCATTTTTCCAATCATTGAGAATATTCTACTTCTAATGAGAGCATATAAAAACATAGCATAGATTAGAATAACAGAGTTGGAAGGGACTGTGGAGGTCTTCTAGTCCAACCCCCTGCTTGAACAGGAGACCCTATAGAATCATTTGAAGGAATAAACTGTTGGGTTACTTGTTTCTCTCATACAATGTATGGTATTAAGATTAATAAGAGAAGCATACATGTAGTTCTCCTCCCTGTTGAGAACTAGAAGGCAACTCCCTTTCCTTGCAATTTTGTTTCCTTTTTTAAGGGGAACTCTCACAGTATGAAAAAGAAATTATTTTCACTCTTTTTTTGTTTGAAACACCCCCTTCTCCCAAATTTGGTACAAATAGTGGAACTATACCATGAGGTTTTCTCTTGAAAAGGTATGTAGAAAAACCCTGGCTCTGCAAATATTTACTTCCTATAATTCAGCCATTTATATGAAGATGAGCAGACAAAATATAACTTGTTGGAAGGATCTGTTTTAAGCACTCTGAAAGTTGAGAATGTGTTTGTCAAGACCTGTACATTTTGAATGAAACATGTTACTATGCTTGGGGAAATATTCAAAATCAGGCTGATAATGGGATCAGGGAACTTGTTGATGGCTTTTATATATTCTATATGTGCTCTCGCTATATTACTTAGAGTGAATTTACTTTGAGTATTTTTACTCAGAAATTACTATGATGAAGTTGATAACTTTTACATTTTCTCTATCATAGAAATGGAGCCGATGGCGCTGTGTCCAACCTTTACGGATACAGCCACTGACTTTGACAGGAACATTCCCCGGATCTGTGGTGTTTGTGGAGACAAAGCTACCGGCTTTCATTTTAACGCTATGACCTGTGAAGGATGTAAAGGATTTTTTAGGTATGTAGTTCTTCACTTAAACTAATACATTTTGGGTCCATGGTTTATTTTTTATTGGACCAGCAGTTTATTCTTACCATCAAAAACTGGTCAAAAAAAGATTATTTGACTTATTATTTTTAAAAAATGCAAATACCATCTGAAAAGCATCTTTAAAGGAACCCAACTTACATATTTATATGTAAGGGAGGAAAGGAGCATATTAATGGTTTTGCTTCCAATATGGTGGCTAGATTTTAGATAGTAAATGATTTGTTTGAAATCTCAAAGTGAACTTACTTAATAATATTTCATGGATATAAAATTTGCTGTCACTAGAATAAATTGGCAGAGTGGGAATGTTTGAATAATGCTTTGAATGGAACAGAATGGAGAATATAAATTCCGTTAGGCATCTGTAGAAATATGGAGGAGCAAAACAGGAAGTAGAAATTGGGATCTGTTTGGTATAGGATAAGCAGAAGTAGGATTGTTGGAAAAGCTGAAATTGTTTAGAGTTAAATAATTTAAGTCACTGTTTCTTCCTTTTGTAGAGTGTGGACATATAGTCTGTTTTTTGGTGAACTAGATAACTGGCCTCAACAGGACTAACTGTCATTGGGGATATTTTCATTTAGTTCATATAGGAACTAGTATTTTTCTTGTTCATGGGATTGTTTCCATCTCTGTACAATTCTTACTTGCTTGCAAATCACTTTGTCAATAAACGTAAGTACAGTACAATGGAACCTTGGATCACAAAGTCTTCTGACCATGACCAAGTCGGATGCCAACCAAAAAATCCCCTAAATGTTTCACTGTGGTCATGAACATTTCCTTGGGTGGTGATCAAATACAGCTTTGGCGATTTTCCCTGCCATAGCAATTTCCCCTTCCGCACCAATTTTTTTTTGTCCGCGCATGCGCGGTCAGTCTTGCTTCTGGTCACGACCAAATCGGGTTGCAACCAAAGTCCTGGAATGGATTACAGTCATGACCCAAGGTTCCACTGTACTGGGAAGAGGAAATAAGAAAGTAGTTAATTTTCATCACCTAATTTAACTCTGGTTAACAAGAAATCAGCATTGAATAACAAGAATTGGAAGGGACCTTGGATGTCTTCTAGTCTTCTAATTATCATTCCATATACCACTAGTCAAGAGTGTTTCAAAACATTCATCAGCTTAGCAGCTTTCATGCATGAAATGCTTAGTTCTCATAGAGCACTTTTCTATAGTTACGGCATTTGAGTTTGTTCTGGGAAGCATTGGATTAAGGTGGATGAGTTAATACTGTACATCAAAAGCCAAAACATGACTAACAAAGGGAAATCTCCCATGTATTTAAGACTACAAGATAGGAATAGTATCGATAAGGGATTTACATAAGCATTAGGTTGGAATTCTAAAGGTCAACTTTTTTTAATGTGATTTTTTTTTTATTTCAACATTTTTATAGGAAACCTATTAACTTTGCAAAATAGAGGATTAGATAAAATGTTCTGCGTACCATAGACATCAGAGCCATCAGAGTCAGGCTACAGTGCACTCGGCTAACCAGAACTGCAACATTTTCTTCAATTGCAATTGCTTAAGAGAGTAACTTGTCTTTCAGAGGTGCATTTCCACATAGTGCCCTTGGCTAATCAATCATGCACTATCTGTCCTAGAAATAAAACACATTAGGTTAAGTTTTTCCTCCTGCTAATGACACATTAGCTGAGAGAACAGATAGATACTTGGGAAGGTAATGAGTACTTCATTTCCCTCTTAATATGTTATCAAAATGTAATTGAAACAATTCTTTAAGAGGTATTCTAAAAATCATAACTAATTATTTGATTAAGGAATACCTTCATGTTTGTAGCTCATTGTTTCCTCAAAATATGGCAGCTAAGAATCAGTGGCTTTCTCAAATAAAAACTGAAGATGTATCACTAGCAGTGTCTATACCCCAAAACAGGTGACCAAGAGCCAAGCCTTTTTATGCTGAATCCTTAAAGCTATGGGGAAGCAGCAGCTCTGAACAGTGACAATTTTCTTTCCACTGTTCAGAAGAACCTTTGCGCAGCTTTACATGTAATTGTTATTTCTCATAATTTTAAAGATTTAAAAAATAGCTCGTCGTGGCAGTTTTACTTGTTTTACCCTAACCATTACTCTACTTTGATCTAGCAGGGAAGGTACGAGGCTAGAAAGTGGGAGACAATGAGTTCAACTCCCTTCTCAGGAGAAGGAATGTTGGAATACGTTTGGCATCTTGAGTTATTTGTAAAAATAATAAAGGTGGAATGCAAACAAATAAATATCTAAAGAGTTCCTTTAAACCAATTATCTCTTGATTTTCAATATCACCATTATTCTCCACCAAACTACAGTTCCTTGTTGGTAACCCTGCACATATAATCTTGCACATGTAATGCTTATTCTGGATTTTCTGAATTGCCATCTAGGAACTATATGGCAGTTGTTCTTGGCAAGCCAAGTATCTGGTCTGTCTTCATTTCCACACCTGGGAGCTGGCCACATGAAATGTTGATTTAGGCAGACATTTCTGAAATGGATGATGGGAAATAAATGTATCTGATACCATCTATAATAGGATGAATATTGTCCTCAGACTATTAGATATCTAAGGTAAACATAGCATGATATGAAAGATACTGAAAATAGATCATTAAAAAACTGAAGACAATGAGCATAGCAGGTTAAAAAAATAATCAAAATAATGAATGAATGAAATATATAAAAGGCAGTGAGGGAAAAAAAACCTTAAATGTCTGAATATCTGCGCTTGCAGATTTTGCTATATTTTAAAATGTTTAATCAGATATTAGGCATGTTTTGAATTAGATAAATAATGTTAATCCCAATGCTAGATCTTACGTAGTCTATCTTCTCTTTTAGCTGAGGGATAGATAAGAGTTCCATTGAAACAAAATTATTGTGAACATACTGTTATTTTAAATAATTTTCTGTCTTTCTTCCTATTTAATAGATAGCATGATTCAAGCTACAGTGTGATATTATTGGGACTGACATTTTTGTTTGCTGGTGATTTGGGGAAGGGAGACTTGCAAACAATGCAACATGACAATTTACAACCATTTGTTTAGTGTCCATTCAAAGTTGGACTTATCACCATTTTTCAAACTTACAAACCATTGCAGCATCTCCCCGGTCTTGTGATCAGAGTTCAGACACTTGGCAACTGGCATGTGTTTATGACCATTGCTATAGCCCTGGGTCATGTGATCACCTTTTGTAACTTTCTGACAGTGGGGAAGCCAGATTCACTTAACAACTGTACTGTATTACTAACTTAACAATTGCAGTGATTCACTTAACAACTGTGGCAAGAAAAGTAAATAAAACACACTTGTCTTGCTTAGCAACAGAAATTTTGGGCTCCATTTTGTTTGGAAGTTGAGGACTACCTGTATAGCAGTGGTATCGGAAAGAGAGAAGAAGAAGTAGTCATATAACTGCTACACTGTCTTGAAACTTTTAGTTCTGGCTCATAGACATGGCAGAGCAATAAAAGCCAAATTTCTGAAAATATGCACTAAAGGAAAGTACAAATTGCTGTGGCTGAGATAGTAATAGCTGCAAGAACATCAGTGGTATGAGTAATGGAAGCCGGAATACATCAGAAACAATAAGTTACCTTGAAATAAAAGACAATTATCTTGATGGAAATTTGCAAGGCATATTTTGATGGAAACTTGCAATAAGCTGTTTCAAAGCAACAATAATAATACCCCTGATACTTAAAGAGGATGTTAAAAACAAGATGCCTGCCAAGGGCCTGCCTACCCTCTGGACATTTTCCTCTCCTGAGCATGGGTTTAAAAATGATAGCCAATTACCTTGCCCTTCATCCTATTTGCAAAGGACTATAAAAAATGCATATCTTTGTGGCGAAGACTAATTGCTCCTCAGGCATGTGAATTTTAAACCAGAACTTTGCTCCATAAACATAAGGTCCTTCGTAACAAATCCTTTAGATATCCTGTAAAACTGATGCTGAGACATTTTGTGGTTTCTGTCCTGTTGGGAAATAGTTAAAATCCTTTTAATCTTCGGACATGTTTTATTAAATTCCCTCCTTCATTCTGATAACCCTTGGCATAGGGTCAGGATACTGGGCTAACTTGTTTTTATATCAGTTTGGTCTCATATAAAATCAATCACATTTTAAAAAAACAAATTGGCACTGTGGGTATAGCATTCCTGAGTTTAGAATAAAGTAGAAAATCTCCCTCTCATTGCACTCATTCTGCTGTGCCAGTGAGATGTTTCACTGTGTTCTAAGCGTCTGGGTAGCTTGCCATTCTCAGGAAGAGGCCTAAAATGCACAGTTCCTCTTTCTCCTCCATCATTCATCAGTAAACATGATTATCTAGATTGTTTCTTTAGCTTCTCCTTCCCTAACCCAATGTTCAGCATTCTCTCTTTTAGTAAGGATGGGGCCCTTTCTGGTTTGGCAAAGGAAAGATCTAAATGATCTAATTTTTTAAAGAGTAGATTCTAATGACATATAGCTGTACGTTAAACAACGCAAGAATTTAACTAAAGCAGAGAATATATAAGGGTGAAGTAATGGTGAGGTAAATTTATCTAAGGTCAAAGTGACATTTAGACAAGGTGCTTAAGCTAAGGTGGTACTAGGTACTATGTGGCTGACTATGTGGTGACAAAAAGGAGGTGACGATATTCAATAGGTAATATATAAATTTTCATTTATGATTCTGTAACTCTTACCAAAACATTAGATGCTACTCTTGAAGTTAACGATGTAAACCTTAAATATCTTAGATATATACTGCAATAAGAAGTCAGTAGTCATTGGAGAAGATCCTGATGTTTGGAAAATTGAAGGAAAAGTAGCCAACATGAAACAAGTTGGTAGAATACCATCACTAGTGACACAAGTATAAGTGTACAGAAAGTTAGGAAAACAGTTATTGATAGACCTTGTGAAATAATGTTTCTCGGTTGACAAACAACCAGAAGCAACAGAATTATAATACTAGACAACAAAGCAAAAATAAGCTTTTAATTCAAGCACTCTGGTCATTACCAAGTCGTAAAGTGACAGAAATTGATGTAATACTTATAGAAATGTGGGAAACGAGAGGAAGAATCAGCAAAGATTTTAATTAAATTATGCTAACAAAGGTAGAGAACAACTTAGTGGATATGTCAGTCCATATAACATTACCAAAGAATGGAGACTTAAATGTGCAAACTAATAGGAATATTTTTAATTTCATGTGCTGGCAAAATAATGATTAAGATTACTGAATGCAGATTAAAGCAAAAGAGATGCCAGATATTCAGCTTAGTTTTAGAAAAGACCAAGAAGCAAGAAACATTATTAGAAATTGGCTCCTGAGGAACAAAGGTGAGAAACAAGGCTGTTTATTCTCTCACTATTTACTCATCCTTGTATACATATTGAGAGAGGCTAGAGTGGAAGTTGATGGCACAGTTTTAAAATTGGAGGAAGAAATATTAATACAGGCGGTCCTTAGTGATCATGTGTGGTTATGACGATAATGAAAAAGTAACTTTGCAGTCCTCACATTTACGACCTTTGCAGACTGTAAAGCGAAGGAAAACTGAAATAAGATTATAAGCCCAGCCGCAATTTCATTTAGCATCTGCTTTTCTTAATAAGTGAGTCGCTGGTCCTGATTGTGGTTGCTAAACAAGGAATACCTGTAACTTGCACTATGCTGAAAGTGTGCCATAGACAAGGAATTTGCATGGTAGCAATGTAGGACTTGGAAAAAGATACTGAGATAATGGGATGTGCCAATACCTACAAAGGTCAGAATCGTGTTCAGCAGTAACAAAAAAACATTCTTTATAGATCGTTATGAAAAGTGATAGCAATAGTACTTAGACTTATATACTGCTTCACAGAGCTTTACAGCCTTCTCTAAGCAGTTTACAGAGTCAGCATATTGCCCCCAACAATATGGCTCTTCATTATATCGACCTCAGAAGGATAGAAGACTGAGTCAACCTTGAGCCTGATGAGATTTGAATTGCCAGATTGCAGGCAGCCAGCAGTTAGCAGAAGTAGCCTGCAGTATTGCATTCTAACCACTGTGCCACTGCGGTACTTAAATGGCATTTATTATTTTATAACCCCTTCTAACACTAGAAGACAACTAATTATTTATGAAATAAATTGCATTTTTACCTGCTTGTACATGTTTATTAAAAGCAAGTAAGTAGTAAAGTTGTTCAAGACCATAGAGCAGGGGTATCAAACTTAAGGCCCCTGGCCGGATATTGGAAATATCAAGGGACTGGCCGGCGGTGCCTCTGGTGGCTAAAACGGGCCACGTGCGGGGCCCCACATGCCTTGTTTTCACCTCCACAGCCTCCTACAATACTCTGCCTGCCGAAAGCGGGCTGAAAAACAGGCCCAAAACAGGCAAAAACAGGCCCAAAACAGGCTGAAAACAAGTTGAAAAACGGGCCCAAAAAACAGGCCGGAAAATGACTGAAAAATGGGCCCAAAATGAGCCAAAAAATGGGCCAAAAAACAGCCCAAGAAAGGGCCACACGCAGAGGTGGTATTCAGGTTCTGTCCAGTTCTGGAGAACCGGTAGCAGAAATTTTGAGTAGTTCGGAGAACTGGCAAATATCACCTTTGCCCCCCCCTCCCCCAATCTATTCTCTGTCTCCTGAGTTCCGGCTGATCGGCTGGGTCTTCTTTTGTTGCCCTGCACAGGAGAACAGAGCTGGAGAGCAGGTTAGTGGGGTGGGAAAGGAAGGGAAGGGAGATTTTATAGTGTCTTTCCCCTGGAGTGGGGTGGGAATGGAGATTTTACAGTTTCCTTCTCCTGACAGGCTCACCAAGCCACACCCACAGAACCAGTAGTAAAAAAATTTGAATCCTACCACTGGCCACACAGTCTGTTTTCAGCCAGCAGGGTGCTGCAGGAGGCATCCGGGGGGCCCTGCCACTATCCCTGTCCCGTCTCCCTGCCAGCCCACAGAGGAGAACTATAATGCTCGAAGAAATCCAGTTTGATACCTCTGCCATAGAGAGATCTGGAATTCCAGTTCAGGGGTGTCAAAGAAAAACTACCTTTCTGACACAATTTAAAATTGAAATCAGTTCTACAAAAAGTATTTTATATCTATCTGATACCTCAGGGTTTTTTGGAAACTAATAAGAAACGGAAATAGTTATGGCATGCTTTTACGGTTGAGAAAACATGATACTACAGTATAAGGTTGGAAGGTTATCCATTGTTAAGCAGTGATCTGAAAAACTCACTTCTATAGCTGAACAAATATTTTGCCAACAGGACTACATATTGTGCTCGGAAATTTAGACTGAATATGCTAACTTATATCCTTAATCAACCATATTCCCCCATGCTTATATAAAGGACCTAAACATTAATAATTTATTGTATAACATAGCTATATAGATATATTTAGTTTGTTTAAAATATAAGAGAAGTGAGGTTTTGAGAGAAAGAGAGAGATAAAAATATATTTGTGGTGCATAATGCCAGACAATTTATGTGCTCTTCTTGCGTAATGGTGGTGAGAATGGCTTCTTTGTCAGTATGTAACATGTAATTTTGTTGTCATTATGTAGCATAGAGTATAACATTTTTTAAAAAGATAGTCTCATAGGATACATTCAGGTTCCATTTCTGCTGTGTACCGAAAAGCATTAGAACTGAGTCAGCTTCCTACCCCTATTGGTAGTCACAAGTTGAATGGGGTGACACACAGTTCCATCCTAGCACATTTCATATTGTCATTTGTCCAACATTGAACATGCCCTTGTAAGGATAAAGATAAACCTGTTTCAAAAGCAGGTAATGGTTTGTGTGCCAGTCCATTCAACTGTGTTTGGGAACCAAAGAGGCAAAAGGAACTTCAACAACAGTTAAGGCATGACGATTTCTTAAAAAGAATGAAGGAGAGTTTCAGGTTTCTAGAGTTACTTGGTGATTCACTGTTGGGACTTAGGAAAAGCTTCTGATTACTGTCTGGTGGTCTTCTGGTTGGTTTTCTGAATTTCTTTGGCCAATAGATTTGGGAGGTCATCTCCAAATGATTTGGTATAACATAGTTTAACTAGTCATTTAAATAATGTTAAACACTAGGCAGTTTCATTCCAAGTTCAAACAACATTTACTTAGTTTTCCAGCTCTTCATGGAACACATTTTCTATTGATTTATTTTAGAAAAGAGACATGTTTGTATCATTGCCTTCTATACTAAATGCTATTTATACTGTCACCAACATTTAGGCTTGTAATAGTGCCCTCTTTGTACACTGTGTATTCTATGCAGATACTTGGCATGTGTGCCTGAAGGTGTTGATAGGCTTTTTTAATCTTCTGAGATGATCTTTCAGTTTGTTCAAATTTCTTACATGGAACATAAGACAACAGTGATTTTCAGCAGAAGATAGTACCTCTTTAATTATCTAAACATTTAGATTAAAGCATCGTAATCTATACTGCCATTACGTCAAACATTTTCAGATGGTACATAAATGAATAACTGTAAGCACTGGACTTAGTGAGCATATATTAATTTACAGGATATTTTGATGGAGCAGGCAAATTTACTGTTAAACTTTGAATGGGTATATATATTGCCATGATAAGTTTTCAAAAATACAAATCGGGTGTGATACAAGTTACATTAACCCACTTTATTCTGCATTAATTAATGGCATATTTGAAATCTTAAACATTGTGATTGATGTTTTCCAACCTTTTTTATTTCTGTTTATGTTTTGTGAACTGGTGCATCCTCCAATGTACTTAAAATTGCATTCTGAATTCATTTCATGTGTCTGAGAAAGCAAGTTAATTGACTGAGAGCTTATAAGAAAAACCATATTATTACAAGTCAATGGTTGTGATTTGAGGTGGTTGTATATGTTGCCATCTTCCATTGAATACTGATATAAATGGTTTTCTGCGTTTAAAGATGGCTGTTTTAGGCATCCGAACTATGATTAATATGTTCTTGTTTATTGTACAGGCTATTTCGCTTTGACAAGAAACTGCTTTTCTACATGTAATCCATAAAATATTAAATGATTGTTGGGGGGGAATACTGTGAAGACAGGCAAATTGTTAGTCTTCCAAGTATAATAACAGAGCACATTTTAAAAATACCCATATTTCTTAGAAACAGAACCGTAGTTATGTTTGATATATCTCTCCTATGCTTGGTGGTAAGCTATGTGTATTGCCTTTTAAGGGACAGCTCCTTTTACATGCCAATCTTCCATACAGTTTATTTTCAGAGCAATATCTATGCAGAAACTATAAATTAAGTCTTACCCTATCAAGAAGTAAACCAACTTGATGCATTTTCTGTTTATTTTTTTTTTCAGGAGGAGCATGAAAAGAAAAGCAATGTTCACATGTCCATTCAATGGTGACTGTAAAATTACCAAAGATAACCGGAGACACTGCCAAGCTTGCCGGCTGAAGCGTTGTGTTGACATAGGCATGATGAAAGAATGTGAGTAAATGTGCTTCCTTTTCTTCTTTGCACAGGAGATTTGGGAAGAGTTAGTAGTTTGGGCATCTTTCTTTAAAAATATTACGAAAATTCTAGAGTCAGGTTTCCAGGTCTTTCTGACATTTAATAGGTTGCCTCACACTCTCCTGCTAATGTAGGTAAAATATTTCCACCTATTTTCTTTATAGAGACTATTATGCAGTTATCAAAAAAAATTGACGAATACTACATAAGCCAAGAGTCAACAATACAGCATCCGTGGGAACCATCACACACTTGGCATTATTGACATACAAAATTACGACTATTACCTGAAATCTTATAAAATTTGGAGTAATAAATGCCAAACACCATAGGATTTTAGATGAGAACATCACCAATCTTGTAAGCTTGGTTCAATTTCATTATTTACCCCCCGCCTCCTCCCAACATTGGTATCCATATCAGGAATTTCTTGCAGTATTTGTGGAGACTATCAATAGTCACTGAGACTCAGGTTGCATATTCTAGTCCTACAGGGAAAGCCACATGTGCCTGCTTATTATTTTAGCTTCATGGTTCAAAAAGTTTTAGCTCAGGAGGAAAAAAAGTTTTATTTAGTTTCATGATTATGATTAGTTGAGGAGAGAGAAAAATCAGTTTTATTCAGATTGAAGGGCTGTAATGAACCAGTTAGATACAGATTAATAGAGTTGGAAGGGACCTTACAGGTCATCTAGTCCAACCCCTTGCCCAAGCAGATGCTTCTATTCATTTGTAGTACTTTCAGATATTTTTGAGTGTGATGACACTTACATTAGACCTGGACCTTTGGAATGTCATGGGAATGCATCTTAATAGAGATGCCCAAACTATTACTGCTATATTAGAAGCATTCCACTTTGTAGGAAATTCATTTGCGAGTATATTATTTTTCATCTGGCAGTTAAGGCACCAGGCTAGAAATCAGGAGATTGTGAGTGCTAGTCCTGCCTTAGGCATGAAAGCTGACTGGGTGACGTTTGGCCAGTCATGTTCTCCCTAGTCCATGACATCAGATCAGTCAGTTCTTGTTGCATCCCATAGATCTGAAAAAGGTGGATCCCACACTTGCAGGAAAATGCTAGGAAGAAAAAAAAAATGAGCTGAAAGCTGCCGTGTAATAGTTTAGCTCTTAAAAACATTTGAAGGAGATGTGAGATATTACATACAGTTTGCTATGTTTCTATAATGTTTAAAGGCAGTGTATGGTGTGAGGCCAGCATGGAAGCAAAAATGATTTGCCAAGATAGAAAAGACATTACTGTGTACTGGTTAGCACAGCTTTTGCTTTATGCATTGACTGAAACTCCCAGGCATTCTTCAAAAGTAGCCCGACAAAGCACGTTGCTCTGTCACAGGTAGACTTAAATTCATGTAGCTTCTTGCCAGGTTTGAGCAGTGTGTTTCCATTTATCTGTTCTTTATCAGCGACCTGGAAATCAAGGGACAACCCTCGGTTATGGAGCAAAGGTAAACTGTAAATCTATTACAGTATTTTAGGGAAAAAATTCAATGCCTTCCACACACAAATACAAAAAATTAGGAAAAACTCAAGAAAATAGCATTCATCTTATCCATATTATTTGATGCAGCATTTCATCAAATATAGGTAGAATTCAGAGGTATCTATTGGTTCTTTGTTATTAGGTGATAATAATAATAATAAAAGATTTGAGCATAATTAGTTTAGTCATGGCACTTTACTCCAAAATTCTAGACTGCAGCTTCCTATATGGTTTATCATCATGCCTCCCTTTAGTGTAATTTCAATTTATACACCTCTCCTAAAAATACAAATACCAAAATTAATATAAATGAACAATGAAAATAATACAATGAAATTTTGAGAAAGATGGATTTATTGTGCCAATGTATAAGTATAAGGTTCTTCACACTTCCCCTGGATTCTGTCTGCCACATCCTGAGAGAGGTAGAGGTCACAGTTTGAGAAACCCCACTCTAGATAATATCTGCCACCATTTTTGTGCATATTAAACAACGAAAAGGAAATAATACATTGGGACATTCTTGGATAATGCAACGGTGAGTACGTTCCTAATATAACAATGACATAAGCAGGAATAAAATTATTGCAATATATTAACTGCAAAAGACCTGCCCAACCAGACAGTTCTGAAGAACATCATGATCAGCAGAAGTTGCTAAATTATCCAAGAGAATATGGCTTTGCTCCATCCATTTCCAACTTATGGTAATTTACCAAGAATGTTCTAAAGCATTTGAAATCCCACTGAACTTTTGACCGAAATATGTCCAGACAAAAAAATCTTCTGGTTTTTAGAGTTGCTAAATTTCTGGAATTTGTTGCAGAAGGTGGTACTTCCTTCCCCAAGTCCTTCTGTGATTTTTTTTTGCCACAAAGTTCCTTCTTCTCTTATTTCCTTTTTATGAAACGTCACAGGCAGAATTATCTGAAGAATTGACTTGAAGCATTGCCAAGATGTGGAGGTTCATTGACTCTTGTCTCTCACAGACATTATGCATCTGCTTATTTTATTAGATTTTTATGCTGCCTTTGTTACTTTATAAGTAACTCAAGGCAGAGAATGCACATAATATTTCTTCTTCCTCCTATTTCCTCACAACAACTCTCTCAGGTGAGTTAGGCTGATAGAGAGTGACTGACCCAAAGTCATCAGCCAGCTTTTGTGCCTAAGGCAGGACTACAACTCACAGTCTCCTTGTTCTAGGCCAGCACCTTATCCTCTACACCAAACTGGCTTATTTCCTATTATATTCCTTCTGTTACCTCATACTGGTACAATAAGGCTTCTTCTCTATATGCATTGAAAACTCCATTTTATCAGTTGCTTTGTCCTACATTGATTGATTGGGCAACTGAATGGAAATTGTTTTAGCTGTAACTGGTCTTAGATTTTACTACTGAGTGTTTTCTTTTTGGTGTTGTAATTTTTTTTAAAAAATATCTGGGCTATTAATGCGTTTTGGATTATTTAAATCCATTTTGGGATGATTTTTGTCACTAAAATGTTTTTAAATGAATAAAATATATAGTTATATATCATTGCCTTCTTCACATAATAGTATTTATCAAATTCCATGCCTTTCATATAGAAACAGGAAAAGTTCTCATTCAATCTCTTGAATAAGCTGGTTTTTATCCACATGTGTTAAAGGTGGACTAAAGCAGGACCTTAGTGTCACAGGGACTCACTACTTTGCAAAAGAGACAGGTTTTTTTTAAAAAAAACCTCATTTGTAGAAAGTAGAGGAACCCTATCTGGAATTTAGATTTTCTTTTAAAAAGCAAAAGTTTGGAAACTGTATATATCTTCTTTTTTCTTCTTGAAGGTCTCAGCTGATGGTGCTCCCACAACTTCCGAGGGCAAGCTGTTCCATTGGTTGATTGTTCTCACTGTCAGAAAGTTTCTTATTTCCAGGTTGAATCTCTCCTTGTTCAGTTTCTATCCATTATTTCTTGTCTGGCCTACAGGCACTTTAGAAAATAGATTGACCCCTTCCTCTCTGTGGCAGCCCCTCAAATATTGGAAGACTCATGTCTCCCCTGGTCCTTCTCTTCATTAGACTAGCCAAGCCCAATTCCTGTAACCGTTCTTCATATGTTTTAGTCTCCAGTCCCCTAGTCATCCTGGTTGCTCTTCTTTGTACTTTTTCTAAAGTCTCAACATCTTTTTTATAATGTGGTGACCAAAATTGGATGCAGTACTCTAGGTGTGGTCTTACTAAGGCTTTATAGAGTGGTATTAGTACCTCACTTGATCTTGATTGTATCTCTCTATTAATGCAGTTTAGGATTGCATTAGCTTTTTTGACTGCTGCTGCACATTGCTGGCTGTGTTTAGCTGGTTGTCCACTAAGACTTCAATATCCCTCTCACAGTACAAGTCCCCTCCTTTCTTTGTATGCCAAGTTGCAAATTAGGTGATAAATGTTGCCTGGAGGGGAAGAGGAGGGGTGTCCTAGCAATGCACCAATTGATACTAGGCTGCCTTAGGTTTTTGTTTTTAAGAAGGAAAAGCATAAAATGATCTTATTCTACTTATCTCTAGAATTCCAATTGTAATTCTACTTTCATCTGCTTTCTCTTAAGCATTGTATGAAGTAGGCAAGAATAGTTTGCAAGAATATAAATGTATGGAATGATATAGTGAATGGAGTTAGTCTAAACTAACACGGTGTATGAATGTATACACTCTTTTTCATTTATTACTCATCCATTATGTCTTTCCTTCCTGGACATGTAGGCAAAACATTCAACTTAATCTATCTCTTTGCCTTCATTGAATCTTTCTTCCCTTTGAAGAAATGACTGAAACACTTTTCTCTAAGTTCATTACTACTTGATTGTATATGTCATAAAAAGCTTCAAAAGAAACATATTGTTCATGGTATTTGATAACAAAACACCTTCTTGGGTTTCTATTGACAGACTATTCATGGGTTTCCCCCCTATGACTAATGCAAAAGAACCTGTTTCCAAGAAATAAATTCACGGCATGAAGTAAAACTGCTGACTTTGTGGGTGAGATGTATATGAAAAAAGACATTGTGGTTTTTGTCTGAAAAGTGTAGCAACACTCTCAGAAATGTATTTCTTGATTGCTTGACTACAATATCATAGAAAAAAATTCAGAATATTATAACCCATCCTTGAGGGACTAAAATACTACTTTTGAACCAAAAATAAAACCTGTGTCATGTTTCAAAAAGATACAAAAGAAATTAAAATAGTTAAGTGATACCTGTAGTGATTTGTAAATAGATGAGTAGCAACAATTGTCATTTATCTGTTCAAAATAATCCATGCTACAGGTAATCCTCAACTTACAACCATTCATTTAGTGACCTTTTGAAAGTCCTTTTGACTTTGAAAAAGTGACTTATGGTCATGTTTCATACTTAATGGCCATTGCAACTTTCCCATGGTCACATGATCAAAATGTCATCTGGTTCATATTGATGACTGTCACAGTGTCCCAGGGTCAGGTGATCACCTTTTGCAACCTTCTGATGAGCAGAGTCAATCGGGAAGCCAGATTCATTTAACAACCGTCTTACTAATTTGACATCTGCAGTGATTAAATTTAACAACGGTGGTAAGAAAGGTTGCAAAATGGGGCAAAACTCACTTAACAACTGTGTCACTTAACAGCAAAAATGTTAGGTTCAGTTGTGGTTGTAAGTCAAGGATTACCTGTATCTCTCTTATTTTGCTCTCCCTGTGCTTCATTGTCTGTTTGATCAGCCTAGCAAAATGGAGCAGATAAAGTATGGAGAACCATTTACAGTCCATGGCAAATCCCATAGACTCATAATTGAGGGGAAGTGGCATCTCTATTGAGATGAAAAGCAGGAAAGCAACAGACAGCAATGAAGTTTTCATCTAAAATCCTGAACTGCTTTTTTTCTACATGCCCACTGGGCAAAACCTGCACTCCTTCTAGTAGAATTTGCTCCGTTAATAGCATTGAATTTTTTCCACTTTTATGCATGTTTGTATCTGTGCTAAAAGTGAGTTAAAGTTAAAGTTCCATTGGCATTTCATACATGCTTTAAGGCTACCAGGGCTTAAAAGAACATTGCACTTAAAAGGCTATTGGAAATCAATGTAGCTACACTGGGAAGCATGCTTGAAGACTAAATTCTGTTCAACTGTTCCCTGTTCCCTGTGTTAACATTAAATCTGGAAACAATGGCCTGTTTGAGAAACAACGATTGTTCCAATTACTTCCAAATCTACAAATCGGAATATTGTTTTCCTGTAACAGTGTGTCCCTCCACTCATAATTACCTTGTGGTGATCATTAGACAGGCAGCATTTAAATGGAGTTGATGATTTCATGTTATAGAGATACTTTTGCATAACCAATTAAAGCCTCAGGAGTTTTGAGGACTTTGATTGTTCTGCAATATGAGCAAAGGGCATTTTCAGGGAAAGCGTATCCACTATGAATTAGGGAGGCCCAGTACCAGCATGGAGGCGGATGTTTTCTACAGTATGGTGGTTATATGCAGTGTAGCAGCCAACTTGTAAATGATCCTTTTAGTGAAATAGTTACTTGATAAAGGAAACCTTAACAGACTGTAGCTAAAAATAGCCCTTCCATGCTGACCTCTGGTTAAATGAATGAGAACAGAATGTGCTTCGAAGACCTGTAGGCCAAATTACTAAAAAGGTTGTGATCTCTGTACAGGACTTCTACAGCACTAGCTGTTTTTCTTTTTCCTGGAAACAAGTGTTGTGATTCATAAAAAAATTAAAAAAAAAAATAGAATGGCCGTGCCACCTTTCTATCAATTGGATGGTCCTGTAGCTTTTGAGATGCTATTGCCAGCTGCTGTGTTTGTAGTACAGATAGTGCTCTACTTCTGACCATAATGAAGCCTGCCTGTTCATAATAGCATGTCCTAGTGGCCGTTAAGCCTTGCTTAACAATCTCCATCCCCTGCTCTCCCTGATGTGGTCATTAAGCAGAGCATGGGTGCCTCAGATGGGAAAAAACCTGGGAGACATAGCGAAGACATGGGCCTGCTTGTCCTGGGTCTCCTAAAGCCTCACCCATCCCTAGATACACACCATGCTCCATTTTCTACACCTCAGAGTCCCTACAACCCTTGGGCTTTCTTCCCTCCCCCCCCAAAAAATCACGTCCCTGCAGGGCTTGAGCTTCCTCCACACCCCCTTTATTACACACTGATCTTTTGAAGATCTCTAGAGTTCCCAGCCTCACGTTGGGGAAGGAAGGCAAGCCACATCAACCCCTCACTGTTCTTGGGCTGTGGGGGCCACCTTGAAGAACCAGGTGTTATTTCAGCATGGCCACAAGGAATTGTGGTCATTTGGAAAAGGGTATCTGTTTTCTTGGATTGCCTACATGGTCCAGCAACAAAGCAGTTTGCTAAGCTTCCCTAACTCAAACTCCAAAGATCTTCAAAAGGTAAGTGACCACAGAATGTTGTGAATGCAAGCCAGTTGCCAATTGCCTGAATTGCAGTCAGGTGAAGGTACTAGACCTCCTTCCTACTGGTAGTCTCAGAAGTTAATCCTAAAAATTGGAAGTTCTTCTGAAGGAGAACCGATCATGTCAAAACATAATACAAGTGAAATTGAAAGGCGACAAAATAGCAACAAATGTACATTCTGGCAGAGTATCTGAGACTGTGTTTTTATTTTTGTTGCAATAATTCTTGCGATAACCCTTACCTTCTTTATCATACATACAGTACCTGCACAGCTTTGCATGACTGGAAACTCAATTTTTCTGAAGGTAGCTTGTATAAATTATTGTACAACATTCAGTATGGTGATAACCATATGACTGTGACAAATCACATTCTCATGGCTGTTACTGATTACTGGACTTATCTGATTTAAACCAAGACTACTGTATCTTCACAAAATAGATATAGCTTTTGACAGTTTCTGAGAAAGTGCATTAAGTATCTGAACAGCTAGCAATTGAGTATAAAATGGGTAATTTGTTAGATTTGTAGTTTCATTTAGAGCTCAGTGTGGCCTATGTAGTACTTTCTTTCCCCAAAAAACTGCCCTGTGGAGAGAGTTGGGCTGCAGGAGAGTGACTGGCCCAAAGACACCCATGGAGCTTCTGTAGCAGAAGATGAATTAGAAACTGGGTCTCCCCAGTGCCTGTCCAGCACTTAAACTACTACAACCCACCAATTCTTGTTTAATTCCATACTTCTGCTGGCTTTCAAGCTTATTTTGTTAACCTTTCTTAAACAATACACCAAGAGGAGAAACAGTTATATTTTTTAGGATTCTGTCTTAGAGCTGATTTAATGTAGTGGTTAAGGCGCCAGGATGCAAACAAGAAGACTATGAATTCTACTTTTGGGCCAGTCTCTCTCTCTTAGCCCTAGAAAGCAGTTGGGCAAACCACTTCTGAAAATCTTGCTTTAAAAAACTTCAGGGACTAGTTCAGGCAGTCACCAAGAATCAAAAACTGTCTTGAAGGCTTAAAAAAAAACCCTGTCATTGCAAACATACTTCTTCAAAAGTGACCAAAGGCAGTTTCCATGAATGCTTCTGTACAGGGTAGTTAAGAATATGGTCTAAGTACATTGTTTTGCTCTTTGCGTGTTTCATAATGGGAAGAGCTATTCCCTTTTTTTTCATATACCAGATAGTCCCACTGAAATTCGGGTGTTTAACAAGCAGGGAGTTTAACTCTGTGGTGCCACTAGTGCTATGAAGTTTAAAAAGTTGGGCCTCTACCACCCCGTCCACTGGAAGCCAAAAAGTCTTCATTCACCAACAGAATAGAATAGAATACTTTATTGGTGTGATTGGACACACAAGGAATTTGTCTTGGTGTAAATACTCTCAGTATACATAAAAAAAGGTACATTCAGAATCAAGAATCATAATGATAGTCATAGGGTACAATCAACAATCAAATCATACTAGGAAACAGTCAAAGAGTGATGTCTTTTGGGAAGAAAACTGTTCTTGTGTCTAGTTGTTCTGGTGTGCAGTGCTCTATAGCTGTCGTCTTGAGGGAAGGAGTTGAAACAGTTTATGTCCGGGATATGAGGGATCTGTAAATATTTTCACAGCCCTCTTTTTGACTCAGCCAGTATACAGGTCCTCGATTGAAGGCAGATGGGTAGTAATTGTTTTTTCTGTAGTGCTAATTATCCTCTGAAGTCCGTGTCTGTCCTGTTGGATTGCAGAACCAAACCAGACAGTTATAGAGGTGCAGATGACAGACTCAATAATTCCTCTGTAGAACTGGATCAGCAGCTTCTTGGGCAGTTTGAGTAGAGTCTTGTTTTGTAAAAGAGTGAAATCACATTTTTCTGCTCTCTGGGATGAGGGGGGAGTTGACCAGAACTGCTTCTGCTCTATTTGGCACATTTATATGAATTACCAAAGGAGCCCCTGGAATGGAGGATGTGGGAAGCCCATGCCCTGTGTCCCCTGTTCTGCTCAGTGAGCAAGCCATCCTCTTGGAGGGAATGGTGGTAGTGGGGGGAACAAGCTGGCCATACTTCTTAGCCAAGCTTCCCAAGTGCCATTCCTTCAACTGATGGATCTCACCGTTCCTTTGCCTAGAAAGGAAAACACTGCTGATTCCTGCACTTTGCTGGCAGCTTGTGTGGTATCCTACTTTAATAACTGTATGCTACATACCATTTGTGGAACTCTGCACGCTTGTAAGATTCTGCTTGATCCGAATCACATCCCAGCAAATAGCATTTAGATCTGGAGATAGGGTAAATGAAGCTCAAAAATATGAGGCATTGTCCTGATTCTCCACCACTGTATTAGTTGGTGGATGTTTTCCCACAGTTTTGGAGTTGGGCGGCAGCACAGCCAGTGTGTTAAACTAATTTTTCGTTTAACATGCCCTGGAGGTGTTTTAATCTGGACAGTATCATTCAGCAGTGAGTAGGAACAGAGACCGTGCGGGATTCGTAATGGGGACAATACATTCATGCCTCTGTGGTGTTTCTGCTGACTCAAGAACGCTGAGTCTTTCACTCAGCAGTGGGGAAAGGCCCTTAGACAGAATATTACAATAAGAGAGGAGGCACTTAAAAAAACACCACCCAATCGTTTAATGGGACTTTAGAGTAGATTAAGAATAAATACTGTACAATAATGTCTCCTTTGATTTCAATTTCTCATCAGGACAAATTATAAAGTTATAAATTTGTTGAATTGAAATACTTCACTATAAGAATATATAGGTAGTCCTTGACTTACAACCACAATTAAGCCTAAGATTTCTGTTGCTAAACAAGACAGTTGTTAAGCAGGTTTTGCCCTGCTTTACGGCCTTCTTGACACAGTTTTTAATCTGTTTTTAACAGTTGTTAACGAATACAATTCTCAAGTGATTCTGACTTCCCCATTGACTTTGCTTTTCAGAAGGTTGCAAAAGGTGATCACATGATCCTGGGATAGTGCAACTGACATAAGTACATGCCAGTTTCCAAGCATCTGAATTTTGATCATGTGACCATGGGGATGCTGCAATAGTTATAGGTGTAAAAAAAGGTCATACATCACTTTTTCAAAGTTGTAACTTCAAATGGTCACTAAACAAATGGTTGAAAGTCGAGGACTATTTGTTAATACATACGTTCAGTATTTAGGGATAGATGCAAAGTATGAGAATAGAAAAATGTAGCATAAATAATGTAATCAGAATAGGTGTTTTTCCCCAAACTATTCCGTGCCCATTTTTGTTGTACAAATATAGAGATGTTTATATTGTCAAGTTCTGATATCTCCCAATCTACTTCAAGCTGTACGGTTTCTTATCTTTTACGCTCTCTTAAACACATGATAAGTGGATAGAAACTGCAGGCAGACAACAAATTATGGTGGCAGTCAAGAAAAGAATAGTCTGAAGGCCTATTTGAAAGAAGCTTTATTTTTCTGCAGTGTCATCCAAAATATTGGTAAAGTTTCCAATTACTCTCAGCAAGATTTATTACCTCTGTAACTTCTATTTATTGCAATATGATCTAACGAAGGGCCCATGTCATGCACCAGAATCCTTGTGCATTTAGATTGTGGTAAATCCATAAGGGGGCAGGAAATTATTGTAGAGGTTTAAGGAAGAGCATCATCATACAGTGAGCACCAGGAGAATCATTTTAGCCATAGGATGCAAGATGAAGAAAGGGAAGAAAAAGAATGGGCCACCTGCTTGCTTCCTGTAACTACTGAGCCCCTTTTCTATAACCCTAGAAATCATGCTGTTCAAAATCAGTGGCAAGCTACTGAGAAATAGGTGCAGTTTGACAGAAACAGATTGTTTGCTTATTTTTAGCAAGCATATTGGTACCATGGATTCCTGCTCTTGGAAAGAACAACAGCACCCTTTGTAGCTGATGAATGGGAACAAGAAATTCTTGCACGGTTCTGATAGTGGCCCTTCACAGATACATCATTAGACATGGAGAATTGTTGGACATTGTCTATGAGTCCAAATACTTGCTGCCTTACAAGGCAAGACAAACCAGTGCCCTCACTGCATTGGAAAAGCTGCACAGAGCTTCTGAATTCTGTCTGTTCCCTCCCCCTAAGGTTTCTTATCTCTTGCTGCAAATTCCCTAAAAATATTACTTGTTCCAGTAAAATACTTCAGTGGGACTCTTATTTTGGCAGGAAGTAGGAAAAATATATCCCTTTACATTATTTTTCTCACTGTTCTCTTGCAACTTTGCAACCTACATAAGGTTTACATAAAGTTGCTGGCAATGTTCTGAACTGGGAAGCCATCAGATTCTGCTTAAATGATGGTGAAATCATTCTTGAAAGAAATCTTGTAAGAACCTTCCCGCAAAAATTGCAACATCAAGAAGCACTTTCTTGGTAAATATTTATTTGCATCTGTGAAGGTTGCCTGGCCAAAACAGACTTGGAACAATGGAACATGCACATTTTAAAATATGAAGATAATCTGTTCATATTAATAGTACCATCTGGGAAGGGGAAAGCATTAATCATTTATAAAAATCCCAGATACAGGTGGAGAATTTAATCCTTTCCTCTTTCTATTCAAGAAAATCCTCCACCAGAAGGTAATTATAGTATATTTGTATCAAGAAGTTGTCACTGAGCACAGAGCTAAATTTTTCTTCCACCTCTGCTGTAAACAAAACCCTGATCAGTTCCTTCATACTATCAAAACACCAGTGTTAATGTCATATAGAGTGTGGGCCATAACATTGCTCTCCAAATGATATGAATGCATTGGGTTTAAATTTATATGAAATTGGGTCCTTAGATCAGGTTAGCATTAGATCCCACCATTCCCATTTTCATGGTTAACATAGGATAACAACACTAGTGAATCCAGAGGGCGTTCACTCCTGCAACCATATCGGAAAGGTCTTGTTGAGTATGTTTCTGTGCCGTTACTACAGGTTCTTTCTTTCCAATAAGCTACAGAATAATTCTGACTGACTTTATTATTTACTAAATTCAGAACACAGGCCTCACTGCCTGTGTAAGTTAGGACACGAAGATGTTAGCTTGGGAAAATGAATGCCACCTCTGTCTTACAACTTTTCCTTTTTCATGCAAAAGCATATTAGTATCTTCTCCACCCTTTTGTTTCACTTCATTTATTAAATCAGTTCTATGTACAGTCAGTACTCAGAGGGTTTCTTCCTATAGTGTGAAGCATTTCTCTCTCCATTGTGGTCTGTAGAAAGACAGACACCAGGATACATAGAATTCTGGTGTCTGGCAATATATTTAAATATACGTAGAATAGTTTTTGAGCTTCCTTCCTTGAATGAAAAACTATCACAAGTATTAAAATAACTACCACTCTGTTGTAACAATATAACTATGGGTAAGCCTCAAGTTACGACCACAATTGAGCCCAAATTTTTGCTAAGTGAAAATTTTGTTAACCGAGTTTTGCTCCATTTTAGGACTTTTCTTGCCACAGTTGTTAAGTGAATGACTGTAGTTGTTAAGTTAGTAACACGGTTGTTAAGTGAATCTTAATAAAGCTTTCCCATTGACTTTGCTTGTCAGAAGGTTGCAAAAGGTGATCACATTACCCTGGGACACTGCAACCATCATAAATGTGAGTCAGCTGTCAAGCATCTGAATGCAGATCACATGACCATGGGGATGCTTGAACTGGTCATAAGTCACTTTTCTCAGTGGTGCTGTAACTTTGAACAGTCACTAAGTGAACTGTTATAAGATTGAGGACGAGCTGTACTAATTAAATTCTAAAATGCCACAATATTTAGGCCTATATAGGGTCACAATCCTGCTCTGTGGATTTCTTTAGAACAGCTGTGAATCTGTTGCATTGGTGTAATTCAAAGATGTTTCCTATTGCTGCCAACTCTTTTTTGATAAGCTAAAGGTAGAAATGCCCATTAACAATCCATGTTGCACAGATTGGCCTTGCTTTGATGTATATTTCTCATTGTGTTCCACCTGCACAGTATTTGTGACAGAGTGGGAGATGAGGTATATACAGTAAGCAGTACAATTTTCTTTCATTTCTTGATTTCTGATTACGCCTTTTCCATTCTCTAGTCTAGATAAATGGAAGCAAGTAGTTTTTGTTGCTGTGAAAATATTGTTTTTAGATGGATAGAGTTCTCCAGAAATGCAAGTCCAAATGAAGTATATTCCAACTCACACGAATAATCTAAGCATTTGACAGTTGAATTTATGTATGTTCAGTGAAGGATTGTTATTCCCTGTAATAAATTAAATATGTCTTCAAATCAAGCTCTGGCCCTAGTGACTAGATAAAGTCAACCAGGATTTGTTCTTGCCAGTAATATGAAAGCGGGGTGGGAGGTGGGGGTGTTATATTTGTTGAAATAATTTTTGACTTCGTATTTTAGGTTTCACCATGAAACTCTTTGTCAGGACCTAATCCTGCTAACACTTGGTGAAACTTTCCTCTATAAATTAGTGAGAACCTGTCCCAAAGGGGCTTTTTCAAGAGGGAATTGGACTTTCTTGTTTTTTCTTTGAAGATGTTTCGTTTCTCATCCAATAAGCTTCTTCAGCTCTGACTGCTGAAGCACCTTTGGCACAACCATGATCTGGATGATTGAGAATCTCCATAGACTTTTAGAATCGAATAACAGAGTTGGAAGGGACCTTGGAGGTCTTCTAGTCTAACCCCCTGCTTAGGTAGGAAACCCTATAGCATTTCAGACAAATGGCGAACATACTTTCATAATTTGTTGCTTTTGTTTTTAAGTATATTATAGTACCGTATATTAACTGCATAGCATATTAATAAATAGTGGATTTATATCCTCGGAATATTTTGTTAAATTTTAGCAACTCTTACTGTCATAAAATTCTAGACGAAGAGAGTATGGAGGAATAGTGCTCACAATGTAAACAGAATGTGATACATTAATGGGTATTCCCTGTACAGTACATGGGAAAAGATCTCGGCTGCCTTTGCCTGTCATTGTTCAAATGCATTCTCTAGAAAGTTCTCAGAATTTTCATCCGATACATTAATTACTCCATAAAATCATTATAGAAGAATTGTATGATGTAGCTTCCTTTCTGGTAAATCATGCAATGATTGCATGAGAATACTGTGAGAAAAACTGCACACCCAGCATGCCATATTCCATGTCTAAATGTTCCCTTAAGACTCAGTTGTATTCTGTTGGAAGAGATAGCGAGGAAATGCAAAGCACTTGTGGGCCTGACGAAGCATCACCAGGTTGCTCTAGCTACTTATGCAATGTTTTCTGGCAGACAGCCAGGAATACTAGTCATATCTGAAGACAGTGGCAACTGCCTAACAAGCTACAGGTATCATAAAAGCCAATCTCAGAGTTAGAAGATTGGGAGCCTTCTAATCCAAGTGCCTAACTGCAGTAGTATTAGTATCTGCATTAATCTGAAAGTATTTCCATTTCTCAACACAGCACTGCATGGGAAGTTGCAGTGATTCATTTCCTACACTTGGTATTAGCACATAAGCTGTTGCAACTTTCCAGCATTGTGCACAGTATTTAACTATTTTTACAAAATTTAAAATTTGTTGTGACTTTTTCTAAGGAAATAACATCACCCTCCCTAAAAGTAAAGGGGTGTGTGCATTTGATGCAGAGAAAGAATTTGGAATTTTTGACAATGATATAAAACAGTAAAAAAAATAAAGTCCTGTTACTCTGATAAAATGTGCTCCATTGGCCAACTATGTCTGGGAAGAGATGCTTTGGGATGATTTCAAATAGACTTTAAAAGTGTTAGTTTATTCCTTTAGATGTTGAGAGAGAGAGAGCTGAAGTGTTCATTACCATTATTGGAGCCTTGGGACCGGCTCAGGAATTAACTTCATTTAAGCTTCAGATATATTGACCAAAGGCATAAGACAGGCCTTACAGATACATCAATAAATGCTAACTGATGAGCAATTTAATTTTAATATTTCATGGATCAATTTATTTGATTTTGCAGAATGCTTAATATAAGTTCTTCTGTAATGATCCTCATAAGGTATATGTTGCTTCATTCTTTGATAAGGGCAGGGTGGATTGAATTCCCCAAGAAGAATAAAGATGGAATTACAAATTGGTCCTTATCACTCCTCCAGCTGAATCGAAATATCAAAACTCTTTTTTCCCCCTTTAGTTTGATGCATGTAGGAATAGTGAAGCAAGGGACAAATGTTTGCTAATTTATCACATATTTCTATTGTTTGATTTAATATTTCCTCTACTTGTCTCTGCAATCTTCTTTTATTTCTCCTTACAAAAGTTCTCGTGGTTTTTTTTTCTGACTAGCTCAGGAACTGGGTTTGTGCAGTCATGCACATATGTAGATTATGTTTAGTGCAGTACAAATTTAAGAAAAGGGAATTTACCATTTTATATTTTAAGCCTTTTTAAAAAGATTACAGATCTATGGAAATTCCCAAGGTCAAGAAGACTTTTCTCAGCTGCCGCAGGGATGCATTGGCATAAACTCTGGTTTCACATCTCATTAAGACATGATGTTATTTGTTTATCTTTGACATAGTGTAGTAGATTGGCTGGATTCACACAACAAATTAAATCTGTAATTTAACTATGATTTGTGATTACAGTTTATCCAGCAAACTATTTTGAACAAAAAAAAAATGCTTAGTGTGAGGGTTGAATCCAAAGTATAGTTTTAGCAGAGAAACAAAACACAAACTATTTCACCCAATCTAGAACTCCAATTAAAGCAGGAGAATTCACGATACAGATATTCTTCCAGAATTCATGTCCCAAAAGTATTAATCCCAATTTTTTTTTTACTTTGCATTCTGATTCTAGCTTCAAATTTGAGTTATCCATAAATAACAAAAAAATTTACAGATCTGGATTTCCTAGTTTCCAGTCAACAAAACTGATTCTTGGGAAGTTCAATTGTTGAGTAACACTCTAAATATAAATGTGTCTACTGAAACTGCAGTTACTTTTCAGCAGTTAAGAGAATCCTTTCTTTTCCTTTCATAAATGTTAAATTCTGAATTCACAATTCTGGTGCTTATTATGCCAATGTCTTAGTTGGTTGATTTTGAAGGTAAGTCTTTAAAAAAATGCTTGTATAGTAATATCATTCCATCCTGGAAAAAAATGTTGGTATTCAGGGCCACCTCATAGTTTGGAAAGACACAGTTAGATACTACCCTAATCTGTAGATCACTTTCAAGAATGTACAGAGTTGTGCAACGTTTGTATTGGAAAAACACTAGCGGCTAACTAACCCTCAGCCGAGGTAGCTGCAGGCTGCAGAATGCTTGCATCACCCAGTTATGCCACAGAAACAAATGACCTGGCTTCTATTTTTTCTTGCCAGACCTCTCATTCCAAACTCCACCTTAACCATAAAATGTTCTTTCTGTCCAGTGTCTGCAAAAAAACACCAACCAACCAACAGCCCTTGGTCATAAGATGAATGTTTCCCTTGTGATTTGCTAATGTTTGGGTGTTTTTTTAAAGGTTACCAGTGTTTTAGCAAATAAAACTTTTATCAGCTAGGATTTCTTTTTTTCAGGATGTTAGTAATTCATAACTTGTGTTATTGGTTTTTTTTTTAAAGAAAAGGTTTCCAAAATAACTTTTTTACAAGGGCTGACAATGCAAAAACAATGGGGAAAAAATCCTGCAGGTGTATGATATACAGGTAGTCCTTATGACTTTGAACCCAAAATTTATGTTGCTAAGTGAGACACTTGTGAAATGAATTTTGCTCCATTTTATAATCTTTTTTGCCACTGTTGTTAAGCAAATTGCTACAGTTATTCAGTTAGTAACACTATTGTTAAGTGAATCTGACTTCCCCATTGACTTTGTTTGTCAGAAGGTCGCAAAAGTGATCACATGACCGTGGGACACTGCAACCGTCATAAATATGAACCAGTTGCCAGGCAGCCAAATTTTGATCATGTGAACACAGGGATACTGCAGTGGTCATAAGTGTGAAAAATGGTCATAAGTCACTTTTTTCATTGCCTCTGTAACTTTGAACGGTCACTAAACGAAGTGTGGAAAAGTCAAGGACTACCTGTACAAAGGCCTTTCTGTTCTGCTTGTACTGTATTGTTTGCAGTATTGAACAATTGTGAAAGCAACAACATTAACATTACAGTGGTAACCCCTGAACAGACTCAATAGAGAGCAAAATTCAGTGAACATAATATTTTGGAGTAAATATACATAGGATTCCCCTGTATATATGTTGTGTATTCAGTAAACACCATTAATCTTCAGTATAACTGAAATTTCTTGTATTAAATCTAAGGGGAAAATTGGGTCTTGGATTCTTCTTCTTCCCTTAATGAATTGGCATATGGTAAGGTAATGTCAGCCTGAGGAAGGTCAATATATTTAACAAAGTTTTCTGAAAATAGAATATTTGAAGAACGTAGGGGTTCCTTTCACACCATATTTTAAAAACTACTATTCTCAGGTGTGACAATAGACATTTCATTCTCTTATTTTTCCATAGGACATACTGAGCTCTAACCTAGAGTTTTTCCATTTTCATTTAACCATGGCACAAATTTTCTCTGGCCCTGTCCTTTGTCTGCCACGTTGCCATGACGTTATCCAAAACAATATTGTTCCTTTGTTTTTTCTCTTTTTTCTGACAACCATCCATTGGAAGGCTCAAAGCAACTAAAACTCACATTAGGCTTTTTTTTTTCTTTCTTTTTTGCTCATTACCTTGAAGGGAAATCAAGTGAGTTGTAGTTTTAAGGGACAGAAGAAATACTGGCAGGACAGAGATGGACAACTGAGGTGCCAAATTCCATGCCAGTATCTATTCCACACTTCTGCTCAACAATGGGAAAAGGTCCTAAGATTTCAGCTAAGATTCCGTAAGCAAAATGGGCAGACATACGGATTTGAAAATAATATTTACCAGTAAGTAGCATGCAGTACACACTGTGTAACTGTTGGTCATCCTCTGGCAGTGTGGTTTTGGTTGACCATGTAGCAATAGCACTTAGACTTATATACCACTTCACAGTGCTTTACAGCCCTCTCTAAGTGGTTTACAATGTTAACATATTTCCCCCAACAACCTGGCTCCTCGTTTTACCATCTCGGAAGGATGGAAGGCTGAGTCAACCTTGAGCCAATGAGAATCGAACTCCTGGAGTAAGCAGTGAATTAGCCTGCAGTACTGCCTTCTCAGCACTGCACCATCACGGCTTGGTCAGTCGTAACTCATCAATCTGTTGTTGAACTTTTATTAGAGGGTGCCCCCTCCCTCCTCAAATTTGATGTGAATCTAAATCAGAAAAACCGTTAATAGATAATGCATTTTACCATTTCAAAAAATATGATGAAACCAGTGAAGCAAAGTGATTTTCGGCATGATGAATCTTTGTAAACTCATTATGTGTCTAAGCCACTTTTGGTTTGGTTTGGTTGGATTTGGTTTGGTTTGGTTTGGTAAATGGCAGGCCAGATTTCAGGATATATAAATATTCATGAGACAACTGGCTTTAGCTCATATTTAAAATGACAGCATCAGTTGGTTCCAAGATAAACTATTACTTACTTCAGCCATTATAATAAACTTGCATTCTCTTCCAGCATTGAAGATTGTATAAAATAAGCCGGAATTCTGCATACTCTCCCCATTGATTACCGCTCCAAGTGTACTCCTTTCATGATGGGGGCTAAAAATAATTTTCTTCTTTGCTGCCTAACTTACTCAACTCTTTGAGGGCTTTAGTCATAAGGAATACTTTCAGGTAGTGATCTCTTAACCATCCTTCCTGTCAGTCAGGAAATATTGGGTGTAAGAAAGTACTGATCAAAGTGAAACATCTCTTAAAATTACAATTAAGCCACAACTAGCGAGCTGATCTGTGTTGGTAGGCACCTGTTTTTCCCAGGGTAGGGACTGTGTACTCCATTTTCCTGCTCCATGACACCAAAACATCTGCAGAAGAAATGTTGTGGTCTTGCTACTCCTCCAGTTTTTGCTGGGATGCTAATAATTCATAAGGCTTGCTAGAATGCTGCTTTCCCAGGATTTGTTGCATAGTAAAGAACTGTTGCCAAAAAAAAAAAGCTGTTGAGGCTTCCTAATGCATTTATTCATAGTATCCCAAACCAGTCTTCCCTTGCAACCAACCCCGTAGCAGTGCCTACATGCCAACAAAATGCACGTAGAATGTGGGGGAGGTGCAGATTTCCAGAATAATATTTTCTCCTCTTTGGCTAGAAGGCAAATTGATGTTTATTAGCCCTCAGACAATATCCTCTGCAAATGGCACATAGAAATGTAATTGGAAGATAAGTAAATAGATCGGTGTGAATCAGAAAAAGTAAACATTAGCTGTCTTTTCCCCATAATATATAGCACTTCACATGATGTGATTGTATTTATCTAAAACTCAAGGTGCGCTTGTTCTATAGTTTACCTTATAGAGAACAATAGGCATTTCATGGAAAGCAAGAGGAGGGCTTTACACATAGTGGACAGATTTTCTTTCTTTCTTTTAAAGCTTTCAGTTCCATTGTTTTACTTTTTCAAAAAAAAAAAAAACAGATCAAAGTGATTTGACTATCTGACGGGATCTTAGGAGGTGTACAGAAAAATATTTGAGTTTAATGGAAAGAAATTGTGACAGAAGGGAATAGCCATCCGGATGTGGCATTGATTTCTCAGGCACCTAATGCTTCACATTCACTTCCTTTAGAAACATTCGATGCACACGACAGTATTGTGCAAGTTTCCTGTAAATGATATTGTCTGGTTCAGAGAAAATGTCTCTAAGAAGCTTCTTGGTAAACAGCCTGCTGACCAGAGAGCAGGTTGGTCTCTGCAATATGAAAGCAATTCTAAATCAAGGAGCCAGACTAATGCCCTTTCACCCAGTGCTCTTTCTCTTGTATACACATTACTGCCCTAAGAGTACAAGATGTATGGATTTCTGATCTAGAACTTACTGGACTTCTTTTGATGGTGCCATAAACTGGAAGAGAGAAGATAAGATGTGATAAGGATGGCATTGAAATAGGTTTTACACAAGAGTGCCAACACAGCAATTTCTCTATCCCATGTTTTATGGGCCTGTGCTGACTCTGGAGGACAGCAGGGAAGGAGAGAAGACCAGACAGGAGAAAGAGTAGCCCCAGGGACCTCTGCAGACTGAATCTAAGGGCCTCCTTCATCCAACACCTCCATTTCTACATTTCAAACCTCCAGTTACAGTGGTTCTAAGAAAAAGCTCATGCTATACTGCGGTTATTTTTTTTTTCAATTTTTTTTTAATTTTTACTATATAAAGAAAGAGCTACAATTTCACTGTTCTATATAAACTGTGTTGTCTGGTTACAGTTAATTTGAGCAATAGTCATCATCATCATCATAATGTTCATTAGTGATCATATAATAGCAGTACTTTCTCAACATATTAATACTTAATTGTTACTACTAAATCAAATTGATAATAAAAATATAATAAACCCTTGTGGTAAAATTAATCCTTCGCTTATAATTTTAAATATTCTAACTTCTGTTTCTGTTATTTAAGCATAGATAAAACAAATCCCATATTCCATATACCGCCATTATTTTGAAATGAATCTGAAGAAATAGGTTCTGAAATGAGAATTCACGTGGGCTCAGTTAGATCAAACCAAAGGTTCTTTCCCCATAGGGAAAGGGGAACCATAGGGGCCAACCAAAAAAGAACACAAGAGTAATTGCCCTCTCTAATTCACATCCCAGCTACTGCCCCTGATGCTGGACAGTATAACTATGAAAGCTTGAGGTGTTGGAATTTATTTATGGTTTGTTTGAGCTTTTATGCCATTGAGAAATTTGGGATTGGGGCTCCATAAAAGGTTAATTAAGCAAGTAAACAAATAACACCTGGTCATTTGCAACACTACCATTTTTTAAAGCAGAGGTTCTCAAAGTTTCCCCCACATTTTTTTCAGAGAGTCTAGAAAGTCAAATAAATATTTTAAAACCTTTTGGTTTCTATTTCTAATATAATACATATTGATAGATATAACCCACGTAAACCAAAGCTCTTCGTGGTCATCAATCCTTTTTAAGAATGTAAAGGATCCTAAGACCAAAATATTTAATTATTTGTTTATTTTATTTGATTTGTCAATCGCTTACAAGATAATAGGTATAAGGATAAATATAGTTATGAATACAAGAAATGAGTACATGTAAGAAAAATAAAAGAAACAATAGGGCAGGGATGGTAGGCACTTTGGTGCGCTAATGCACGGCCCCTACAGATCTCTTAGGTTAAAGTTTTTGGGGTTTGAGGTAGAAACCACAGAGTCAGGTAGAGTATTCCAGACATTGACCACTCTGTTGCTGAAGTCGTATTTCCTGCAATCAAGTTTGGTGCGGTTAACCTTGAGTTTGTATCTATTGTTTGCTCTTGTGTTGTTATGGTTGAAGCTGAAGTATTCATTGACAGGTAGGACATTGCAATATATGATTTTATATACTATATGTAGATCGGACCGAAGGCAGCATAGTTCTAGGTTTTCTAAGTCTAGAATTTCAAGTCTGATGGCATAAGGTATTCTGCAACGAGTAGAGTGTAGAAGTCTTCTTGTGAAATATTTCTGGGCTGTCTCAACTGTGTTAATATCAGATACATAATGTGGGTTCCAGACTGATGAGCTGTATTCGAGTATTGGTCTGGCAAATGTTTTGTATGCCCTAGTTAGTAGTGTGATATTACCAGAGAAAAAGCTATGTAGGATTAGGTTAACAACTCTTAATGCCTTTTTGGCTATGTAGTTACAGTGGGCTCTAGCACTTAGATCATTAGAGATGAGTATTCCAAGGTCCTTGACAGAGTTTGGCTCATCAACAAGGTCTTGACTATTCAGCTTGTATTTTATTTTCTGATTTTTTTTTGCCAATATGTAAGACGGAGCATTTATTTGTTGAGATTTGAAGTTGCCACTTGTTTGACCATTCTGATACATAGTCGAGGTCTTTTTGGAGAACAGTTCTTTACAGTATGACTTATACTTAAAAGAAGCAAGCTAGAGACTTGATTGCAAGAATTTGTCCAGGATTAGGGTCATCAAAAGAAGAGAAAAGTTACAGACAGACTCCTGTTCCTCACAAGAGATCTTTCTCAACACCTCATCCTACATGCCAAAATAAGGCTTGCAACTATTGCGTGCAAAGGGACTGATTTGTATTTCAGCCCTGTGCTTGCTCAGCTCTGCTTATACATCCTAAATTGCAGGGTGACCTTGATACTACTTGTAGTATTCAGGATGCTTTGTAATCTTTCTCATTATGTGTAATGGGTCTTTTTTGTAAATATAAAAAAAACCAGGTATTGAAACTGCTCAAAGTTGTCAATAGGTAAGTTGAGATAGGAAATCCCCCCACCCCCAATTTTCCACATTCCAAATCTAATCTTTCTCATATGGGGCTATCATGTTGTATTTTACCTCCAACCATCTTTGAAATCTAAATCATCTCTATCATTTTGTATACAAGATATACTAAGGTCCATGGGGTGGGTGGATGGGTGGATGGATAAATGGACAGAAAGATAGATTATCCCAAAGCTTGATGCATTAAAAGACTTGTCTTACTGGACTTATCTAAAAGCTATTTTATTACAGTCCCAAATGACCATTGGTGCCTATCGTGGATTTATTTTTGATTTTATCCTTGTTTTTTTTCTTCTTCTTCCCTTTATCTGAGTATTTGGGATGATAATGGTGATGATTTTGCTTTGTTTGATGTATGCTGCCCAGAATTTTTGGAACTGGGGAGGGCTATGAGTATTGATAAATCAATGTTGGGGATTTAATTGTCATATTTTGTTTTAAAAAAAGGAATGTAAAAGTTTTGCATGCTATTGGAGTACATGTGTAGGAGTAGAGCAGGCAGAGCCTGGAGGTATAGTTAAGAGAGAACACAGCCTAGAATCCTTAGGTGTCCACAAATGCTCCAAGACCAGCTTCTCTTTAATTTCATTAACTCTTACCTAGCACCAATTTAGCGCTGCCCATTAGTTGACCAGGTTTTTGTGTATAGGCACGAGCAGCAAATCAGCTTAACCGGAACTTAAGATGCGGTTCTGATTCTTCACACTTGATAAGGCGATTCTCAACTTTTCTTAATTGCATTTAGAGGAATTTGGTTTCTGTGTTTCATTTTCTGAAGTTGGCTTTTGTCTCTATTTGCCAAACATACAGGCCTGGAAGCTTGTCAGTGCAATGCATCAGTGACCTTGTATAAAAGTAATGTTTCTGCCAGCAGTGTATCCATGGCATTGCCAGAATCAGCTGAAAACTGGTCAAAACATTTACTTGCATGCAGACTGTAATTTTTGAATTTTCAGCAACATAGTCAGGCAATGAAGGCTTCTGCCCACTGCTAAGTTGTTCTGCTCGTGACAATTCTTTTAGCTGACAGAAAACTGCACCCCGGGTGATGTTTACTGCCCTCATTGTCAGCAGTTATCTGTTCCCAATAACAATCCCTCATCTAAGTTCCTTCCAAGGTCTAAGAGACTCTACATACGTTGAGGCTTCCCTTAGATGGTCTTCAAAATAAGAAAGAAAACACACACCTTTAACATTGGGCAATATAAGCTTGTCTCTGGGGACAAAACATAGAGAGCATGTCATGGGAACATATTCCCAGAGGCTGTTTGTGCTGTGGTTAATTGTAAGTAGGGAAAAGGACCATAGTCCACAAAAGCAGCCCTTTCCTGTGTGTTGACATGATGCACAGATAGCTTGTGGAGGATTGATGTCACAAAACACATACAGGCAGAATTCCAAATAGCCTTCAAGTTGTTTTTGATGAAGATGGACCTGTGCTATTCCTCCAGTGGCTGTAGTGCATAACCATGCAAAGAAAAACTGTTGGCAGTGTATTTTTCAACGGTAGTAAGATTTATTCATGTGTATGAGGTCTTCTAAACAGTACATCTGGCTTCATGTCCTCAGCAAGTATGCAAACATCTTGTTGGAAGAAAGTCAAAGGTTCTTTAAAGACAGCTTTAAAATCAGAATTTTTGAAGATCATCTGCTGGACTATAATCTAGCTGGGATGTCTTCTCCATGTCAAGTGTCCCTCTTACTTCGAACATTTGTTAGCTATTAAATCACTGTTGTCCCGATCAACAATAACCCTTAAGGAAACAAATGCTGTCGCCTCCTCTCATTCTTCAGCTAAGGTTAGCAGTTTACTGTTACCTATACTCTAATATGCTTACTAATCTGCCTTTACAGTTATTTTGACCGATGAAGAGGTTCAGAGGAAAAGAGAGATGATAATGAAGAGGAAGGAGGAGGAAGCTCTTAAGGAAAGCCTAAAGCCCAAATTGCTGGAGGAACAACAACAAGTCATTGAAATTCTTCTTGAAGCCCACCGCAAAACTTATGATCCCACTTATTCAGATTTCTCTCAATTCCGAGTAAGTTGCTTTTTTTACAGCACTTTACTATTGTTGTGAAAAGTAGGACATCTGCTGGTGAACAAATGAATATTTGTCACTTTTCTGAATTAGTGATTCAAACTCTTGCCCAGACCCCACTTAACAAAAGCAACATTGCTGGCAGATTTAAATCTATACTTGATTATAAATAAATACATTAAAAAGAAATTAAAAATAAAGCAAAAAAAAACCCCAAATAAACTCAAAGGGAAGCCTTGATGGTCTTTTTCCGCCATTGGTTTTCCATGCTTCTATTATGGAAGAACCATTCAATGTGTCTTTTAAATTGGATCTGTGTCCCAGATTGAAGTTCTCTAGCCAAGTCACCAGATTTAGAACTATTCCGACTGGAAATTACTTTCATACTAAGTTAGCATGAAATACATCTGTAAATATAGGTAGTCCTTGACTTACAACAGTTCTCTTAGTGACTGTTCAAAGTTACAATGGCAATGAAATAAGAGAACTTGACTGTTTTTCAGACTTATGACTGTTGCAGCATCCCCATGGTCATTGATCAAAATCTGTACACTTGGCAAGTGACTCAAATTTATGACGGTCGCAGTTTCCCTGGATCATGGCAATCATCTTTTGCGACCTTTTTACAAAGTCAATGGGGAAGCCAGATTCACTTAACAATCATATTACTAAGTTAATAACTACAGTGATTCACTTAACAACTGTGGCAAGAAAGGTTATAAAATGGGGCAAAATTCACTTAATATTTTACTTAGGAACAGAAAATTTGGGCTCAGTTGTGGTTGTAACTTGAGGACTATCTATATATCCCAGTTGGATTTACAATTGTATTGCTTGGATAAATTATTAAGTGTGTTTGTGACTAGACTTCAGTTGGTGATAGGTATATTATGTGGGCTTCCCAATATGGCTTCATCACAATCTGTCCTTAAAAATGTACTTGACAGAACAAAATAGGGGAGAGTTCCCTTAAACAGAATGAATAACCAAGTTAGCAGGCCTCTTGATGGGCCCCATTATTCTACCTGTCCAACCTGCCTTTCTCAGCCACACACAAATCTTTGAATAACAAGGTTTATCAGTTCTGAGGGAAAAAGAGGAAGAAGACGATACTTGTGGCTGAAGCAGCCACAAGTGTTTCCTGCTCTGTCACAAGAGCAAAGCAGCTTCGAGTTGAGTGATGCACATGAGGCGTCAGGAGAACAGCTGAGGCAGATGGGAGAAGTAGAAGAAAGAGAACTAGCTGTGGATGACTCATGGTTTTGAAAACCTAGAGTTAGTTACTCTTATTTTGGTGATATTTCCCAACAGACTCCCCCCCCCCTTGCTTCTCTCAACTAATTTATATTTTCTGAGCAAAACCAGTATTTCCAATATAGGGTGATTAGCCTCTAATACTTTCTGCTTTCTCAGCCTGAACAAATAGATACAACCAAATGTATTTTACCTTCAACCAAGAGGTTGCAACGTACATTTTTTCAAGGTTATTATGCAGTTGTAGTGACTATTTGGTTCAGAATATTCTGCTTTCTTAAAAAATTAAGTAATAAAAAGTGTGAAGGCAAAATAGAAGGGAGGAGTATAAGGTATGTTCTCTGACTTGAGTTATTTATAAAAATAATCAAGGAGAGATTTTAAAAAATCTAAAATCATAGGATATCAGAACAGACAAGTCTTCTCTTAGGTGGTTCTAAGAAATGGATCCATGGAATTGGACAGCCTTCAGTAGACTGGATAAACAGAAGTAGAGTGGGTCAAAGCCTCAGGGCACCCTTTTCCTTAAAGTAAATTATCTCCCTTAATAAACTAACTTTCTAGTAACTAGAATCAGGATGAAGGTATGAGGAAAGCAAGCTACTATTAAATGGTACCCTTTCTATTTCAGCCTCCCGTAAGACAAAACGATAACAAAGAACAAACAAGTATATCTTCTAACATGACACCAGGTTTTTCCTTCTCAGATGACTCTTCAGATACCTCCAGCTTCTCTTCAGGTAACACATAGAGTGTGAATCATATTTATATTCACGGTAAACTGCAAGAATTCTAACAACTATATTGCTTTTAAATAGCAAATCTTACAGCTGCCTTTTTGTACTGATGACATTTCTTTGTGAAAGATTTACAACAAATCTTAACTTACAGCTAAGCAATCTGTGTTCTGTCTGTCATTTGCTTAAGTGCAATGGTGTTCATAGTTGATTTTGGCTTTATTAATCTGCTCTAAAGAAAGACAGGGCTATCTTTTCTGAGAGATGCAAAATTGCCATTGAAAATACGGTCCCCATATATGGGGACTGTTTCCTACTATAATATCAGTTTTCCAGGGTTGTGATGTTACAGTATTATCAGTTTCACCTAGCAGTCCTTTACACAGAATTAATCCGAAATTAATGTACAATATAGCAACATCTCATAGAGTAGGTTGACCTGCATAATATGGGGGAGAAGGGGCCAATCTGTTTAATACTTTGGGGAGACCACTATTCACTAAATGTAATGCTTCTGCTTTCTCACTTCATGGGTTGCTCCACATTCACAGTAGTCCTGTTATATCCATTTAGAATGTTTCTACATAGTTCATTCCTGCAAGATGAAAGGCAAATAAATACCTATTCGATTAGCATCCCTAATAGATTCCTTTACAAAGGTCTCTTTCTCCTCCCCTCATGAGACCTACCATAGTCCTATGAATTTTAGAGTACTTCTAAAGTTCTTAATGCCAACACCTTTTGTTGTATCCATTCCAATTTTCTTTTACTGGTGTTGTGGAAAAATAAAAGACATTTTAGGGAAACTCAGAAATAGTTCTATAAGAAAAGGGCCTATGATAAATACTGCCTCTGGCATCATATCAAGATGCATTGTGGGGATACTTCAACATGGCCAGCGTTCCATCTCCATAACCTTCAAAGCTGTTCCTGCAAAGCCTATGACCAGTCATAGCTTTTGCATGCATGGAAGTCTAGCCTGTCCGTCTTCTGCCTGAACAATAGACAAGTGTGGAAACTGAGTGTCAGCCAAGAGCATTTTCGTTGTATTGCATTTGCTTATGATAGAGGAGGAAGAAAAAAAACAACCAGCTGGTTGGGTTGGAAGAGCACCACAGTCTTTGTGTGAAGGCTATAGCACACTAAAATGCCTGAATGAGAGAAAGAGACAACAGGAACTGGGAAGTGAGGATTGATGGGGATTTCTGCCTATGGAAAAACAGCCCTCATCTATTGCAATCCCATGACGTTGACATGGCTAAAGCCTTTGAATGAACAGTTTATTTGAATGTTCTTAGATATCTTGTGTGTCTTTACTGTATTGTGGAGTTTGGCATAGAATGTTTTATTTATGTTATCCATCCAAAGTCCATCAGGATTGGCATGTGATACAAACACTGGAGATTAATAGATAATTTTGAATATTTGGGAAGATGATGCAGAAAAAAGTCATCTTGGCTTGAGCATTGGGGACAACAGCATGAAGCATCAGAGCAGGAGCAGCACCAGAGCTCAATGTGGGCACGCCTTGATTCCATGTTCAGACCTTGAGATTGCTTTTGTGCCAAAGATTGTATTTTTAGTAATACATTTATGTATTTTTTTTATGCTACACTGCAATGGTTATTGTCTAAAAACCATTGTAAGAGTGGTTAGGAAAGAACAAAACAGTAGATTAAAGTGAAAAACTGGGACATGGTTTAAGTCATATGAATAGGACCCAAGAATTGGACTCTGAGGAATTCTACAGTCTTAAAACTTTTGATCTCACAAAATTACTCCATTTGGATTCTTCGGTTTTGCTTGTTCCTGTTGGAGTATTACCAGCAGTGGCTTTCAATCAGCTTAGGGACAGCAGGGTCCTGGCCACGGCAGTGACTCCTCAATTTCACCTTCCCAATGTGACTCTCTCGATGCAAATCAAAGCACAACAGAAAATAAAATAATAAATAGTAATCATTAAGTAGCCAACTAATGCTCTGTAAATTCTAAAACATTGAACCTGTCATGCTGTAATGAGTGGTGCCTTCCCTGCTGGTGTGACATAGGGTCTAAGCTGTTTCCACCTCTTCTTTCCCACCAGAGCCAATGATGCTGGACTTGAACGATGACAGCACATCCATGTCCATTGACTTCTCCCACCTCACCATGTTGCCTCACCTTGCTGATCTTGTTAGCTATAGCATCCAGAAAGTTATTGGATTTGCTAAAATGATTCCAGGGTTCAGGTAAAGAAATTTAGAAGTAGTTTCAGAACCCTTGCCTGCTTTTTCCTTAGAGGTGTGTGTATCTGTATCTGATTTGTCATGCTTCAATAAATATATCAATGCACAACACCACAGAACTTTCAAGAAGAATTCAGAATCTGCGAAGGCACATAAAAGGCTCAGTAAGATAAAAATGGGTCATCTTAAAAACCAAATAAAACTTGACACAGCAAGCTGTATAAATAAATATTACCATTCCTCAATCGAACTGAAGTCCTACCTTCAGAACAGCTCTGTTTTTTCTAAGCCTTGAAATCCATTAACAGCCATTTCCTTTTGCTGTAGGCAAGGGCTAGCATGCCACCTTGATACTAGTAGAAATCTTGAATATCTCAGATTCCCTCTTAAATAAGAGCAAGGAGCCTGGGAAGCATGCCGTATGTGTATACGCATACATGCCTGCAGAGAGCCACTGTGGCCAGAGGTTTCCCATAGGTTTGCTGCTTTTGTGAACCAAGTTAAACACTATTGCCAAGAAAGTTGAATCTGTTTTGTGGAGCTCTACCTGCTGCAAAAATCCTGCCTGGAACCTCATCTCTTTTTCCAAAAAAATTGTGATTCATTTTGTTTTGCGGCCCCACAAGGTTTGTGTCATGATTCCAAGGAAACACTCATCATTCTTGCATGCTCCAAAGAAACTTTCTTTTATCAAATCCACAGCATTGCACAGCTCAGCTGTGACTGGCTTTTAATTCAGTGTGTGAACTGTGTTGCTAAAATATGCATATTAAGTGACATTAAAGTTCTGTCTGGTCTGTGGCCCCTCATTCACACTGATAAAGCTATCATTTGAGGCTACAGTGAATTGCAAGCAGAAATGTCTGCAGCCAACTTAAAGTTTGCCATTGGTTAACGGAGCTTATGTTTGGGGATGGCCTTCCAAGCTGTTGTATAAAATCAGTTTATACCAAGAGAAATAGCAGCACAGTGGGGAATAAAGGATAATCATAACAAGTTCTGACCTCACAGAACGTTATGATGATGAATTGGTTGAAATCTGAGTTTCATATTCTCCTTTTTAAAATACAGAAGTCTAACAGCGGAGGATCAGATTGCTCTGTTGAAATCCAGTGCCATTGAAGTGATTATGCTCCGTTCCAATCAGTCATTCTCCCTGGAGGATATGTCCTGGACTTGCGGCAGCAATGACTTCAAATACCAAGTCAGTGATGTCACTCAAGGTATGGCCTGTATGGTAAAGCAGAGGATAGCCCTGGAGCAGACACCTTGTGCCAACTCTTATGTTCCTTCAGTACTTTTAAATACCTGTTAAGAGGTATAGAAAATGTGTCCCAAACCTACATAAGGTCAAAGCAAATCACAGGGGCACACAGTATTTTATGGATTATTTTACACTGGTAATATTAAAAAGACATTATGACTGTGGTATATCTGAGAATTGGGTTTATCCTTTATTTAATAATGTACAGCCTATTTATAACATAATGAAAAATGTACTGACTTACTCCTTGGCAGTTAATCCTGATTTGCCATCTCCCCTGTGTGGCATAGAGGTTTTGTGCAGTACCTTGTGATTGCAGCAGGTATGACTGACTTCTTGCGCAATCGCCCTTCTTATATTGCCTGCCCTTAGAAATACCTCCAAATTTCCCTGGGGGTGTTTTAGGAGGCCCCAAAACATTGAGGACAAGAGATGAGTCCATAAGAGCTCTCTCTGGTTTGCCACCAAGGGTGTGTAAATGCAGTATTCCCAGCTCATTTGTCCTTGTCTCCACCCAGCTCCATGGACTGAAACACAGCTGCTGCAGGGGAAGCTTGCAGTGTTTTCTTCAAGAAAGGAAGAGGGGAAGGGAAAGCTGAGGAGCCCCAGGGCAAGGCAGGAGATCCCAACTTTGGCACTGCTGATGACCCTCCTCAGCTGCAGCCAAGCAAGGAAGTACCTGCACAGACTACCTTAAAAAAGAGGGCAGTGTGAGGTGGCTGAAACCTTGTGTATTGGGCTTGAAGTTCAGAGAGGAAGAGAGGTTTATTATTTGCCCAAACCCAAAAAATTGGAAAGAAAGACATTTGATGGTGTGAGCTGCAGTTCCCAAAAGTTGAAGTCTTTTAATACAATGTGTTAGTTTTTTTAAAAAAAGATACTTCCAGGCTTCTCTTTCTCTGGTTGTTGTTGTTTTTGCTGCACCACAGAGACTCTTGTGGGAGCTTCTGGGTGGTACCTAATAGGAAAAAAAAGGAAGGCTAGCAAATTTAGAGGAAGGAAGGGCCGTGGGCCAGATAAAATAAAGTTCACTCTGCTATACATGCAAATGTTTCTTCAAGTTCTTCCAGTGAAATGTTGTTTTATCACGATGAATAATAAATTGGGATGAGGAGGTGGATTGTCTAATGGGCTCGGATTGCCGAGCTAGCTGATGTTTCATGAAGTTGCAAACTTAAGAATTCGGTTTCTGTGGCAACCATCTGACCAAGATGGAAAGGAACAGGAAGTTGAAAAGGTAATCACATAAACGGCACAATTGCACCACCTCAAGGGCGAATCCAGTATAAGTTAAGTTTGCCAAAGGCTCAGTTTTAATAAATCATGGATGTTGTTATTCCGGTTGTTTGGTTTCTTTGAGCATTCTGCTCACCTTAGGGATGACAGCTCAACGGATGACACACTTAGAATTGGGTGCATTGGAAGGAAAACCCAGGGCCAAGATTTATGCTTACATTTGTTATTTCCCCTGTTTTAGACTAGCTGGTAATTAGTAATCTAGTGCCTGCCTCTCAAAAGTTGTTTTGTTTCTGTTTCAGCTGGCCACAGCCTAGACTTACTGGAGCCCCTCATCAAATTTCAAATTAGTATGAAGAAACTGAACCTGCATGAAGAAGAACATGTGCTCCTAATGGCCATTTGCATCCTTTCTCCTGGTGAGGAAAACTTTAGTGTCCCAGGCTGCATTTCAGCTGTCTTAAAATATTATCAGTAAACTATGTTATCATACTGTACATGTCCCTGTATTAAAGGTTTGGTAGGAAATAACATACATGGTGTGTACATATATAAAAAAAACTAAGCATCTTTCTGACCAGATGAATGTGCTGGATGTTCCTCAGTGTAAGAAGCAAGCTACTGAACAAATGACCACCTATAGAAAATTAATTTTTGCAATCTCTTCCACAGTGTAAAGTGAAGGGATTATTTTCAAGGAATCTGATCTATTTTGGAGTAATTCTAGATGGCCAATCTGTCCTGGTCCTTTTGAATCTACTTTATAATAGGCCTTGGCTAGATTCAGACTATTTTGATTGTTTTTAGATACATTCAAACATCATGATGTTCTGAGCTTATAAAGATATTCAATGCTTGCTGTTTCCAAGCAGAAATGTTCATATCCACCTAACTACTGCATCAATACTATTTTTATGTGCCATGTCTTCATGACATTTCCTGTCTCATCCCTAGCCCATAATTGAAACAACTTAGTTACCTTTAGCTAGTCTGGTCTTAAACTAGTGTTTTTTCTTTTCTCCCCACATGTTTTGCTGTGGATACTGTCTACCATATTTCATTGGTGATATACCTGACAGGGTAGAATTTGCACAGCTCCTGTTGGTCCAGCTATTCTAGGTGTGCTCCCTCTGTTCTGAGCACTAAGCACTGCCATCTGGGGCCATTTGACTTGCAGGAAAAACTAGAAACGTGGCTTTCACTGATACATCTGCCTAGATAATGCTTATGATCATTTTCCAAAATGCTTCTTATGTCTAATGAGGCCTCCTATATTGTCTGTCAGGTTTAGAGTTCTTCTAAAACAATACTAAGCCTGTTTTTAAACACAAGTTTACCAGTATTTTGAAATGATGCTAGGCCTGCGTTTAAAAACAGGACTAACCCTCTCTCCAGAGCACTAGATCAGAGGTGAACAGAGGTGAACATTTAATTTTAATGGAAAAATAGAGCAGGCTGTACAATCTGCACATTGGCTAGTTCATTACTGAGTGCGGTACAGATTTCTGCTGCTTTTGTTGACCTGAAGTTTTACGTTGACTATACTTTTTATTGTATTACTTTTAGGGAGTGGTTTTAGCTACCCCATTTTGAATATTCCACTGACTACTTTGGAGTGTTGCTAGCCACAGCCATTCACACCCATTCCTCTGTGACATTAGTTACTGATGGAATTCATGGTTATTGATAGTTGCTTCTCACCTCACCTTGTGCCCCTTTTCTACCTGTCAGGCAGGCTATGTTCAAACTATTTCACAACACTGAAAAGCAGCACCTCTTCATCAGTTTGCAGGAAATGGTTCTAAATTGGGAATAGTTTATTTGCTGAAATTATTATATCTCTATCCCTCCTTGTCAATACTTTTTTTTTAAACTGAGCCAATCTTTCTTGGAAGAATTACTTTTGGTTGAGGCAGATCCCAAATAGCATGACATATAAGTTGGAGGATGGGCGGGGGGGAGGCGGAACCTGAGATAAGTGTAGCTGTTTTGCATGGTATTAAAGCAACTGTGGAATTAAAAACCTGTGACCTTCTGGCATCGTGTCAATGGGAAACTTTCCCCAGATTAAACAGGCAAGGAGCTTTGACATCAGAATACTCTCTAAACACCAGCCAAGCATGGACTTCTCTCCCTCCCTCCCTCCCTCTCTCTCCCTAAGGCAGAGAGATTAGGAGATGACTAAACAGAGTGAGCTGACATAGACTGTGAGTATCAGGAAATCTCTTGTCTAGTAGGCAGTGACTTCTGACTGTACGTGCTATGATAGACATATTTGAGAAGTTGCTTAAACCCTACATGAAGTAAAGTGAAAAGTGTGGTTAATTCTTCTCTAAGATGAGTCAATATAGCCCTCAAGTGCACAACCACGCAAAAAAGTACCAGATCACTTTTTATGACAACAATTGGGTGATTTCAGAGATCAGACAGAAAAAGGGCCTTGGTAACTCAAAGGTTCCAAATAACTGGAATCTGCATGTTTATGAAAGTAATCAAATTATAATTGAACATCATTTTTCATCATGTGAATAGATAGAGAGGCTAAACATACGGTGTATAGATGGAGTTTATTGAATCTAAATAGAATGATATGTCTGCCAAATAAGAAAAGGAAGAGTGCATTCCCCGACAGATTACATCCTTGCCCAGAGTCAGACTTCAACTAAATTGAATATACAGTCTGGGGAGATTCAGCTGATATTTTTGTTTAGAATCTTCTAGCAACCTGCCACAGGGATGAGTAAAAAGACGTTTTGGAATGACTTAAGAAAAGGCTGCTATAACCTACTTGTGTTAAGCAGGGCGAAATAAGAGTGAAAGGATGAAGTAGGTTTAAGGATGACAAATGACTAAGATAATAGGAAATTTTCCTGTATTAGCAAAGATCCCCAAAGACCTGTTCAAATGCCACTCCCCAAGCATCAAATAAAAAGAAGGTTGGTACACAGCCTCGGTTGGAGACCGAGCCTTGAAGTCTGCAATATGGCTTAGTACAATGAGCAGGAATTCGTTCACAAAGATCTGGCACTTATCGAAACTATTGTGGCAATTCAACTCAAATCCCTAACACAATGTGGATTGTTAGAAATGTTTGCCGTTCAGTTTGTGTCAAGCATCTTTCCAACCAGTGAAAACTAGTGTGAGGTAAAGTGCCCTTTCCAGAAGTGTGTTGGTTAACAATTGAATGGCCAAGTGGTTCAGAAATTACTATTGAGGGATATAGACTGCTTGATTGTCAAAAAGAAAGGACAAAATGCTTGCTGAAAACTTGAATTGTGGAGAAATTTGAGCAGAGGATGCTAATTGGCTTGCTGAATAGAGAAAGATAGCTTGAGAATTTTTGTTCAATATATTCGCTATGTGTCAGTGTGGGAACTAAACATTCAGCTCATGACTATGATACTGAAGGAAGCTAGTTATTTGACAGAAACTATATTTCTTGGATGGTGTTAGAACAGACCTGGGGGTTTTATGGCAAATGGGCCACATCTGTCCCTTTGACTGTCCCTGCCCTGCCTATGATGGTGAAGGGGTAGCAGTGTGTGTGTGTGTGTGTGTGTGTCTGGGCGCTTAGAAGATGCTATAATTTATTAATAGGAAAGTGACTTGTCAACATATGCTACAAGTAGTCTTTGATTTATAACAGTTCAAAGTTACAGTGGCACTGAAAAAATGTGATTTATGACCATTTTTCACAGTTATAACCTTTGCAGCATCCCCATGATCATGTGATCAAAATTCAAATGCTTTGGCGGTTAGTTCATATTGATAACCGCTGCTGTGTTCCACGGTCATATGATTCCCCTTTGCAACCTTTGACAAGCAGAGGCAGTAGAGAAGCCAGATTTACTTAACATCCGGGTTACTAATTTATCAATTGCAGTAATTCACTTAGCAACTGAGGCAAGAAAGGTTGTAAAATGGGGCAAAACTCACTTAACAAATGTCTCATTTAACAACAGAAATGTTGGGCTCTATTGTGGTTGTAAGTCGAGGACTACCTTCATTTAAGAAAGTTTTCTCCTGTTTGTTGTGCTACGGTCCCTCTTGCATTTGTTTGCATTTGCTGGTTACAATTGAAGATATGGGAAACACTGGGCAGGATTAGGGTGTGGGTTTATGATGTCTTAGGAGAACAGTAGGACTCAGTGGCACAGGTCTGTCTCAAAATTACAGGTCACCAACAGAGAGACAGTTCCCCTTACCAGGGATGTGCTGACATCTGGAACAGCCCTGGCAATACTTTTAGAATGATGGCATGTGCCACTCTCCTCTATAGGCATCGATCCTCTTTAATGGATTAAAGGCGGTTAAGAAAAAAAGGCAGAATAATGGGGGAAAGTTACAAATTAACTACCTGTAGAATACCATGCAGAACAATTGCAAAAGATTTTCTTTGTTTGAAAACATCCTTACCTGCACTGCCTTCTGGGTTTGTTTGTTTTTATGATTAATATCTGATCAACAGGTGTACCTAGTATAAGAGTTAACTATTTCTGACCCAAGCCTATTTCTGCTTGACACAAAATGCTAAGGAAATTAAAGCAATGTCTTACTCATTAAATGGATGGGTTCTCTCAAGCAGACATAAGAAAGCCATTAATTTCAGGTACCTCAACAGCATCCCCTTTGAGAACTTTTGGTAGAAAATTCCAGTGATTGAATAAAAAAAAAAGTAGTACATTCTCCTATCCAAAATAAGTTGTGTCTTTCTTTCTGAGCATGACAACAAGTAGCAGAGGGTTAGAGATAAGAAGTTGAAGACAGTTTGTGATTACATAAGCCACATGAGCTGCATAGATCAGGTCTGTAGTTTATGCAAACTTCAATTTTATTTTTAATGCAAAAAAAAAAACATCTTTAAAAGATTCAAGCTGTCTCATAGTTGAAATATTTAAAGAAAAAGTCTGCCTCTCCTCCAACAATTGCTGTTGATTGCCACTTTTTTTAAACATATGTTTAACCTATGCCACATTGATTCCTTGTCTTAAGGTTTTCCAATATCTCTGAATCTTTTTTTGATGCTCCCTTTTCTGATTCTGACACATGACATGGAATGTGGATACAAGGGCAAACTCGCTATTATTTTGAAGGAGTTCAACTTGTGACTCTAGGGTTGGAGGGAAGGAATTAAGGGAATGCATAGAAACTACTATTAAGAGAGGTGGGGGGATGGGATTAAGTAAAAATGGAGCACATACAGGCCCTGTCATATGGGTGCTAGTGCTTACCTCCATCACGTTACAAATGTGTGATGTGTTTTGTTTCCTAGATCGCCCTGCTGTTCAGGACACGGCTCTGGTGGAATCCATCCAGGACCGTCTTTCGCAAATCCTGCAGACGTATATTCTTTGCCGACATCCTCCTCCGGGCAACCACTTGCTCTATCCCAAAATGATCCAAAAACTCACAGACTTGAGGAGCCTGAACGAGGAGCATTCCAAGCAATATCGCTGCCTCTCTTTCTTGCCTGAACATAGCATGCAGCTCACTCCACTGGTCCTTGAAGTCTTTGGCAATGAAATCTCCTGAGTCCCCATTGAGGAAAAAGCACATGGAAGTCAAGAGTGTGTATGGGCGTGTCAGCCTAGCTTTCCACTGGCTACAAATGAAAGTTTCTACCCCACGTGAGATTGTGTATATTCTGTCAGTGAGAATTTTGATTTCTTCTCCCACCCCCCCATGCTACCTGAAGAGCCACATTCTTGATACACATTTCCAGTCTCTCTGAGGAGCAACCTGATTCATCTTACCCCACCTGCCCTTTCATAGCTGAATGGCTTTCTCTGTTGCTACTTTGCAGTGATGAAAGGCAGCAGTTGAAACATGGCCTTAGAAAGATACCAATTGTGTAAGAGAATAGAGTGGAATGAAAAATGGAGCTCGGATATTCTCCTTTCTATAGGCTAGTAAAAGCTTTCAGTCCTGGATTATTGTAATACACAGAGATATTGAAGTGCTCATTTTTATTGAATATAAGCTTATAATTTCCTGCCAAATACCAACAGTCACATTAGCAGTGAAAAGGGCAGCATATAAATTTAATACATAAATTTAATTAATAAATAAGATGCTTCAACAGCAGCAAAACTTCTGTTTATTAGCCAAATGAGGAATAGAAGAAAGATTTGTTAGAATAAATAACCATCTTCTTGGGGTTTGGTTTTTTTTTTTTTTAATGCAATTTGTCAAATGCATAGAAATATGCCAGCACTTTTTAAGCTCTTAATAATTTATAATAGGAACTGGAAGACTTTGGCTTTAATCATACACTCCTCGGTGGGGAATATGGGCACGTTCTTAAAAACCAGGCTCCTGCCAGAATCTCTGCACTATTATAACCATGGTTGTGTTTGCCGCGTTCAGCCTTAAACAGTGTCTGACACTACTAATTACTAAGAATTGATGAGGAATAATCCAGAAGTATAATACTGACTTTTAGTCTATTCAAGAATGCTTGGTTTGTTCAGAAAAATTGTATAGTATCACTTTTTAATGGATTGTAGAAAGGATTCCTATGATCAGATTAAATCATGTACAAAGCAGCTTAATTATCTGATACAGAATAAGCAATTTTCAGTTGTTTCCAATTTGGGGCTATGATGTTTGAGTCAGTTCTTAAATCATCCTCAGGAGGCTGAAACTAATTTATTTTTGATACTGGTAAAATGTTTACTCTAAGTTTGACAACCTCTGGGCTACTTGATTTCTAGAAAAATTAAGTATATATGAACCATTTGTTGACAAAGAAAAGATCTTGTCATCAATAATGACTTCACCAAGAATATGTGTGGTTTAGGTAGCTTTTTGTTGTATTGGTCCCAAATAATATGAAATAATATGTGGACCAATTTCTGTTTGATGAAGGAATCTACAAACATTTGAGAGATTTGTTAAGACTACACCATTAAAGATGAATTAATTGTCAGTTTGAAAGAGAAAACATGATTATAGCTTAATGTTCTCCAGCTAAAACTTAGGTAGTAGAATATATTGCTTCCTTCAAAGACATTGAACATTCACCATTGTGTAGTTCTGTTTGATTTTAATTCTTGGTGATAACAGCAGTTTGCACACTCTACATCGCTATATATTTTAATCTATCAGGTAAAATAATTATTCTTCACAGACAGGAACAGAATAGACAAGCATTTAAAAAAAAGATTGTGCTGGTTAGATTTTACAGATGATATAAGAAGGCAGAGATTTGGATTGAAATCTGCCTTGTGCTCACTAGGTGTCAGTAGGGTAATAGACTAAACCTGTAATTCTTGTGAAAGTGCCTTGAGTTTGCTGCAAAGCAATTTATATTTTTCTAGAATGATTAGATTGTTTTACTCTGAAATTAGCCTAAATTACTGGGATTGGAAGATTTCATCAAAGCCTTAACTTCCTTCTGTACTTCTCTGAGAGTTGGCACAAAGGCAGCCCACCCACAGGCAACAAGTCCCTGTGGTTGGATGTGTGTGAGCATGTGTGTGTAGGTCCCCCTCCTTCAGCTAGCTTCTTTCGCAGTGAGAGCATATTAAAGCTTGAACCTTTGCAAGCCAAAATACATTGGATTTTTTCATTATCCAAGCTAACCATTTTAGACATAGCATCTCCATTTTAAAACCTTGCTCCTTCAACTGCAGAAATGCATCATCGCTTCCGTGAACCTTCCTTAGCTTTGATCACTTGAATGGGCTTTTTAATCAATATTTGTACTCCTTCTTAGCATCTAAGCTGATAAATTATTTTAAAGATAGGGTGACTTTATGTTTCCACCATATGCTTGAGTCAACAACACTTTTAAAAGTGAAAATCACCTCAGCAAACACATAGTTAGAATCACAGAAGGGGGTTAGGGCAAATTTGAGCTCGTTGATGGTACCAAGTATTGAGAGAGACTTTTAGAAAAAAATTCAGGTACTCAATATGGAATGCACAATATACACATTGCTAATTTGCCCACTATTTAAGCTGTTAGAACATAAGCATGCTAATTCGCTATAGGGGGTGTTTGTTTCTGTGTCTTAATAGACAATTTTTTGTCATTTTTTTCATGGTTAGAACAATAGCAAGATCTTATAGGTGTTGCAGTCATGGATGTATGAGTTGGAATCCATCCCATATCAGGAAATAATCTCCATGCCGAGAAGGGGAGGGAAGGAAGAGGAGGAGGATAATAAAGCTTTTCTGCCTAGGAGAGGGATGGAACTAATTACCCTCTCAAATTCTGTGCCCTCAGTTGAATACAGCAATGTTTGAACATCATGCTTGCTACAAACCAGTTAGATTACTATAATGAACCAGGCTATTTAGTATAGGTTGAAACTATTTCATGTGAATTTGTGGTAAAGGCTTTAATAAGCAATGACATTTGAATTAAAGCTGCTGTGTTCTGAAAGATGCTTAGGGCTCTTTTTCCACCTCTGCATGTAAATGCCAAACTTGTACAGTTAGAGAAAGGTAGCTTACTAGATGAGAAACACAAATCATCTCCCTTTTGTTGCCTTACGTAATAAATCAGTCATGCACTTTATAAAAATCAATATAATGATTTAAAGAGATATATATTTTAATTATAGTGATGATGGTGGTGGTGATGATGATGAATGATGGAAATTTAGAGACGAATGCTATCTTTTTATTCCTCGGTACATCTTTTGGCTTTTTTTCTAACAAATAAAGATCTAATATTTAAATATAATATTCCAGAGCTGAATGATTAAATACTGTTTTGCAGTTTTAAATGTGATGCTTGGTTATCTTATTAATAAAAAATGAAGAAAACCTTTTGAGTGATTAATTTGATATGTTTCTTCAGAAACAAATCATTTAAGTCCCCTGGGATTTATTTCTATGTAACACTGATAAGAGCCTATCTCTCAATGAGGAAAATCTTAACCATTAGATCAGGGCTGCCCAACTCGCAGCCCGGATACATCACACACTGGCCACGTCCATGCCTGGTTTAGTTGAGGGAAAAAAAGTCCCAATACGTCATGTGACACCGCTGTGATGATGTAAGTTTGACACCCCTGGATTAGAGGATTGAAAATTGTATCAGTTGGGACTCTAAAAACTTCCTAAAATACATATGTGAATCATTACTGATGCAGTTGTTTTAAAGGTTTAATGGTGTGGTATAAACTATTTCTAAATGTTAACTAGCATGAGGAATAAGATGGCACCTTGAAATTAATGGGTCAAGCTCTCCAGAACTAGATGTCAAGACTGCCTGCCTCTTACTGCCACTTCACTCCCTTCATGAAACCACTGGAGGAAGTAATTTAGAGATCTGGGTGAAGCATCAATGGCTTTAACTTCACATCTTGCTGCCCATAGCATGAAGATGTTCCACTAATCATTTTTTAAAGAATATTTCCACATGATGCTGCATTTACTTCTTCTTTTGCCAGAGGCAGCTTAAATTAATCTTTCAGCTGTTCTGGTTTTACAAGGACTCCTTGCAGTCTTGGCTGTCTACAGAATGTACAAATGCTTTACAGGTAGTGAATTGATGACAGTCAAAGGCTTGAAAATGCCCAACTCCTTCACACACCTCCTCTCCTCCTCCTTGAATGCTGGCTAGTGCTCTCTCTGACCCTTTTAGCTTGGAGTCACGTACTTTCCTATAAGCAATATTAGAAATTCAGCCTAAAGCAGTCCAGCAAGTGGAATTCATAACCTTGGCTACAAATGATAACAAGTGAAAGCATTTAGCAAAAGTGCTAAAAACAGAAATGCCAGATAGCCAGTGTGTTGGGGAACATTACGCATAGGGAAAATATGCAGAGGAAATATGATTTAATTTATAGCATTAGCAATAGCACTTAGACTTATATAGCGCTTCACAGTGCTTTTACAGCCCTCGAAGCCGTTTACAGAGTCAGCCTATTGCCCCCAGCAATCTGGGTCCTCATTTGACCCACTTTGGAAGGAGGGAAGGCTGAGTCAACCTTGAGCCTGGTGGGATTTGAACTTGCCAAATTGCAGTTTATACACCACCTTTATTAAATATATTCACATGCATTAATGTTAACCCTGTCAAGGTTAATCTTGACTGCAATGATTAATTGCACTCTGTTCCTTAAAAGTAAATGGTTTGGGATGGGAGCAGAAGTGGGGGTTTTAAAATCTCAATTCACTTTTTGAATATTTTCACTGGCTTCGATGACTTTTTAAAAACATTTTTAAAATTTTGTTATTCAGATGCTCAGGGCAACCAGGAGAGTACTCCCTTGAAAGCATCCCTGTGAAATAAATTAGGCTGGTGTGGAAGTCTATCTCCAGGAACATACAGACTTTTCTCTTGAAAAGTAGTTTTTTTTTTTTTTTGAAAGGAACAAGTTACTGTACTTTTATTCCGCAGTTTTTCACCCAAGGGACGAAATTTTGCCGCCCTGTTCCCTCGCAAGTGCTTACCCGCGCAATCGCAAAACCGGGTCCTTGAAAATAGTCTGATTTTCCTTTGCAAGAAATTGGAAGAGATTGTCGGATGCGTGGACGGATTGCACAACTTTTGATACTGAAGGATTTCTTCCGGATTTCTACTTCTTCTTTCCCCGGGAAAGGAGATTGTCTGGCGAGGAAAGTGTTTGGGGAGAGAAGCAAAATTCACGCGCCCCAACTCGCAGGAATTACGGTAGAAACGCCGCCGTCACACACCCTGGCGGCGGAAATCAGGCTCCGGGGCTGGGGGCTGGTTGCAGACAACCGCGGCTATGCGCATGCTCCGTCTCTTCGCTTGGGCTCCTCGTGTGACTCGGAGCTTCATGCCGGGCCCCAAGCGCGCGCGCCCGAGCCGCATCGGCACCCACGGGGGCACCTTTCACTGCGACGAGGCGCTCGCGTGCTTCCTCTTGAAGCTGCTTCCCTCTTACCAGGTAGGCAGTCCCGCTGCCGAGGTACAAAGCAACCCCAGCAAGCCGGTGCAATCTCTCCAGAACAGCCTTTCTTTCCTGCGCCCGATGTGTTGGATTACAGTTCCTATGGTGCCCAGCCGGCCTTTAGAAGCTTGAGGATAACCGATGTTTTGCATGTATTTTGAGGCTCCGATCTGTGATCAGCCGGCGTGGCCAATAAGGCATTGTGGGCATTGTAGTCCAAACGTAACGGAGGGCATGTGCTGTCTTCTTCTGACATGATGTGGGATTAAATTAAGTCTTTCTTTTCCTTTGGGGTATGCAGAGATTTGTGCTTTTTCAGATCCCATCAGGCAAGCACAACTTGCTGGCTTTCCTGTCTTTTGGAGAGGCATCACATAGACACATAGCATCTTTCCGGTTATTTTCAGTAATTGCGTGGCTGCGGGTGCAAAAGTAGTCAGATCTAGTGAACTTCAACTTTCAGCATGGCTGGACGGGGAATTCTGAGAGTTAAAAGTCCACAAGTCGCCAAGATTAGACACCCCCTGGCTTAAAGTTACTCTTCCCTCCTCCACCCGGATCCTGGTAGGAGTGGAATCCCTGCATCTTCAGATTTACAAACAAAACAATTACTTTTGAGAAGCTGCAAATGGTTGTGGTCTTGCTACATTATAAATCATTGGCATTCTTATTCTACTCTTAATCCTGCATCTGCAGTTATAACTGCATATAAAAGTTATAAAAGCCCAGATTTCTGAGATTTCATTAAATATCCACATTTTAAGAAACAGAAGCTGGTATGATTTTTAAAAAGGCAAGTTTTTACTGCTGCTTTCTTTCATATCAATTTTTATGTTAGAATCTGAGTGAGTGTAACACGTGCCCCAACACATATGTAATATTTCAGTATCTTTCATACCCACAGTAAAAGATAGTTGGGGGTAAAGTGTTATTGGGATTTTTCTTTTGGACGATCTCATCTAATAATGGGTTCTGCATATTCAGGAAACTTTTATGTCTCCTCAGTTTAACAAGGATCATAACCCAAAATTCTTTTTAACAAAACACTTTAATCCCAGCTTGCTCCTTCTGGAATTTTTGAAGCGTAAAACAGAAAAATAGATCTTAATTTATAATAATTTTTTGTCAGCACTTGAATCTGCAACCTCTCAGAATTGCGGAGAATTCTTTATCCTCTAGATACATACTACCCAGTGAAGCAAACTGTCTAACTAAAAGAAAATAAATAAAAACAGTTATCCTCTCACTTGTTGCAGAAGCTAGAATGGAATAGGATCAGAAGTTACAAGATAAGTAGTCATGCATTTTGTTTCACTGCTTGTGTTGTTGTCACACTGCTCGCTGTGGCTTTAGGATGCAGAGATTATCCGGACTCGGGATCCCCAGCTGCTGTCCTCATGTGATGTTGTGGTGGACGTTGGGGGTGAATATGATCCTCAGAAGCATCGCTATGACCATCACCAGAGGTACCAAGAAATTCCTTAAACTTTTCCTCTCTATGCCACCATCTTAACCTGATCGCTAAGTCTCACCATCCAGCAGGTGAGGACGGCAAGAGAAGTTTGAAAGATAACCAGCCCAGATTTAATAACTTCCAGATATCTCAGATTAGAATGCCACCAGTGCTAGCCAGCTGTGGCCATTAAGGAGTCTCTTTAGGAGAACTATTTTTTTTGAAGAAGTGAGAAATTATGTGCAACCTCTTTTTTTCTTTCATTCCCTACCCTGCTTCTTATTGAGGTAAAGAACTTGTTCCAGATCCACTTCCATTATTCATCTTCGTTTTTAGCATTTTAAATAACAATTTAAAGTGCTTTTTCAAAGCATCTTTTGATTCGGTTGTAATACTTTTAATATAGTCCTTGCTTTTGGCCTTACAATCTAAAAATGACAGAGAAGGGAAAGGAGGAAAAGCATTAAGAAACATTCTGGGCAAGTTTTCCTTGTTGTAGGTAGAGCTTTGAAATATATATATATTTATTTTTTAATTACATTTATATGCCGGCTTACAGTCTATGGAGCACCATGCTAGATGCTCGGCAATAGCCTTCATTCCATTGTATATGCCTGCTTATTACTAGGACTTTTGGCCCCCCCAAGCGGCATTTTTACAAAGTCAGCTTATTGCCCCCAACAATCTTGGGTCCTCAATTTACTTACCCTGAGAGGATGGAAGGCTGAGTCAACCTTGAGCCTGGTGGGATTTGAATCTGCACTAATTGCAGGCAGCTTGCACTAAGTGCTAGATGATTAACAGCCTGCACCACCAAGGCCCTTTATATATATATAAAATATATATTTTAAAGGTCCGTTCTACCAGTCTATGAAGAAGAGAAATTTGGAAAGCCGAGCTCTTTCTCAAGGTGGCGTCATTTTGTCTCTCTTGCTGCCCTCCCAGTCTCTTCTGACCACCACCACCCCCCTTTGTTCCCACAGGTCATTTAATGAGACAATGCACAGCCTAAAACCTGATAAACCGTGGCAGACCAAGCTGAGCAGTGCAGGGCTGGTATATGTGCACTTTGGCTCCCAGATTTTAGCGAACAAGTTGGGCCTAAAGGAGGAAGATCCTGTTGTGTGTCTGCTTTATGACAAGGTATCTAGACCCATATTTAGGATCGGGATATGTGAAAGAAAATGTCTGGCATGAGTATGAGAAATAACAGAGACCTTTTCCTCAGCCGAAGCAGCTTTCTCCAACTTAGTAACTTCTAGATGTGTCAGACTACAGTTCCTGTAATGCCCAAGGCAGCATTTCCAGTGGGGAAGTATTGTGGGAATTGTAGTTCAGCAGGATCTGAAGGCCCTGTAAAAACATTTGAGTTTTACTTACTTGAAGCAACTTCATTAGTGGGTTCAATATGTGTAATTTATAGGGAGAATGTAAAGAGTGCTATTGATGGTCTCTTTTACCTGCACATACCAAACATTATTCCTCACTGAACTGATCCTATTCTCATTCCCATCCTCCTCCCTTTTTAGTTGTATGAGAACTTTGTAGAGGAGATAGATGCAATCGACAATGGCATCTCCCAGTGGGATGAAGAGCCACGCTACGCCATGAGCACCAATGTGAGCTCCAGGGTGGGCTACCTGAATCCTCGCTGGAACGACAAGGACCAAGACACTGAGGTAGGATTCAGAAGACCGAGATTTGCTTGGCAAACCTTGAGCCAGCTCAGATAAGAATAAAATCAGATACGAAGGAAAATTGTGGTGGATCTAAAACAAAAACATAACAGCACTGAAAACATCAGGAGGAGTCTGATAGCATTTTTTCAGACTAGCAGATTGTCAACTCATAAAATATTTCTATGGTCTTTTTAGAGTTGCCAACAGAAAGGGAAGGGGGGGAAGGGATTTGAAAGAACAGTGCGGCAGCTTGGAAATCGAAATTGCATTCCATAAATAGCAATAGCACTTAGACTTATATACCACTTCACAGTGCTTTACAGCCATCTCAAAGTGGTTTACAGAGTTAGCATATTGCCCCCAACAATCTGGGTCCTCATTTTACCCACCTCGGAAGGATGGAAAGCTGAGTCAACCTTGAGCCTGGTGGGATTCGATCTGCCAAATTGCAGTAGGAGTAGCTTGCAGTACTGCACTCTAACCACTGCGCTACCAAGGCTCCCAAATAGTTTTTCAAAGATAGTAACTAGGTGACTGAAGTTTCTGCCACATAAATATCTAACTGAAGAACATGATTGATGACTGACTCTTGACTGTGGATGTGTCCCATTGGAGAATATGAATTATGATACACCCAGCGGGTGGGGGAAAACCAGGGTCTAGGGTGACAGTGAATTATGTGTCTCAGAGTTGGCTGCACCCAGGTAGTGCCGGACATGTTAACTCCCCATAAATCCTTTTGAAGTTTTGGAAGTTTGGCTCGAGACTCATGATTTAATTGGGGGTAACTGCCAGACTCCTGACACAGATTATATTAAAAAGCCTAAACTCTCATGTATGATGGCTGATTTCATCCAACGTATGCCTTTTAATAAAATTTGTTAGGCTGAAAGAGTGTCACCAGCCTCCTCCTGGTCTGTGGCTAGTGTAGACTCCTGCAATGAAAGCACGTTAAAAAAGAGAGAGAGAGAGAGAGAGCCTGCTGCTTATATTGCTGTCTTTTGACACCTCCCCACCTTCATCTCCAAAGCGGTCTTAAATCTTTTCTCATTTCTTTGTGGGGCAGTGGTCTACCCACAGAGGGTCCCAGTGAAGAAGATCCTGGTGCCAGTTCTTCTGGAGCTTCCAGAGATGGGGGTTGCATGGCTATTTTTGCCAACCTATAACAAACTGTGTCCCCAGGGGTCCCGTGATCCCCTTCTGCGATCTTCTGACCAGCAAAGTGTCAGGTTTCCAAGTGATGAAACCCCTTTAAAAAGCAATAAATAAAATGGCTACATATATGTCAGTTTCGGGCTTGACACGAAGTCCGTGAGGAAGCCAGATTCACTTAGCAGCCACGCTACTAACTTAACAACTGCAGGGATTCCATTTAACAGCTGTGGCAAGAAACGTTGTAAAGTGGGACAATAAGAAACGACTCACTTAGCAGCAGAAATGTTGGGCTCAGTTGTGGTCGTAAGTCGAGGACTACCTGTATTTGGGGAATTGTGACTCGGTACCTCTTTGTGTAAGCAGCTCACAGAGGTCTCTGCTGGTAAAAGGAAAGAGACAGCCAGATGATAGTTTGTATGAGGAATGCAGAGAGAGAGTGTGGCTAGCGGTGTCCTCCTACAATCACATAGCACAGATTGCATGGCTTCAGATTAAAAAAAAAAAACGCCCTTGGATTGAGAACGTAATTGCCAAATCCATCCTTCTTTTCCAGGCTGGGTTCCAGAAGGCCATGACGCTGGTGGGCCACGAATTCTTAGACCGTCTTGACTACTATTACCGCAGTTGGCACCCTGCGCGCAGCCTTGTGGAGGATGCCATCCAACAGCGCTTTGAGGTACCCCTCGTGTTCACAAGTTCCTCAGAGGGAGACAACCTTACAAACATACTTGTCAGATGATACCCTTTTTTTTGGGCTAAGCATTCGTTTTTCCAAAGGTGGAAAAGCTTTCTGGTGATGGACCAGGGTTGCTGTATCCTCACAGTTGGAAGGATAAAGGTGATACATTCAGAGTTGAAGGACAGCCACTTGCTGCTTCTTTGCAGTCCGGTTCTAGAACCATTAGAACTCAGTATGCTTCTCTGTGATTCCCTGTATGTCATTATGAGGACTAGAATCTTAGAGGAAATGAACTGAAATTTCTGTCAGTCTGATTATGCTAAATTCACTTTTGGACTAGAATCTACAATAAAGCACCTTATGGCTAGCACTAATGTTGCAATAAGTGCCTCTAGTGTACTAATAGAACTTTGTACACCTCAGCCATTGGGCTGATAAAACCACTACTTCTGAATGAATAGAATAGAATACTTTATTGGCCAATGTGATTGGACACACAAGGAATTTGTTTTGGTGTAAATACTCTCAGTATACATAAAAAAAAGATACATTCATTAAGAATCAAGAATCATAATGATAGTCATAGGGTACAATCAACCATCAAATCATACTAGGAAACAGTCAGTATAAATCGTAAGGATACAAGGGACAAAGTTACACTCCTACAATCACAAGTGGGAGGATGGGTGATGAGTGATGAGAAGATTAGCAGTAATAGTAGTGCAGACTTTGTAATAGTTGAACAGTGTTGAGGGAATTATTTGTTTAGCAGAGTGATGGCTGGGGGAAAAACTGTCGTGTCTAGTTGTTCTGGGGTGCACTGCTCTATAGTGTCGTTTTGAGGGAAGCAGTTGAAACAGTTTATGTCCAGAATATGAGGGGTCTGTAAATGGTGTGCATCTCTTTCTATTGCAGGTGGATCCCAGTGGTGAAATTCTAGTCCTGGCACAAGGAGGCTGTCCATGGAAAGAGCATCTTTTACATCTGGAACAAACGATGGATGTGAAGAAGCCCCTGAAATTCGTCCTATACACAGATCTGAGTGGCCAGTGGCGGGTACAATGTGTTCCTGCAGGGCTGAGAACCTTTCAGAACCGGTGAGCGTGGCTTCTCGACACCTTTTGACTTAACCTGAAAGAAAGATGTAATATTTTTTCCCAATACCGTGGAAAAGTTGCCTCAGATTCACTGAGTACGCAGCAAATGGTATGGATCAGGGTTTTTGTCTGTTTTTCCCATGAGTAGATGATGGCTATTCTCTTGGGTTCAGCACCTTCCTTTGAGAGAGGAGAGAGGGGGAGAGGGAGAGAGAGTGAGGGGGAGAGAGATGGGGGAAAGAGGGAGAGGGAGAGAGAGAAGGGGAGAGGGGGAGAGAGGGAGAGAGTGGGGGGAAAGAGGGAGGGGGGGAGAGAGAGGGAGGGGGGGGAGAGAGTGAGGGGGAGAGATGGGGAAAGAGGGAGAGGGAGAGAGAGGGAGAGAGAGGGGGAGAGGGAGAGAGGGGGGGTGAGAGAGTGAGGGGGAGAGAGATGGGGGAAAGAGGGAGAGGGAGAGAGAGAAAGGGAGAGGGGGGAGAGGGGGAGAGAGGGAGAGAGTGGGGGGAAAGGGAGAGGGGGGGAGAGAGGGGGAGAGGGAGAGGGGGGGAGAGAGGGGGAGAGGGAGAGGGGGTGAGAGAGTGAGGGGGAGAGAGATGGGGGAAAGAGGAGAGGAGGGAGAGGGAGTGAGAGAGGGGGGAGAGGGAGAGAAAGGGGGAGAGGGAGAGAAAGGGGGAGAGGGAGGGAGAGAGAGAAGGGGAGAGGGGGGGGGAGAGAGATCTATATAGAGCACAGTAGTGGTAAGTAGAAAACATTGTAATTCCACACTCTTGGGAAACTCCAGATCTTAGGTTACTGCTTAAATTAAATTAAATCCAGTTATTCAAAATTAAGAGTAAAATCCGTTAAAGGCACACACCAAAAATAGGAATATCAATGACTTGTTCTGGAAATAGAATAAAATAAACGTATTTTTAAGTGTTTCCAGGATAAAGTTTTCTTGACATCAACGTTGTATCTTAGCAGAGGCCTCATCCCATGTTCTCTGTAGCCTTTTCCTCAAGATCTTTAGGTGCCCAGCAGTCCTTTGCTTTCAGTTAGGCAGGCTGGTTCCTGGAAAGTGAATTCCAGAAAATTTGAAGGAGCCCATCGTAGACCATCCTTCAGGGTTTGTCAGCTTCCCACATAAACCGGAGAGGAAACATGACTAGATGAGCTACACCTGCTTTATTGTAAGGCTACATTAACAGAATCTTGCAGGTCTGAAAGTGCTAATTTTCCACTGGCCAGGTCCTTCCTTAGTTACTTTCTTTGGCTGGTAAACAATTGTGGGCTCCAGCCTCTTAACGTCTGATGCTTTTCTAGGCAGTATCTCCTCTCCTCTTTTCTCAAAGTTATACATGAATTCCACGGCGAGGTTGTATCTCCTTGCTCACCTTCTGATTTTGCTTCTCTCTCCCTTCCCCATCCTCCACATAGATTGCCGTTGCTGGAGGAATGGAGGGGTTTACGTGAAGAAGATCTCTCCCAACTGAGCGGGATCCCAGGTTGTATCTTTGTACATTCCAGTGGCTTCATTGGAGGAAACAGGACTAAAGAAGGTGCCCTGGAAATGGCTCGAAAGACATTGGCTCAACAAGTTGAACCCAACTGAGGGAATCAGATGCCGCCTGTCAAACCATCCCGTTTGGCACAGACACGAAATTTGTTTTCCTGGGAAGTGGCTTATTTTGTAGCGTTGCTGCAAGCTTTTAAAACAAAATCAAACCAGTCAGTCAAAACCATTCATTTTTGGAAATTCGGTTTAGCAATTGTTGGAGATAATGTTGCATTAGAGGGAAATCTTCAAAGCGCTCCATTGACGTTGTCTTCAGGAGTGGTCAAGATTGTCAAAGCGAAAAAAATTAGTTTCATAAATTAGAGGTGGTGAACCGTGCTTTTCTTTGCAGTATACTTTTATTACACATAACTCTAGGGAGTACAATCTAAGAAGTACAGAAAAAGAAAGAAAAGTAAAACTCCTCCCCCTGCAAGCATGCGCAGTAAACCAAACATCACAAGACACTCATATCTTAGTTGCTATAGAAACATGATAACAATTCTAGTAGTTTCTGGATGCTTAGCAGACAAATAAAAAAAAACGTAGTGACAAAGATAAGGGTTGACCTGTTGTTTTGGGATTTCTTTGCTTCTGGGGGACTTTGTTGGATCTGAGTGGGTAGAGAAGTCTTTGAGTTTGAAAGAAAATGCACCCAAAGAAAAATCTGACACGATTGAGGGTGAAGAGAGGTTGGGCATGTGGCTTATTCAGATTACATTGAAAAAGCTATATGAAGAATGTGGACTATGTGGGCTTCGTGTATACGTTTTATGAATAAAATAAGGTTCTGTTCCCAAACAGTTTACATTTTCTGACCTGAAATACATTGGAAAAATGGCATCAATTATATAGCATTTTTTCCACTTAGTGCTTTCCATAGTCATTTTAGATTTTAGTAGAGGTGATTTGTATCCAAGGATCAGCTATTTTTTCTAGGTTTGACGATTATGGCTACCAGCAAGAAACGATGCTGAAATTATGAGAACAATTACATGCTAATAACAAAATCGCTTAACATTTCAATCAGTCGTCCATCTTCCCTTTGTAGAAATGGAGGCAAATTAGTTTAATCACATTTATATGGGCCAGGGCTAGCTTTTTCTATGACAAGCATATTTTTGAGTTTGGAAGCGGGTGTTCACCATCTATTAACTGGAGGGCTGCACCGATTTTACAAATATACTTAAGGTCATGTCCCCAAGGTGAGCAAAGGCTGGGATTCAAAGTCCTAATTTGGGTGGGACATGGTGTCAGGATTCCAGTAGTTACCCCCAATTAAATCATGAGTCTCGAGCCAAACTGCCAAAACTATACAGGATTTATGGGGAGTTAACATGTCCGGCACTGCCTGGGTATAGCCGACTCTGAGACACATAATTCATTGTGACCCTTGACCCTGATTTCCCCCCACCCCCTGGGTGTATCATAATTCATATTCTCCAATGGGACACATCCATAGCCAAGAGTCATCAATCATGTTCTCCAGTTAAATTTTTGCATGGCAGAAACTTCAGTCATCTAGTTACAGTCTCTGAAGAACTATGCATGGAATGCATTTTTGATTTCCAAGCTGCCGCACTGCTCTTTCAAACCCCTTTCCCCCCCTCCCTTTCTGTTGGCAACTATAAAACGGCCATAGAAATGTTTTATGGGTTGACACTTGGGGCTTTTAAAAGCTGAAATGGATTCCTTTCCCCTCTCAAGGCCTACTTTTTGTTGTTTAAGATCCTTCCTTAAGGAAAAGCAAAAAAAAAAATTAGGCCATGCCCACTTAGGTGTTTCAGGAGGCCACAAAAGGAATGATAGCGGTCCGTGATTTTGGTACCCTCTGCTCTAGAGCAATTTAGCTACGAATTATGGGGGATGTAGTTTTCCATACATCTGCCAAGTGCCAGATTGGACAACTCTGGACCTTTGGCTTCAGTCCTTTATTTCAAATTCATTAGCACCAGGTTTCCTTTTAGATTTCATCCTAACTTATTTCTAGGCTATTAGGACTTTTTATAAACAGGCGGCATTTTAAATGGGATTTGCTTTCAAGTGTTTTTGGAACAGCAAAATAATGCTGTACCCCGCCCCGAGTCCTGTTGGGAGAGGGGGCGGTATATAAAATATAAATAAATAAATAAATGTTTTACAGAGAGTCAGTCTGGTGTAATGGTTAAACTGCACCAAAGTTGGTTTTAAAAGCAGCAGGTGAAGCTAGGCAGAATCACATCTGATACCTGTACAATTAGCACAGTGGCCCCCCCCAAAGCTGTGTGCTTTCTCCACTTCTCCTATATACCAATGACTGCATCGCAAATGATCCATCTGTTAAAATACTGAAGTTTGCTGATGACACAACAGTGATGGGTCTCATTCGAGACAACGACGAATCTGCATACAGACAGGAGGTTGTACAACTTGCCTCGTGGTATAATCGGAACAATCTGGAACTGAACACACACAAAACCATAGAAATGGCGGTAGACTAGGAGAAACCGTCCCATACTACCACCTCTTACAATACTAGACAACACAGTATCAACAGTGGAGACCTTTACATTTCTAGGTTCTACTATATCACAAGACCTAAAATGGACACCTAACATCAAAAACGTCATCAAAAAAGCACAACAAAGAATGTTCTTTCTGCCCCAACTCAGAAAAACTCAAACTGTCTAAGGAGCTGCAGATACAATTCTACAGAGGAATTATTGACTCTCATCTACACCTCTGGTTTCGCTCTGCAACCCAACAGGAGAGACACAGACCAGGAGAGACACAGACTTCAGAGGATAATTAGGACTGCAGAAAAAACAATTACTACCCACCTGCTTTCAATCAAGGACCTGTATCCTGCACGAGTCAAAAAGAGGGCTGTGAAAATATTTACAGATCCCTCACATCGCAGACATAAACTGTTTCAACTCCTTCCCTCAAAACGACGCTATAGAGCACTGCACACCAGAACTAGACACAAGGACAATTTTTTCCCAAGCGCCATCACTCTGCTAAACAAATAATTCCCTAAACACTGTTCAACTATTACAAAGCCTGCACTATTATTATTGTTAATCTTCTCATCATTCCTATCACCCATCCCCTCCCACTTATGACTGTAGGACTGTAACTTTATCACTTGTATCCTTACGATTTATATTGACTGTTTCCTAGTATGATTTGATTGCTTATTGTACCTTATGACTATTATTAAGCGTTGTACCTTATGATTCTTGACTCTTGACGAATGTATCTTTTCTTTCATGTACACTGAGAGCATATGCACCGAGACAAATTCCTTGTGTGTCCAATTACACTTGGCCAATAAAGAATTCTATCTATCTATCTAAAAGGCAGATTTGTTATGACAGAATTATCTTAAAACCGAGGTAGTTATTGGAGTGGGGAAGGAACTCAATTCCCCACTCTTTCACAGGTGATCTCAGTAACATGTTGTGCTTGTTCGTGGCCACTTATTTAGCGATAGTCTAAACTTAAAATGGATTTCAAGTAACAGAAAAGAATTCAAACGACCAACATAAACAGCCATTATCTTTTTAATTTTTGAAAGCCACTTTCAAAAAACAAATATAAAAGTACTATCATTTAAAATGTTGATGCTACAAGCAGTAAAGTGCTAACATTGTTCGTGGAAGATGTTCACATTAAAAAGAGTCCCAATAAAAAGAGATCTTGTCTTTCCTGGATGGAAATGGCATTTCTGCTGACAATCCTTCTAAAAGGGCCTCATCCATCAGACCAACCCTATGGTTGGCATGTTCTCCTACCTTAACAAGCTGGAGTGCGCACCAAAAAATAGTTTCTAAACACCAAAACGGATTTTTTAATTTTTATTTTGGTTCCTTTGAGTCAATGTGGGCTGGCATCTGCCTGGACAAGACCCTGCAGTTTTCTTGGGAAGGTTTTTTTTCAGAAATTTGTCATAGCTAATGCAGGACCAGAACTCTCTCTCCTGGTTTTCAGTCTTGTGCCTTAACCACAGGGGTGGGATCCAACCGGTGTAACTACTGGTTCAGTGATTTTACGTTTTGGTGCGCACGCATGTGTATCATCGTCAGCTAGCTACTTGGTCAGCTGAGTAGCACTGCGCGCAGGTGCGCAGCGTTTGAAAAGGCACTTTTTTCCTGCTTTTTCAACCGCAGCTGTGCTGCGCAAAGCAGCTGCGGTTGAAAAAGCAGGAAATAAAAGTCAGGTAAGAGCCCGGGAGGGCGGGTGGCCCAAAAGAGCAGCAGTCATAGAACCGGTTCTATGTCTGCTCTCTGTTTGCTGCTCTTCAGAGCAACTAGTTCTATAGAGGTGGACAGAACCAGTAGAATCCCACCCCTGCTTAACCATTATAACAAACTGGCTCTCTGTAAATAGGTTGAACCTAATTTATTCAGGAAAGGAAGCCTACCCACTCCCCCCACTCCCCCCCCCCAAAAAAAAATCTACCTAAAAAAACAGCAGAAAATGCTGGTTCTTCCTACAAAATGTAAAGTGGGCTGCCAATCATTGTTTAAAAGTCCTAAAAGTTAGGGTCTCCAATACTGGGATGAGATGGGAAGATGCCACTGCTTCATCAGCTTTTGTGTCCGTGTATTACAAACACAAACAATCTCCCTGCCACACCTCCTGCAGTCTGGTAGGGGCACTCTCCCTCCTCCTCCCACTCACCAAGTCATGTGTCTCAAGCTCTTTAGCTGATGGACAGCAGGCAGGGAACTACAGTAGACAGAGAAAGGACATTCTGAGAGAAGTTGAACTGTGGGGTTTGTGGTTCCTGCATCCCTTGAAGCCAAGCAGAAGCTGCAGGTAAGGCTGGGAGACTCCCTTGTCTTCAGGCTCCATTAGTTGTGGGACAGAAAGACTGATTCAAGCACCTTGTTCACGCAGGTAAGTGTGGCATGGTGGCTTAGGTGATAGTGGTATCGACTATTAATTTGGGCTACTTCACCCAAGAGTCTTTAATCCAGTCTTGATGCAGACAAGCAGCAGATGATCTCTTCTGCATCACATCAAGACCTGGATTAGCCACTGCTGTTTTTGCTTCACGATAAAATTTACAGGAGGTAAAAGTTGGGAGGTATGTTACAGTGGGCAGTGTAACATGATCCAGTCCACAGCTAAATAAAGCAATACGCAAAATCCCACCCTAATGTTTACACACCCTAGTTAGAAACATGGAGGCCAGATGAATTTTCGACAATTGTTATACTGTACAGTCCTGGATTAGGTAGTTTAGCTAGCATCTTCCTATTGCTGGTCATAAATGACCACAATTGTACATGCATATACTATATTCCTAAACGTCTTGTCCACTATTAATGCACATCTAACACTGTTAAAAGTGGGTGAACTCAGTGAGAGACAAGCATAGCCTAAAAGCACAACACATACTGTAGATTTGGGAGGGAGAGGGAAACCTTCCTCGTCAAAGGAGTTAGCCAAAGATGATATACCTGACATCTAGATGATGTCTCTTAAAAAAAGTTTTGTTTGGTTCTTCCTCATTTAAGGAACGTTATGGGAATCTTTTTTAAAAAATCTCTTCAATTTACTGTCCTCTAAGGTTTTCCGATTACTGTGTTGCTTCAACCTTCATGTATTTTGGTAAAATAGCTAAAAGACAAAAATGGCTGAGCAATGGCTGTGGCGTTATCTGATCAATTTTGGCTAACCAAAAATGTGTTGGGTGTGGATTGATCATATAATCACACGCAGATAGAAAAGCATCAGTGTTATCTGTTCCCAGCAAAGGCAGAGCAAAATGTTGGTTGAATAATTTAAATCTGACGATACAGATGCACTGATTATGGAGCATATAATGGTAGCAAACTATTTAAAAATATATATTGTTCTAAGTAAGCAAAAGGAAGACTGGGAGACAAGGGGCTTATGAACTTTGGGTCTGTGATGGTGATTTGAGTGTAGCAGCTTAAAAGTGGAGTATTTCCTGGCAGGAACAGTCATATGTTGCTGCTATTAAAGGCACAAGAACCGGTACTTAAATCTGGCAAGCATATAAGCATGGTTAGGAAATAAAAATCAAAAGATATTAGTGTTGTACTGTAAATTTATGAGCATATTTTTGTAATCTGAAAGAAAGACCGTCTTCGGTCTGATCTAAGTATGGTATATAAAATCATACATTGCAATGTCCTACCTGTCAATGAATACTTCAGCTTCAACCATAACAACACAAGAGCACACAATAGATACAAACTCAAGGTTAACCGCACCAAACTTGATTGCAGGAAATACAACTTCAGCAACAGAGTGGTCAATGTTTGGAATACTCTACCTGACTCTGTAGTTTCTTTCCCAAACCCCAAAAACTTTAACCTTAGACTGTCTACTACTGACCTCACCCCTTTCCTAAGAGGTCTGTAGGGGGCGTGCATAAGCGCACCAATGTGCCTACTGCCCCTGTCCTATTGTTTCTTTTTATTTTTCTTATATGTACCCATTTCATGTATTCATAACTATGTATATACTTATACCTATTATCTTGTAAGCGATTGACAAATCAAATCATATAAATAAATTAAATATATAAATAAAAAATAACATCCGAAATAAATTGACCAGGACAATAAACCTGCTTCTTTATCAGAGTCTTTCATTTTTAATATTTCTTGACCTATATTTATTATTAATCTGATATTTCGATTTCTGCCATTATTACCGCAGTTGTTTTTAATAAGTCCTGTCTCTTATATCTTTATCTGACTTCCTCTCCCCTAATCACTGAGTTATAAGTTTCACTGGTAGTTCAAGTTCAATTATATATAGAACCTATATTTCCAATGCCAAATATACGGTACATCTTTCCTTTTCGTTTCCATTGCTGAATTTGAGCAGAAAAATAGCTGGAGGCATATGAGACCTCGAAAGCAAGTACATCAGCCAATATGCCCAAATTATTAAAAATGAAAGAGAATTTTGAAAAATATTTATTTTGACAATCGCATTCACTTACCTGGAAATGAACACTTTGGAATTAAATCAGGCTTACTTTGGGGTAGATACCTATAGGAATCGCCAAGATCTGCCACTAAAAATCAGACCTACATTTTGTTGAAAAAAGAATGAAAAATGTCCAACATGGAAAACTTGCATTCATACAATCAAAAACTTAATTGATTAGTATATATTTAGCACTAGCACTTAAACTTATATACCGCTTCACAGTGCTTTACTGCCCTCTCTAAGCAGTTTACAGAGTCAGCCTATTGCCCACAACAATCTGGGTCCTCATTTTACCCACCTCGGAAGGAGGGAAGGCTGAGTCAACCTAGATTATATCTATGACACCATTTTACTGTCCTCACAGCAGATTTGGGGCTTTCTTATCTTCCATTTCTAAAACATTGGCTATGTTTGGTTTAAGGAAAATAAATTTATAAGCTATAACAATTTGCACCAGGCCAAAGCAGGAGCTACTGCTTTTGGAGAGGAAATGCTGGGTTAAATAAAGGTAGTCCTCAAATTATGACCACTATGTTAAGTGAGACATTTGTTTAAGTGAGTTTTGCCCCATTTTATGACCTTTCTTGACACAGTTGTTCAGTGAATCACTGCAGTTGTTAAATTAGTAATCTGCTCGTTAAGGGAACCTGGCTTCCACATTGACTTTACTTGTCAGAAGGTCACAAAAGTGCATCACATGACCTTGAGACACAGCGACGGTCATAAATATGAACCAGCTGTCAAGCATCTGAATTTCGATCACGTGATCATGAGGATGCTGCACAGGGCGTAACTGTGAAAAATGGTCATGTCACATTTTTCAATGCCGTTGTAACTTTGAACGGTCAATAAATGAACTGCTGTGAGTCGAGGACTACCTGTGTAACTCATATCAGACAAAAAAAAAAATAGTATATGCCCATGTATTAATAAAGCTTTATGTCTTAAGGTCATATGATCACAGCTACTGTCAAAATAAATCCATTCCATGTCTTGGAAGGACCTTTATCGCCCTTATTTACCTTCTTCCCATCCCTTTGCTTTTCAGTCAGAGCTCTGGGCCTGCGAACCAGGATCTCGCTGCTGCTTGTGAAGAACTCAGCAGAAATGTCGGTCTGGTCCGTCTTCTTGTTCCTGATCCACGGCTTGCATGGCCATCAGTCCTGCCCTCGAAGGTGTGACTGCCCACCAGGAAACGGTGTGGTGTGGTGCAATTGGAGAAATCTGATGGTCATCCCTTTCGACATTCCTCATGACACTCGCGTCCTGTACCTAGACTCTAACTGGATCGTCCACATATCCAGCGGGGCCTTCCACGGCCTGAAACTCCTCCATGAACTTCACCTGGCAGACAATCTCATCGAGAGCATTTCTCCGGCAGCCTTCCAAGGCTTAGGGAGTGCCCTGAGGCTCCTGGACCTTTCGGGGAACAAGCTGCAAAAAATAGATGCTACTCCCTTCGTCATGCTGACCTGGGTTAAGCTAGAACTCTACAACAACCCCTGGCATTGTGACTGCTCCCTGCAGGAGCTGATGAAGGCTCTTTCCTTAGGAGCCAGGACGGCGGAAGACATTGTGTGCACCACTGCAACTTGGAAGGAGTACATTGGGAAGACTTTGTCCCATCTGGTCAGTACTGGAGTCAACTTCTGTGTCACTCAGCAGAAGAACACTGATTTTGCAATGCTGCTCACTATGTTTGTCTGGTTTGGTGTTGTTATCACTTACGTCATCTATTATATCCGGCGCAACCAAGCCGAATCCCGGCGTCACTTGGAATACCTCAAATCCCTACCAGTTCCCAGCAGCTCATTGCAACCGGAGAAGGAGGTGGATGAAGACAATACACTCAGCACAATCCTCTGACGGACTAGACTCACACACGTGCTGGGACTACACAACATAACTGCGTTGGAAGCAGGTTTAATCTGATAAGAGTTTGTCCCTCTAAAGACACCTAGCTTTAAACCTAGGGACCAGCAACAACAACAAATTGCTGCTTAAGACAAAGAACCAATGCTGCTGTCCAATTGTAATGGTTATACGGGGAAGACCTTGGGAGACTGGGCCCAGAGATGCTGCCTAGATACCAGTCAGATAAGAGACAGCATAGCCCGCAGCTGGATAGTGGGTGTTGCAAGAGGCTCCGAAGGGATCACCCCTAATTTCTCAGGAAGTAAAGGAGAGAGTGGAGAATTGTATTTTCAGATTCACAAAACTGATGTCAGCCTAACCAGGGAGACCAGACAGGAAACACAATTAGATGGACTATTGCAAGTCTTTTTTTTTTTCTTCATGCCATCCAATCCTGATTCTTAGAGGCTGCCTGGACAAGTCCCAGTTTTCCTGGCAAGTTTTTTTTTCAGAAGTGCCTTACCATTGCCCACTTTCTCGGTCTTAAGAGAGAGTGGCTGGCCCAAGGTCACCCAGCTGCTTTTGTACCGCAGATAGGACTAGAACTCATGGTCTCCGGGTTTCTAGCATGATGCCCTGACCGCTACCGTAAGCTGGTTTCATTGTAAAGCTTCATTAACATAATCTAGCCCAGGGCTGTCAAACTCGTGGCCAGTGGGCTGGATGCATCATGGGCTGGCCACACCCACACCCGATTTAGCAAAGGGGGGAACAGTCCCAACACATCATGTGAGGACTGCGGTGACGACATGAGTTTGACACCCGTGATCTAGCCAATCCATTTCTCCCACATGACAATTTTAGCTATAACAATTACTCCGGTATGATTTTACTTGATTTATGTTCTTCTTTTCTTATAGGTTGGAATGTTATTTGGCTGTTAAAACTGGGTTTGGTTTAACCCATCAGATATCTTGGGTGTTTATTTGGTAGTTTGCCCAAGTGTGCTACTTGCTATTTTGCAGAATAAACTAGGAATATTTGCTCTAAAGATAGAGCAATTTTCATCCCCTAGTAAACTCACATCTTAAGCCACTAGCTTCCACTCATCAATTTGCACCAATCTTGCTGACAAGACTCTTTTTTTCTCCTGGCTTCTCCAACAAATATCTGATGGGTTAAATTAGCAGCAGCTTGAAATGTGAGGATTCCCTTCCCAAATTAGGGATGCTGTTAAGATTGCTGGATCAAAGGCTAGCTTTAAAATCAACCTCCAAAAATTACATTTCCAACTTTCACCAACTAGGTGTGTCGTTCCTAGCCCTCTTAGAAGAGCAGGAACAGGTCCCTTTAAACGGTGAGCTTGGGTTTGTACAGGTAGGTTCTTCATTTCTGTCTTCCCTCCAAACCCATAAAGTTTGCACATTTTCTTTTCTCCCAGTGGCCACTTTTTAGTAAACACTTTGAAGTATGAGTAATATGCATAATGGTTGGCATCTCTGTTTTTCCTGGCAAGCATCTCTGGAGCCTTTAACAGTAGAACAAAAGGCAAAAAAAATAAATAAATCACAGATGTAATTATCCTTGTAATCCTTGTTGGAATTATGCCCCTTAAAAGTGCACTTGCAGCGTTATTTCTGCCTGTTGTCTTCCCCCACAGGCCACCATGCTATATAATCCAAAACAGTTGTTTAAAAGCTAGATCCCCTTTCTATTGTGTACACTGTTTCTTATAATTACACTAGATAAAGCACCTGTCAGTCAATTCGGATCTCTTTCTAGATATATCACAGCTTAATACTAGGGAGCAAAGCATGAAATCAATAACAAATCCCAGCTTCTTAATCCCTGGGGCTTCATAGAGATGTTTGCATCTAATCTGCTCAGCTATTGCCATTCCCTCCCACCCACCCAAAACTGATTTGATATCTTCTTAAAGGCTCTCAGCGTATTATTTCAGAAGTGGTCAGCTGACATCTTCAATCTAATTTCCAAAGAAGCGAAATTCAATTCAAGAAGACTAACAGCTGTATCTCCTTTTCTTGGTAGCATCTCTACAAGTAAAGCATTTTTTTTTAAATAGGAGAGAGACTGACGGAAACAGAAACCAGGGTGATGGTGAACAAAATAGGATGATTTTTGTCTCTAGCTACAAACTGACCTTCACCTCACCCACTGCTCCAAGGAAATGCTGTTTTGGGGAGAAAAACAGGTTTCCATCGTGAACATGAAATGCGTATTTGTAATCCAAAGTACTGTGTGTCTAACTCTGCTTCTTTGGTGGCTGTGCCTACATAAATAAAAGTAGATCTACTTCCAAGCTCATCTTTGTCTGACACTTATTTTATGTTTTAGACCAAGGGTGTCAAACTCGATTTCATTAAGGGCCGCATCAAGGTTGTTTGACCTTGGGGGCCCCGGATGGGCGTGGCCAGCTTGATGTCACTCCTGTCAGGGGGGACCTGTGATGCTCAGGCAGGGTTGGAGGATCATCCTGCAGCCTTCTGCCAGCAAAAACGGAGCTCCTGACCTGCATTTTCACTGGCAAAGGCACTGCGGGCCGGTCCTTCTCTGTTTCCAGGGCAGCCCAACAGGCCAGATCTAAGCACCCCATGGGCTGGATTGGGCCCACAGGCCTTGAGTTTGACACCCCTGTTTTAGACTAACAAGAGCTATAACGTACCTACTACATTTTTCTTTGTTGCTATTAGATTACAACTCAAGGCCAAGCAAAAGGCCTGCATTACAAGTAGGAGATACGCCCTTCTGATCTTTCCAAATCTTATCACTCTAAATATGTTTATCATATTTAAGTATGTTGGTCTATTTTAATCCTTAGGATTAGATGATACTGAAATTAAGAGGGGAACATTTTTGCTTGGTGGCCTTAGGCACGTTTTTTGAGGAAATAATAGTCTAATTCATGAAAAGTAATGACATTTTTTACATCCTTTTAAAGTGCAATCCACCATGAATGAAGTTTGATTCCTGGTGACTAGAGGGGTATATAGGGTACCCCCTAAAAACTAGCCCCACCCACTTATATAAATATTTCTTTGGTCTGCAACAGACTAGGCTTTATTTTCCGTTAATTATTACTGCTGTGGAAAACACAATCAACCCATTGCAGGCAGGCCTCAGCTTACAAACTCATTTAGTCACCATTCAAAGTCGCAACGGCACTGAAAAAAATGACTTGTGACCATTTTTCATACTTATGACTGTTGCAGCATCCCCATGATCACACCATCGATATTTGGACGCTTGGCAATTGACTCATATTTATGACGGTTGCAGTGTCCCGGGGGCATGGGATCCCCTTTTGCAATCTTCTGACAAGGTAAGTCCATGGGGAAGCCAGATTCACTTAAGAACCGTGTTACTAACTTAACAAATGCAATGATTCACTTAACAAATGTGGCAAGAAAAATCGTAAAATGGGGCAAAATTCACTTAATAAATGTCTCCTTTAGCAACAAGTATCTTGGGCTCAATGGTGGTCGTAAGTCAAGAACTACCTGAAATTAGCTTTCTTAAAACATGTAGCAAAGCAGTTTGTCTCTCTCTTGCCCCACCCCCTTTCGTGAGCCTCTCCTTCCAGATCTATATTAGCTGCATCAGGGGTTGCAACCTAGGCAGCCAAGCCCCAATGAGAGCATATCCTAACAGCAATTCATGAATCAATAAAGGATGGCGAGTTTATTTTTATTATTGCCTATTTCACTCCATATTACCTATTGTCAATCTGCATCCTTTTTTGTAGAGCTGTAAGCATTGTCATTTAAGCTGCTTTACTTGATCAAGTCGTCTAACAGGCTCTTCTGTAGCATTAGAAATATGGCCTTGATGGTTTTCTCTGCCTTGCAAATCTCTTGATCAGGCAATTATATTAAATTATAATGGTTATCTCCTGATACAAAAGGCGGTGTTCGTGTGAAAATGCCAACCTACTGGATTGGAGAAGCCAAAGTTATTTCCTGTTGAAAGGAAGAGTTCCTTATGAACTCTTGATATGCATTTGGCGTATTTCCATTGGCCCTCATATAATATCACGAGAAATATGAGTCTCAGATCACTTCTAAGTGTATCACAAACAGACAGTGCAGCAATTGGCCAAGCGGTCAAGAGGGAAGTGAAAGATCTACATGGCACAGTGTGATCCAGCTCTTAGCCGAGTCTTCTTCTGAACATGGGCTTAGCCATCTGAAAGAATTGCAGGGTTCTTTGGGGGTTTCCCCTTCCTTCTTCCAAAAACCGGTCAGCAGCTCAGAGTAAACGCTGTTCACAGGCACACACCGAGCTCACAGGCACAGCGAGTGTATACAAAGTGGTGGGCTGGAGACTCATCCTATGATGTGCAAGAGGGAAATGCAATCTGTGGTGCACTGAGAATCTCCCTCCACAGCCACGTACAACCTCCCTTTGGGCAACTCTCAGCTGCTCAGTCCAGATATGAGGCGTTGCAAGCCAGAGTCCAAATATAAGAGGATCAAAGTGGCAGAGATAGAAGTGCTGGTGGCAGGGAGCCAAATAAGACAGCCGAATGTTGTTGCTGTTGCTTATTTTAAAAACGCTTCTCTTTCTGAAGATCAGTTTACAACTATCCCCAGTGGGAACTCTTTGCAGCAACTCCCAAAGCGGAACACACACACACACACAAAAACCTTTACCAGTATTCCTCATCCTTTTTGACAGTGATTTAAAAAAATAAAAAATAAAGGGGAGAGAAGTGTCCTTAAGAATTCATCCCATTTCCGTCCTAATGCCCATATAAAACAACGGTTCAGAGATGTATCTTTTGGTACTTAATATTAACTCTCCTTACTAACACTTGTATGTAATCTTTACCATCAAGAAACATGTCAATGTGCAGAAATTTGATCTAAGAAATCCTCTGCTCGTTTTAACAACTCATCACCAGCAAACTTCCAATTTAATCAATTTTTTTTACTAACTTTTTTTAAAAATGAAAGATGGAACAAGAGCCCACATATAAAGGGATCAAACCTCCCCTTATCTTCACAAATGCTTGCTTTGTCAGGAAAATTAAAATCTCTCATGCGCACACAAATATCTTATACACACCTATTTGAGTGTACGAGAGGTACACGTTCCAATTTTCAAATACATGTTAAAATATTCATGAAGTTAGTTACTCAAACACCCTCACCCCACAATACACTCTCCTGTAACATTGCAATCCGACTGGCCAGGTTCAAGTTTGGTGATGAGTATCTTACTCTGTTTTGATTCATTAAAATGCCTGTTCCTTCATTGCCCTAAACCAATAGCTAATTTTACTCATCTGGTTTACATCTTGTGTTAACCCACAGGAAGACACATGATACCAAGTCATAAACTATGGTTTACGCACCACAGTGCATGGGTTCGTGCAACTGGCCAAGCCAACCCTGAATAAACAGACAACTTACGGCAATACGTGCCCCAGCCAAACAGTGGTGGACAACTTGGCATCTATCCAATTTTAACCACCCCTTCAATCATCATGATGAATGGCAAAATTTGTGAGAGTCATAATTCAAAATATTTCAAGGGCAACAGATTGTCTTTGCTCTTTATACTTCCAGGAAATGAAGTTCACACAGAACAACACAAAATCTTGGGGAAAGTCCACGTCAGGCAGCAAGCGGAAAACATGCTCAGCAAAATTACAGTTAATCTCTCAATTAGCCAAAACAAGGTTGTAGTGAGGATTATTTGACTAGCAGGGAGGACATTAGGCAAAAACAGGACCTTGAACTGATGTGTTTAATTTTCTGCCCGAAATACAATTACAACATTGTCCATATCAGGAAAGCAGGCAGGCATTCCTTAGATCCAATCTCTACCACAGACCATATATAATCCATGCCCAGCTCATGGAAGAAAGTTACTCATACAAAATCAAATCTAAAATCTGTCCCGGATCTCCCCAGGCTGATGGAGACAGAAGTTGGGAGCCCTTCAAGTCCTAGAAGAGTTGACCCTTTTAGAGTTCGGAAAACAGCGGCTGCTCCCGGGTGTTGCTCCAACTGCTCAAGGGCACAAGAGGACTTTGCCCAGAACTAAATGAAGGAAACTGAGCGGTCACGAAGAAGAAAGGAACATGGCTGATGCTTCCATTGGACCAGCACTGTGAAAGAAAGACACAAGCATCAAACCAAAGGCAGTAGAAGAAAAGCGTTCCTGTTTCCTCAAGATGGCCTGGGCCATCGCAAGCTCTTTTTTCTTGCTGGGGGAGATCCCAGGTCATCCCTCTTTGGCTAAATCAGAAATGCATTTCAGCAAGCCAACATCGGAAAGATGAAGGAGTGAATCTGCTGTGTACGATGATGGCCTCTTCTGTGAGGCTCAACTGGCTTCTGCTTATTTATTTTATTGCTTTTGATTTTATTATGTATGGTTTATTCTTGGCTGCAAGATGTCCAGAGTTTGGTTTAAGATGAGCAGCTAGATTTTTTTGAATGTATATTTTAAATCAATGAATAAAGCTGTTTTTGCTAAAGAACCTGGAAGTTGATTCTCTGGCCCGTTTACATATAACCTTTCTTTCTATTGGTTCTGTAGCCGTTATGAAGCCTTTTCCTTTCCTGACATCTATTTTTTGCCTCTATTTTCTTAAATATATATTTTGACAGTGAGCTGGGCAGCATATCAATTTAATAAACATAAAACCCTGAAAAAGTCAGGTGGAATGTGGAGGAGATACAAAAAAGTACAACCCCCCCCAACATAAAATAGATTGAAAACAGGTTCTCTTAATATTGAGTCATGGTGGCACCGTGGTTAGAATGCAGCATTGCAGGCAAACTCTGCATTCCACTGACAGAAGTTCGATCCTAACCGGCTCAAAGTTGACTTAGCCTTTCATCCTTCTGAGGTCGATAAAATGAGGACCCAGAGGACTTTTAAGTTTTCTTCATCTGTCCAAATCCGCCCCCCACTCCAGTTGTCATCTCTCTCCAGAATATAAACTGGGGGGAAGTGCTGGTGGTACCCTATTTTGATTGACAGATCTAATACTCAATGATCATACATGTTGATTGGGAAACTTGGTCTGCTTACTTTCTAATATATGCTCAGAAGCCATACTTTATTCTTGGATTCTTATTCCTAAATTCTCCGTTTACACATTATAGAAGCTAAGAATGCCCATGAGGAACACAGCACATAAATGAGGGGACGGGTAATTTTGGATGTCTGCATTAGTTGTAATTTTCTCTTTCTTCTCCTTAATTTTTTTCAATTTTGTAATAACCTTTGAAGGAGGTTATAGCCAGGTTTGGTGTTATCCTGTAGTTTCTTGGCTATGCAAGTTTAAAAGCACAATAAATAGATAAATAAATAACCTCTTTCCAAAGTGGTAATATGTCTAAATGAATGATTTATGTTGAAATAGGGATTGATCTCCTTTTAGTCAGAGTAATATACTTTCTTACATAAAACAAATATAAAGCTTTGGCACAGAAGTCAAGTATGCCTCATATTTCATTTCAGCTTTCAGAAGTCTGGAAATAGTATCTTAAGGGCTTCAAAGCTTGCTTTTAAAAAATTAATAATCTTGAGACTCTTAAGTTTCTAATTGTATATGTGGCCCAGGATAGAATCATGAAATGTGCACAAAATCCAAACAAATCTTTAAACACGGACTCCAAATATATTAATCTACGCAGTTCAGAAAAACAAAACAATCATTGAGTATCAAAGTAATATCTAAGCCGAATTACACGAGGCTACAAAGCAATCCACCCCATCTGGATTGGGAGATAAACTTACACTAATCCTTACTATGTTGACTGGGAAGAGCCCAGCTGTCGAGTAAAACATATCCCTTTAAATTTTCACCTAGGATATTCTAGAATAGACAAGAGGAATCTTACAATTACAGTACTTCATGCCCTGATAATAGCCATGCAGAGAGATTGTTGCTAATGCTACGGGAAATGTCGACGAGTCAGCAAATAAGCCAACTTTATATTGTAAAGTGTTTTAGGATATCTGGTGGCAGCAAAACCTTCCCTCTCCTTACTCAGCTTGGCCCTCCTCATAGCACAGCATAGATTTAAGTAGCAACCACAATGGCAAAGGCAGCTACAGTTCTTCCCAGCTGGATCAGGCATTCTTCACAATTCTCAGTACTTGGAGGTTGAACTTACCACTGTCAGAAGGGCTCCCTTCTTAAAGCAAGGATGAAAAGTGACCAGCTGTGGCTGAACCCCATCTTCACCCTGTACGAAACCACTAGAAGTAGTAGAAGAAAGAGAGTGCATGTTATAACAGGGATGCCTAAAGGATGTTTTGATAGTACTTGGGAGGCTTGCAGTCTGGGACCCACAACACACATCTAAAGCATTATTAAAATACTTATTCCCTGGCCTAATGAGGTCTAATACTTTCCTTCTTTAATAGCCCAAGAATGCTACCTCTCCTGCTTTTTTGGCTTAAATACTGTATAGCAAGGGTGTCAAACTCAGTATCATTGAGGGCCGCATCAGGGTTGTGTTTGACTTTGGGGGGACAGGGTAGGTGTCGCCAGGATGGGCGTGGCCAGCTCGACATCACTCATGTTGGGGGCACCCGTGGTAGCCAAGTGCTAAAAGGAACATAACCTGGAATTTAAGCCCTAATTTCTAAAGATAGACAGGAAAAAAACAAAAGAACCTAATTTGCCTCCCTACCACAATCACAATAATTTGAAGAGGACCTCTCCTTTAAAACTACCTGTATTTAAAGAAAAAAAAATCTAGATTTTTTTTTTATATAGATAAGAAATGGTTTATGGATTCCATTTCTAGATAAAGAGGGACAGGACAATACAAACCAGGGCAGAAGTTCAAACACAGGGTTATTGCGAGTCCGAAACACTGCGATGATAGTCTTGCAGGCATCCAAATTTCCTGCCAGGGGGAGGGAAAAACATTAAAAAGTAAGGAACTTGGCAAAGCACTTAATATGTAAACTGTGGGCAGAATGCGACAGGGAGAAATGGGCTTTCTAAATCAATGGCATTGCCTAATATAAATGAAGGTGGGATGGACCTTGTGCTTATATTCCTAGATCTTTCCGCAATAGCTTCCCAACCAGGTACGTGAGATTTTGGGTCTCATCTATAAAATAGGGAGATTTAGCTCAGTAACCTACGACCTTCGGCTTCTCCACTGACTTTCACAAAAATTGCGGTGCGCTCTGCAACTATTCATAGGTGCAAACAGGTTGCAGATTTCGATTATATGACTGCAAGGTGCTGGGATGGCTGGAACTTTGAGGACCAGTCATAACCAGTCTTTCTTCAAGCACCGTCGTTGCTGACAAATCAATGCAGATCGAGACTACTTATATTGACCCTTTTAAAATTTGGTTGGTGAAAGCTCGTGAAACCACAGCCAGGAAAACAAATCGATGGATCATCAAACAAGGTTTCTCCCCAGAGACTCGATATGGCCAGGCTTAAATTATCCTACTCTGGACATATTATATCAGAAAAATGAGCTCTCTGTAGAAGTCTCTAATGCAGAGAAAGTTGGAAAGAAAGAGAGGAGTAGGACCAGCAACAAAAGGAAGGGACTCATTTCCAGTGGAGCATTTGAAGGACCAGGTTAGGGGCAGATATCATGGAGAAAAATCTACATGGTTGCTATAAGCTGACATTGACATGATTAAATATTAAATATTCCTCCTCTTGTCTTATGGAAATGTATTTGAAAGAAAACAGGGCAATTTACACCAAGCTCAGTTTTACAGGGCGGTTTACACCAAGCTCAGTTTTACAAGGCGGTTTACACCAAGCTCAGTTTACAGGGCGATTTACACCAGGCTTTTAGAACAGTACAAGATAGCATGTAAGAGTCTGTCCTCTTGGTTCCAGCACAACGGGGCCTGAACTGGGAGGGGTTATCTCACTGCTTGACAGCTATATGCAATCGGTGTGGTTAGTGGTCTTTGACAGCAGAACCCTGTGCATAGTCAGGGGAATAAATTTCAATAAACCAAATGGGACTCCTTCTAAAAAAATATCCTTGGGATTACACTGCCAAATCTTTCTGAAAAAGAAAAACGGAAAGCAACTTCAATGTGCACATGAGAAAGTGGGACATAGAGGAGTTTGCTCAGATGCAGAAGCAACTGTTTCTAGTTCTTTCTCGGCCAAGACATTTCTCTGATATCACCAGCATTTCTCAACTGCTTATTTATTAGTTTTACAGGACCGTCCAATCTAGTGTTGACTCTGGATTCTGCTGATTTGTTCAGCAGAAAAACGAACTATAAACCAAAAGAACCATAACATTAAAACAGGCCCAATATATAAAATAGCTACTACTCATGCTCCCTCCTAGGTTCTTCAGAGCTTAGAGGAGGGCCGGCTTATTTGGCAAGTGTTTAAGAAAACATGGAGGAAGAGGTAACTCTCAGCTTTAGACAAAACACTAGGATGTTTTAAAACTAATTTTTCTGAGGCACAGCAAGGGAGCCACATCATGCTTACAGTGCCCTTCCCTTCATTTCTACAAAAAAAGGGGTAAAATAAAGGGCTGTGGGGTCATTTCAGTCTGCAAGCAGGATGTGCCATTCCCAAATACAACAGATTTAACACACGCATGTGTTTTTATAAAGCAGGAAGTGGGTATTCTTTCATCCGTATCCCTTTTCCCCCAAATATATAATCTTGAAACTGACGGGGGTCAGTTTGGGCAAATGTCTCAGCCTTTATAGATCTGTGGGTAAACTGTGGGAAAGGGGAAAGGATCACATGTTCCATTTGAAGCTCTCTGGAGGAAAGGCAGAATGTAAAAACGCAGACAGAATAAAGGAGCAAAAGCCACATAATGTACTGAAAGTGTCGTAACATTCTGAGTTATCCGCACAGTAACATACTTAACATATTTTGAGGATTTTATCTGAGGAGTACAGGAATACAATCATCCTAAGAAGACCGCTAGATTCATCCTTGTTTCGAATAACTTTAAGGCATTTCTCTCCCCCCACACACAGACTTTCTTTTTTGGGTTTGGTGATATCCTTCTTTTTGCCTTGAAACGTAACCTATAAATGTCCTTTAAAATGCACCCAAAGCACATCCTGCTGTTATTGCTCATGGGCTTTTGAAGCGATGGGCTTTCTGCTTGGACTGTATATCCAGGAGGGGTAGAGCGGGCTGTAACGGCTGGCTGCACGAATCACCTGCGCTCATATTCAAAGACGAAAGACAAACCTTTCTGGGAGCAAAACTCCAATGGTTTTTCAAAATGCCGCATTGGGAGAAGGACTCGGAGTTTGGCATGGGCATGTCTGCTGCGGGCACCCCCCTTTTGCCCTCCATTTTCCCCAAGCTTCCCCCAGAGTTTCAAAGAAGCCGGCTTCACCTTGAATGACCACCGCAAGCCTCTCCCCGCTTGGATCCCAAACCATGGACTGCACTTCCCCTCCGATCCTGGAACACAGGGGCAGAAGACTTGAAGCAGAGCAAAAAGCTTACGCATTAATGGTCAACCACGGACATTCAAACTTTGCTGCGACAGGAAGAAAAAGACGGGGAGTCCGGAATTTAAAAACTTTTTAAAAAAGTGTTAAGGGCGGGGGAAACTATCTTTAAAAAAAAAAAGCTTAGTTCATTCTACAAACGTATACTATTATCCAATTATTATTACTATATTAAATGTATTTGCAACCCATCCCGAGGTTTGAGGAGCTTCGAGCTCCAGGGTTTCTAATTACTGGAAACCCTATTCAGAAAAATCTTTTTTGACTCCCACCCAAACCTAGTTCTCTACGCTTCCAGCAACCAACGTATCAACGCTCCAGAGCAACCGCAACAGCATTGAAGGCTAGAAACGTTCCATCAAATTCCACACAGACACGGTATATTCTCTTTCTCTTACCTCTCCTCCCCGTAGGGAGTCTCGAACGTAGTTTCTGAAAGATCTGCCACAATGGAAGCTGTTTTAGACCCGCCGACCTGCCTTTGCTGCTCTCCTGAAATATTGGAAGTTACCAGAGAAACCAAACAATAGAAGGATATAGGTTGAAAGCGGGCTTTACACCCAGATCAGGTTCCCTGTTCTACTTTGCTTATTGCCTGTATTCATTTAATAACCAAGTATCGTGCAGAATAATCAAATTCGTACATTAAACAAATATGAAGTCGCATGATGCAAGACGCTGAAGCCAATTCCATAGACCGGCCCAAAATCTATTCAGTACTATTTCTTCTCTTCTCCAATGCACTGCATGTACAAGAAAGAATCTCTGAAGAACCCCACCCAGCAAACCCCAACCTCCATGTCATTAAAGAGACCAAGATTGCTCCTTAAAACTGTTTTTCATACTGCAAAAACCGAGAAGCCGTATTCGTGTCACAGCTGCATACTCACCACTATATTCCAAAAAAGATAAGGAATAGATCACAAATTCCCCCTGGACGGTGAACAGCAAACGGCTGCCATCTGGACTCCAGCAACCAGTCTGGGATCAGGCAGAGGCAATGGAAAACAAATGCATGTTTTAATGCAGGTAAAACAAAGGGACCAAAATTCTTTGCTAAATAGATTCTTATGTTTGGGTTGTATTCCTACGAGGGAATTTTCTCAGGCTAGGTTACTTCATCAATCTGTGGGAGAGTGGAGTTCACTAGCTGGTTTTTTTTAATAGCTGTTGGTAGTCAATTTGATAAACAGTCAAAGAAGAAATAATACTCTAATCAAGGAACCATCAAGGAAAAAAAAATCAGATCAAGACTGGCAGTCCAAATCAGCAAACTCCACTTTCTCTCAGGTTGATCTGATTGATTGCTAAAAAAAACCCAAGTTCAGTGACCACCAAGAACCCAACAGTTCAACCTTAAAATACACATATTCTTTAGTTTGGGAGAAGTTAGGTTATTGTTGCTCCATTCTACATGATGATACCTTTAAAAGCTGTCCAGAGACCACAGTTGTTACAAAAACTGTCCCTATAATAGAACACCGATCCTCTGGTTGCTCTTGTTGGCTAGGTTGGTAGTCTGCATACAAATCAATTAATCTGATTTGGCCAATCAAACCCTCTAGAGAGTTTGGCTCTAGGACATCTTAGGAATAAGCGGCCAGACTTATGGAAGAGGATGCTAAGAGTCCTGTCCATGGAGCTACTACATCTAGCAACCTATTTATTAGTGTTTTGTAAGGCAGGAAAGAGTACGAATAAATGAATGAATGAATAATTGGTAATACTAAAATCATAAGAAAATTCCAAATAGAAATTCAGTTCCTGAATGAAAAGACTACATGATTAAATTGGGTTTTGATAACTAATTTTGGGGGGATTTCTCAAGATTTTACAGTGACCAGACAGCTATGTCTTTGGCAGTGTATTATTACTGAGCTGCATTCCATTATTTTTGAGTAGTTATTTCTATCTTTCTCTTTGTAAACCACCTGAATAGTATGAACTGGGCAATACTGCATTTTTGTAAATAAATAAGAACCCTTCCCCATCCTGTTTTCCCAACCTACCCGACAAGGACCTTTGATAGTTGGCCATTTCTCGTAAGTCCACATCTGAACCTCCCACACTCTGCAACAAGATGGACAAGTCGGTAAAAAGAAATGAAATTGCTTTGGGAGCACCATTCAGCTAGGAGAAGAATAATGGCATTTATTCTTCTTACCCCACCGTCCGTTACTCCACTTAAAGGAAGAGGACTGACCTTAGATGGCTGGCTTCAAGGCTCTCTGCTCACCTGAAGACTGATGAAGGTGTCGCCGCTAGCACCTTGCTGCCATCAGGTGACCAAGCCAGGTACGTGACCCCACCTCCTCCAAACCACTGCAATTGGATACAGTTTTCTGTGGAAACATCCCATACCTAGTGGCACAAGGTCAAAAGAAGAGAAGCCATTGTGGAAAGAAAGCACTGCGGTTCTTCCAACAAGAATCTTCATGGAATTCTCACTTTAAATGAAAACGACACCACCGATAAAGAGTTTGATGGGAGAAAAATTAACACCTTGCACCCTGGACTCCTAGAATAGGATAGGATAGGATAGAATACTTTGTTGGCCAACTGTGATTGGACACACAAGAAATTTATCTTGGTGTAAATACTCTCAGTATACATAAAGAAAAGATACATTCGTTAAGAATCAAGAATCATAACGTACAACACTTAATGATAGTCATAGGGTACAATCAACAATCAAATCATACTAGGAAACGATCAATATAAATCACAAGGATACAACGGACAAAGCTACAGTCCTACAATCACAAGTGGGAGGGGATGGGTGATAAGGAATGATGAGAAGATTAGCAGTAATAGTAGTGTAGACTTTGTAATAGTTGAGCAGTGTTAAGGGAATTATTTATTTAGCAGAGTGATGGCTTTGGGGAAAAAACTGTTCTTCTTCCTTCTGAGAAGACTACCAAAAACATTTGCTCCCAAACTCTTTTGACCATTTCAGGACATCTATTGCCTGAGAAAATCACATCTGCAAAAAGGCATTCACTACCAAGTAATATCCGTGGCTCTATTTGCCACAGCTTTTGTGCTATCTCTTGTTCTATACCAGGAGTGGGGAACGATGGCTCCCTTATGACGTGTGGAATTCTGGGAGTTGAAGTCCACAAGTCATAGAGGGGCCCATCATTCCCCACCTCCGTTCTATACCATAACAGCACAACATACTTACAAGCATGGCTGTATCAACAGGTGAGGCTGACAGAAGCAATCCTCCACTGGGAGCCCAGGCCAGGCTGGTGATGGGACTGTGGCCGGGATGGCTGAGCACTTGAGCACAGCCAGAGGAAGGCCTTAGAGGAAATAGAGACACACATCACAGGAAGCTCATAATGTGGTTTCTTTTGATTTTCATCGGCACCTTATGAAAACCTACGCAGCAAGCCACAATTAAACCAGAAGTCAGTGTGTTGTGTGAGCCCATCCAGTTGCTTCTCCAGATATGCTAGCAAAATAAAAGTACTAAGGCTGTACAGCAGCTTGAATCAGAAGGTCCGAAGGGGCTTAAGAGCTACATAGCAGCACTCAGCTCTCCTTAACCCAAATATGTCTTGATCTAAGGTTGCGCTGCCACTGTGGATGACAAGTGTGTGGTTCTGGAAAACACGGCTGCTTTAAGGAACTGTAGGGAAGTGCTATGGCTGCAACCTTATAGGCTCCAAAGCATCTTTTCCCATTAAGTCCAAAGCACTGAACAATCCTTCAGCAAATGTTCCCTGCGCCACCTGGGGTATATCAGTACATCTACCATCCACCACATCCCCATTATCAGAAATGAGCAATGTGTGCAGCAAGTAGCCGCATGGCCAACCCTCAGGGAGACCGAGTAGCATTGTTAAGACTTGGGATGCAGGGGAGCACTTAGTGGTCTGAAACATTTGGATCCCAGCCTTCCACACAAATAACTCCCAGATCAATATTGTCTCTGTTTAGAAGCCTGCAATACGAGACAACAGAAAATGGACGAGAAACTGAAGAAAATGAGGACATTAAAATAAGGAATCTGAAAGCCACAAAAATCTTCGTACACTGCCACTAACTGCTGGAAGGTTGCCTATGCCCTTGAGAGGAGACCCAGAACTTGCTAAGAATTTTTGGAGGGGAGGGGAGGGGAGGAGGACACGATGGTTGCTTTCCTTTCTTTGTCTCCAATTACCAGAAGTTGAATGAGTATGGGGACCTTCATTTTCTTGTATTCTTTACTTAGATCATAGACTTGGGAGAAGGGACACAAGTCATGCATAATTTGGAGGTGGGCAAAGGTACATGGAGGAATGGGGAAAAGCTGTAATGGGGAAGAGACTAAGAATACACTAAAAATAAAAGAACTGGACTGCGTATCTGAAATCTAATAAGCATTTACTTCACATAGCTGCAGCAACAAAATAGCAATTGTGACTTGCTGGCTAACATGGGCTGCCATCACTGATTAATCAACAAGACCGGACTGGGTTACCTGGTAGAAAGGGAAGTGGGATCCAGGTGCCAAATCAACACACAGCTATGGCACCCCACAGCAAGGATAGATGCACACAGTGGCTTCCAGGCCATCAAAGCCACATTTCTTTGCAAACGATGCTTCAAGATTGGGACGATAGTACTGGAGAAGAAAACCAAAACAGAGATATAAATTTGCCCAGAGGGTCAGAGATACCAAGCTAAATGAGCTTAAGGAATTGATGTAGGCTACAATTGTGTGATTAAATACCCTTAAAAATAACATAATTTGTCCTCTGTTGATGCAAAGTGGAAGACAAAAAAAGTATTCAATTATAGAAAAGTAAATTTCAGTTGCATGTTAGAAGAAACATCCCAGCAGACAAGAAGGTAGGCTTCCCTTCCTGTTGGTGTTCAAGGAGAAGCTACAGGAATATTGTTTCACTGAGCAGAGGGCTGGATTAATGGCCCTTACAGTTCCTAAGATTCCAGGTAGTAAGTCAGAAGTTATATTTCTACATACAAGCCCAAGAATAAAACAATTACTTTTATTTATGTAGATTTCCGCACAGACCAACTACGCAGGTGGTTTGACAATTGGTTTTCTGCAGGTTGTGATCCATTTCTATTGGATGGTCACCGGGAGATTGCTGAGATCCCCCAAAAGATAGAGTTTGGTTTGGCCTCATTTATTACAGAAGATTAATGTTTTAATATTGGCTATCTGCTGGTGGGGCATAAAGCCTACAGCTTTCCTAAAATAGAAAAATCTTCTCTTGTAAACTTTCACAGAGAAGAATATTCTCAAGCAGATCCTCCCTGTATATATTATTAATTGGGCAGGTTCATCTAAGAAAGTGTTCACTTCTTGACAAGAATATGCCCAAAGGTGGGCAAAGAGTAAGTGTACAGAATGGTTGACCTTTAGTCCAAATGACCTCCTTCTCCCCCTCTCCTCCTACATTTTGGTGGGTGGGAACATTGTTTTCAAGCAAACCTAGTTTGTTTTTATGCACAGCTTCCATTACTATTCTCATCTCGAGGTGCAAAAATCCAACTATAATGGTACCTTGGTACTCATCCTTAATTGATTCCGGGAGGCACGAGGAGTAGCAGAAATAATGAGTACCAAACAAAATTTCCCCATAAGGAATAATGTTGTGAGGGAGTCCCAAGGCAGTCAACATCAAACAAATTCTAACTTATGTGTTCAGTACCAAGCAATGAGTACCAGCACAAAATTTTCATATCAAAATGCGTTACCAAATTTGATAAGTTTCAAAGCAGTTGAGTACCACAGTGCCACTGTATTTCTTCTCCTTGGCCTGTGCTAATCAACTCTTAAGTAAACTCTTGAATAGAACTTTCTATACCACTCTGGAGAGTTCAAGCTTTCTGTCATATGCCACGTTAATTGCCACTGGCTTCAGTCTGTTCAGAGTAATGCTTTACCTTAGACCAGTTAGGTCCCTTACCTGTTGGTATTGTAAACACAGATGGAGTCATCCAGAAGGGCCACTGCAAATTTGTTGGTATGAGGATGCCACGCAAAAGCTCGGATTGTGCAGCCTGCCCTGTAATCAACACAAGGGGTATTAAAAAAAATCATTTGGGCTTGTTTCCATCGAAAAGCCAAACAGGTTTAAAAGATAGAAGCTACACAGTTGGGGTTGGTTGGCTGCCTACCACAGAAAGTGCCAGTTGAAATGAAAACTGGGTGCTTCTGAAGAGTCATGTTAAAATGGCTAACCAACAAGGAAATTATTTCAGAAAACACTTATGTGTAAAGGAAACGTTTTAGCTTTCATTTATGATTAGCACAGAACCAATAACTGCTATTCTAGGATTAACTGATACTGTATAAATAGGAGATTTACACAAATAATATGCATTCAGAAATACGATTAAGGGTTCTGCAGATTATCTGGCAAATAAGACTTCTCTACATAGTAAAGAAGAATATGTATCATGTTGATAAAATATGTCACTTTTCAGGTTTAAAGCAGATTAACTGGATTCCTTTCCAATAAGGGAGAGGATTCAGACAGCAAGTAATATTTGGTTACTGGATACATGCAAACCACCCAGGACTCACCAATCCACAGCCTGGGAGAATTTTGCTATTATATCTTCACTTGGCAGCTTTGAGAAAGAAGAAACAGCAATGTTAATACTTCACTGGCAGCCACTTAAGAGTGGCCGTATCTGAATATCCAGGAGAAACTGGCTAAAGAGAGAAGGAAAGGTTCCCTCCATGAAATGGAAAGAAGGCACAGCTACCATATCTGGCATCTCAAGTAATTATTGATCCCAGTATAGACTGGCATGCTTCCCAGTCACTCATTCCCCCAGCCCCCCTCTTCTACTCGGGCAATGTTATGCAAACCTTACCGACAGATGGGGAAAGAAGGAGCCGTGGAGGGAGGATATCCAACAGCAGAGTCCTAATGCACACCGAGATCCGGATTTCATCCATTGCAGAGCTGAAATACAGATAATCCTCTAGTTACAACCAATTGTTTGATGGCAAAAATACCCATTTGAGAGAATGGATTTAGATTTTCGACTGCGAGATTAAGAGACCGATTTAGATTAACAACTGGTATAAAAAGATGGTTGAAAAGGTTGGGCCTCATGATATAGTCTCTCAACTTATGAACATAATGATTTATGACTGGAATTCCGGTCCCAATTATGGTCATCAGTCAAGAACTACCTGTACAGAAGATACAAAGTGTGCTGCCAACTCTAAAAATGTACATGTTTTAAAAAATGACCTTAATGGGCTGGATCGATTTTCTCTTCTCATGCTTATATCTTATCTTCAAAAAAACAACAACCCCACCCCTATCTTTCTTTTCAGCAAGAGTAATATTACATCCTTGCCAGAAGAAAGAATGACTTATCTGGGAGATGGCATATTGTTCTTCTTCCAGTAAGCTTTGGGAAGGGCGCCCATGAGAAATTTGACAGGAAATAATATCCTTCTAGTGAGCCCGTTTAATCATCAATCCCAAGGATGAATGAGGGCAGCAGATATCACACCTCCATTACTCCTCCATCCTTGTTTGCTCTTATTATTGCACCAATCACCACAGATTTCTAGAAAAACCTGATTTTGAGGGAGAGCTAAGAAAAGATTTTCCTATTCGCTCCTCAACCAGTCAAGCTGTACTGTACGATTCTTAGTACACTACCTAGCTCCTTTGAGGATTCCACCCAAGATTGCTCGTTCGTTCTCTGGTCCGAGTCCTGTTCCTCTTCTGCGTTTGCGAGTTCTTCAAGCACACCAGCCACTCCAATGTCGCGCCTGAATAAAATATACTGTGTGAAAGCTGCTATACAGATGACCTCGAAAAATTAGAACACCGTGCAAAAGTTCATTTATTTCAGTAATGCAACTTAAAAGGTGAAACTAATATATGAGGTAGACTCATTACATGCAAAGCGAGATAGTTCAAGCCGTGATGTGTCTTAATTGAGATGATTATGGCTTACAGCTCATGAAAACTCCAAATCCACAATCTCAGAAAATTAGAATATTACATGCAATCAATAAAACAAGGATTGTACAGAGAACAGTATCGGACCTCTGAAAAGTATAAGCATGCATATGTACTCAGTACTTGGTCTGGGCCCCTTTTGCAGCAATTACTGCCTCAATGTGGTGTGGCATGAAAGCTATCAGCCTGTGGCACTGCTGAGGTGTTATGGAAGACCAGGATGCTTCAATAGCAGCCTTCAGCTCTTCTGCATTATTGGGTCTCATGTCTCTCATCTTTGTCTTGGCAATGCCCCATAGATTCTCTATGGGGTTCAGGTCAGGCAAGTTTGCTGGCCAATCAAGCACAGTAATCCCACGATCATTGAACCAGGTTTTGGTGCTTTTGGCAGTGTGGGCAGGTGCCAAGTCCTGCTGGAAAATGAAGTCAGCATCCCCATAAAGCTCATCTATGGAAGGAATCACGAAGTGCTCCAAAATCTCCTGGTAGACAGTTGTGTTGACCCTGGACAATGCAGCACAGTGGACCAACACCAGCAGAGGACATGGCTCCCCAAATCAACATAGACTGTGGAAATTTCACACTGGACTTCAAGCATCTTGCAGTATGTGCCTCTCCATTCTTCCTCCAGACTCTGGGTCCTTGGTTTCCAAATGAGATGCAAAAGTTGCTCTCATCAGAAAAGAGGACTTTGGACCACTGAGCAACAGACCAGGTCTTTTTTTCTTTAGCCCAGGCAAGACGCTTCTGATGCTGTTTGTTGTTCAGGAGCGGCTTGACAAGAGGAATATGACATTTGAAGCCCATGTCCAGGATCCATCTGTGTATGGTGGCTCTTGATGCATTGACTCCAGCCTCAGTCCACTCCTTGTGAAAGTCCCCAACACTTTTGAATGGCCTTTTCCTGACAATCCACTCCAGACTGCGGTCATCCCTGCTACTTGTGCACCTTTTTCTTCCACACTTTTCCCTTCCACATAACTTTCTATTAAAGTGCTTTGATACAGCACTTTGGGAACATCCAACTTCGTTTGCAATTACCTTTTGAGGCTTTCCCTCCTTATGGAGGGTGTCAATGATGGTTTTCTGCACAATGATGGTTTTCTGTCAGGTCAGCAGTCTTTCCCATGATTGTGATTCCTTTTGAACCAGACTGAGAGACCATTCAAAGGCTCAGGAACCCTTTGCAGGTGTTATGGCTTAATTAGCTGATTAGAGGGGGGACACTTTGAGCGTAGAATATTGAACCTTTTCACAATATTCTAATTTTCTGAGATTGTGGATTTGGGGTTTTCATGAGCTGTAAGCCATAATCATCACAATTACGACACATCATGGCTTGAACTATCTTGCTTTGCATGTAATGAATCTATCTCATATATTAGGTTCACCTTTTAAGTTGCATTACTGAAATAAATGAACTTTTGCACGATATTCTAATATTTTGAGTTTCATCTGTAGGTGAAAGGGGGCAAGTTCATGTTCCATGTGCAATTGGAAAAGTAATTTGATGTGCATCAAAGCAACTTCAGATTTTACGATCATAGCTTTTCTCTAATGAGAAGCACCATTGTTCTTCTGAGACCCAGCCTCATGGTTTTTATTCCTTATCCTCCTGGCTCACTGATCACCCAAATACTTAATATTCTCCTGAGACACCAAAGTTGTAAAAAAAAAAAAGAAATCTACATTTAGAAGCCAAACTTTCTTCAGGTTGCTTGACTCAACCAGGTAATTTCCTCTCTTACTCTTCTGTAAGAATATCAGAGGAAAGCTGTGCTGCTCTGTCATCACCAGCCTGGGCTGGGAAAACCTATCAAGAATGGTGAGAAGACCAAGCACAGTTGTCATAATATTATTCTGGTTCTCCACTATGAAATGCTAGAGCAGGGGTCTCAAACTCGCGTTGTCACACAGCGTCACGTGATGTATTGTGACTTTCCCCCCCTTCTCTAAACCGGGCGTGGGTGTCGCCAATGCATGACACATGCAGGGTGCGAGTTTGACAGTTCTGTGCTAGAGAATTATGATGCAGGCATTCTGTGTGTGTGTGTCTGTCTGTCCATCCTTAATGCTAAGAGAGGTGGAAGAACATTACTGATTTCCACAGCCTAGTTCAGTTTTTTTTCTTATCAGTACCATAACAGCTATCAAGCAAATAACTGTAGCTTAGCAGGCCATTCTCTAACTGCTTCTTATGCATAAGATACCAGGTTGATGCCAATCAAAAGGATAGGTTATGCAGAGAATATTTAACTGTATTATTACCGCATTTACTGTCTAAAATAAGAAACATCTTTTTTAGCATCAACTCCGCTAAAACACAAATGCAGTTCTCTTACCTGATTTAAAGTACATTGTGAACATTACACAACTCTATTTAAAACTGAAAATAACCATGTAAAACTTGGGCAAGGAGATAAAAACGTGACAGCAGGCGGCTTGTAGGCTTTAAATAAAAATCTGATCACCAGAAAGCGAGGTCATCCTAAGAATCTGCTGTCACTTTTTAATCTATTTAGCCCGTTCTTCTTTTCTCCCCCAATGCTTTTCTCCTCTGATTCATATACCGAAAGTGAGAAATTCATGAAAAAAAAGAAAACAGGAGAAAGACAAATCCTGGTGTTCCTCTTAGAGTTCTTCAGCTGAGAACTGGAATGTGCCCTCTTCTTAAAGTTGCGGACAATCAATGTGTGGAAACACGCAGCTCTGGCATGACCACCCTAACCTAACCCAAACTCACCAGGCTCTGATGCATCTCTTCCAGAGTGACTCCTGGTGATGAATGAAGGCTGGCTTGCTGCTGTGTTCCAGGCGACTGAAAGCTTTCAGGTTTTCTTTGGGAATAGTGGGGGTGGGAAGACCTTCCATCTGCACAATTATCCACAGAATTAAGAAGAAAGTAAAATTCCTTGACCAGAATGATTTACACAAAAAATAAAACAAAAACCAAAAAAAAAAGCTGGATAATAGGACAACCAATCAAGGTTCCCGTTTCACTTCGGTTTATAGGCAGCATGAGAGAAATGGTACATCTGGTTTTTCTGTATTTTTTTTTTAATTAGCCAACAGGTACTAATCAGAATTCAGAATATACAAAGTGTTTCTTCCTTCTCCTTCCCTCTACGCTTCAAATTGCCCAGACATTCAAAAAGCTAGAAATTAAAGCTTCTAATTAAAGGCACAGAGCTTTACGTGTGGTCTTTTCCTAGCAGAAATGTTACTTAAACATTAAGTAAAGTAAGTCACAGAATTAAAGATTTTCTTGGAAAAGAATTTTGTTTGTGTTGGTCAAATGTAAACAAGCCCAGCCTATTACCTTCTGTTATTTTGCCTACTTTCCTGATTGAACATCCTTTTCAAGTTCGCGTAGGACTGCTCAAACGGTATTTCTGAAGACCTTCTGATGGGGATTAGCCAACTCCCTTCAGAATATAGGTAGTTCATGCCTTACAACCAGGATTCAGTCCCAAATTTCCATTGCTAAATAAGGCAGTCACTAAATGAAGGTTGTTAAGACGAGGACTACTTGTGCTGCTTTTAAGCAATTCTTCTGCCCTTCCTACTTTATATTTATATTTTGAGGCTAATTCCTACCACTTTATTTTTCCCAAACCACTGAAGATAAAGGCTACCAGAGATGAGCTGTTAGAATCCAGGCAACCATTAGAAGGCAGTAAAGAATCAAGATTTTTTCTCCATCACTCCTCTGCCATTTAGTGGATGTCTGGGTATTTGCAATTCGGATCTGGTGACTCTCCCAGACATACTTAATTCAATGCAACCAGGAGTTGAAGTATTGATCCACTAGACTAGAGGCAGAGATCGATCGCTAATCCTTTTCAAACAGATTAAAGAAAAGTTCAAATCATTTCCCTCCTTATTTATCAAGTCAAGTATCCATCTGACATTAGATTTTTGGGAGACTTTCTATTATTAAGACAAGGTGGTAGCTGATTTCTTTCTATGGTCGTAAATTATGACTTACCTGTCCTTGGAAAGTAAGTGGAAGCTTTTCATAGCTCCGGCCAGAAACTAGGGCATTGTTGAATTCATAAAGGGTGATGTCTCCTGGAGGAGGTGGAAGTGGAAATAGTGCGAGGGAACACATCTTTCTGGTCATTGAGGAAAAAGCAAAAAGGAAGAAAAGAGACTCCTTAAAGCACACCATGTTGGACTGGAGGTTTCAAAGTAATTGCACATTGCTAGAGATAGTTCTATTGACTACTCCAGAAAGGCCAATAGCAGGGTTTAGCCCCTACTTCATTACAACTGATTTAGGCAGATTGATTTAAAAGCTTTGCAAAATCTCTCTTCTCATAATTTGTGCCTTTGAGAATAGCAATAACAATCAGAAAAGAAAATTAAAAGGAAAATAAATAATATACCGAAACAAAATAAGTTGGCAAAAACAGCAAACGAATCAAGGCTAGCAAAACATCCTTTACACTCTCATTAAAAAAAAGGCTCATCTACTATTCCAGGGGTGTCAAAATGGGACTCCCTCCACTTTTGCTAAACTGGGCATGGGCGTGGCCAGCGCATGACGCATGCAGCCCATGGGGCGAGAGTTTGAAAGCCCCGTATTATTATTCTGATCCAACACATAAAAGAAAAGCCGGGTTTTTACAATTCTACAGAAATTCAATTGGATTAAGGTCATCTTAAGGATCTGGGGGGTACTCACGATCTGGATTTTAAGTTCTGATGGTTGCAAAAATTCAAAGTCATGAACAATGCATGGATTTTTTTGTTTAATGCATTGAGCTCTCAAGGAAACAGCAGCAAGAGTAAGGCGTCCCCTTTTAAACGGGTCATTGGTTCAGACCATCAGCAACATGACGGTGACTCTTTATCTGCTCTCACTTGGAAGTTGTTCCTTAAGTTCATTTTATTTCCAGGTATATATGCACAGAATTAGGCACAGGATACCTCTAAAGAATTACCTAACAAGTTTAGTGGAAGCTAATTGCTCATTGTCCATTCAGTACCTGTTGCTGGGGGTTGGGGAGAGAGGGACAGAAGGATGGCTCTCATGCCTTGCTGATGGTGAGCCTCCAGAAGGCATTTGGCTGACTGCCGTAAGACACAGAGCGCTGGATCAGATGGACTTTTGTTCAAATCCAGGGATTTTCTGAAACGTGGCCTTAAGCACAGAGATTCCTGGGTTTATCACTATTGTACATTCAGGCCATTACCAGCATCTAAGATGATCTGAAGGAAGTAATAGCAACAGCAGCAGCAATGATTATAAATCCAACGGTCCCACTTTGACAGCTCCCCCTTTGGATAAAACAATAATATTACTATACAGGAAGTCCTCGATTTACAGCAGTTCATTTAATGATGGTTGAAAGTTACAACGGCATGCAAAAATGTGACTTATGACCGTTTTTCACACTTAAGATCATTAGTCCCATGATCAACAGATGCTTAGCAACTGACCCATACTTATGTCGGTCCCGGCGCCCTGAGATGTTGTGATCCCCTTTTGTAATCCTCCAACAAGCAAAGTCAATGGGGAAGCCAGATTCACTTAACTGTGTTGCTAATTTAACAATGGCAGCAATTCACTTAACAAAAGGTGGCGAGAAAGGTCATTAGGTGGGGCAAAACTCACTTAACAACTGTCTCTCTGAACAAAATTGAAATTCGGGGCTCTGTTGTGGTCGTAACTCAAGGACTCCCTATGACAAGAACTGTTATAAATCCAGCGGGCTCACTTTATCCCCTTGAGATGAAACAATAAAAACTGATATTTTAAACTTTCATATACAGCATATAGGAATTATTATAAATTCACTTTCAGAGTTCCTCCTTAAAGTAAAACAGAGGCCTCCAAACTCGGCAACTTTAAGACTTGTGGACTTCAACTCCCAGAATTCCTCAGCCAGCTATGCTATGGCTGAAGAATTCTGGGAGTTGGTCCACAAGTCTTAAAGTTGCCGAGTTTGGGGACCCCTGGCAATAAAACAACCATTATAGGGATGATTATAAATCCGGCTATAATTGAGCTTCCTCGAAGGGAGTGAAAACACTTTCTGGCGGCCCGGGAGGCAGAAGCGGTGGCCTGACGTGGGGAAAAATACAATCCGGTGCCTCCACATTTTCCCGAAACCAGCCGAGGCGGACTGCCAAGCGCTGTTTCCCCGCCTCTCTCGATCCGGAGCGCTCGGCCGAGACAGGGAAAAGGAAAAGGCCTGCTGGAGCCCCTCTCCCCTCCTCCCGCCAGCAGCGGGACCAGGCCTGGCCGAGCCCGTCTCAATTACTTACGCGGCCGCGAATCTCTCGGCCAAACCGGCTTTCGTTGGGAACGAAGGGAGGCAGAGAGCGAAGGCGCTCTAGCCAACTTCGGCTTTTCGCGGGTAACCGTTCAGGCAGCGGCGACGGGCGCCGCACGGGGCCAAAAGAGTCAAAGCGAACGCCTTTGCCTTGTCTGCGGACCTCGAGCAGCGTGGTTTTAGGGATGGATTCGCCTCCTAGCGGATCCGGACGGGGCCAGCGGTTGTGTCTTTAAAGGGCCCGAGCGTTCTTGTTTTTTCCAATCCGTCGTTCCGGCTGGGTTTGACTAGCATCCGGTTCGACGTGCTTATTACTCTGTGTGATGTTAAACAGTTAAAGGCTTAGTGTATTCTCAAACCGTTTTGCTCAGAATGCAGCCTGCACACCCTACTGTAAAAGACAAAATATCCCGCCCCCCAAGTTTATTTTATTCCCCTATTTGGGGAATATATTATGATCCACAACAGTTGCTATAATAATAAGTCTTTAAAGTGCCATGCAAAATGCCCTTTACTTGTGACAATAGGTTTCCTGTTGCAACTTTGCATTTAACCAAGGATGACTGACCTTCGTGAGATTTACCCATGAGTAGATGCATGGAATGTTGTTCTGAGACTTTGAGACATTGCCAGAAGCATTAGAATAACCAGAGGGAACCAGAAAGTAGCCCTGACAAGTGTGCACTTCCACCTAGTAATATTTTAAAATTTGGAACTAATAAAGGAGAATATTTGTAGCTCAGGGTTGAAATGAGGGGTCCTTGGTGTTCTTTGAGCTTGGTTGTTTTCTTGCAGACGTTTCGTTACCCAAACTAGGTAACATCGTCAATGCTAGGTTTGGAATTTTAATAAGTCAGTTGGAAGTTTTAATAAGAAAAAGAATTAGGCAAAAATAAATCTTTTTAAAGCCTTTTGTTGCACTGTGAAAAACTGCTATCTTCTGCACAATTCTTGAAATTTCAAAGACTAATGAAATCTCTTTTATCTGACCAAAATACATTCATTCAACGTACAAGTGAGAAATTTCTATAATAGAAGCTCCTTTTCTATTTTGAAAGAAGAAACTTTAAAGAGCTGGATGTTCTTCTGTAGTTTGTTTATATAGGGATGGGAGGAGTGATTGCAAAAAGATGCAAAATTTTCTTTCTGTGTGGAATGAGGGTTCAAGAATGTTTGTATCAGGAGCTGTGGCAGTTCAAGAGCTGTGAACTACTGTTGTTCTGATTATTAACTAGAAGGCAAACTGGTTGGATTATGATGTTCTGTGCAAGTTCTCTGGGTTTCAAAAGTGACCAAAATGAAGCTGGGTCTACTTGTTTGAGCTGGCTTAGAGTTTTTTCCTTTTATTAACAGGTACAAAAATGCATGCATCCATCTATTTACTGCTAAAACGTGTGTGTCTATAACCTTTAGCTAGGCAAAGTGGTGTATATTTATATGCTGCATTTTGCTATGCCATATGAAATAATAATAACAACGGTACACCACAGGTCAAAATTTTGCAAGCAAAAATACCTGAAATGGGCTTAAGTACAGAAAACTGGGACCGATAACTCTTGAGGGAATGAAATTTGGCAACACTAATTGCCAAATGTATCATGAACTGAGATCATGGATGGAGCAATACACTGACTGAATGCAGAGTTTACATCCTATTATTGGTCAGTTGTATGGAAAGCTGGCTGGCGTGTGTGATATTCTCTGTGTTTGGAAGTTGCTTGCAGTGTGTAAGAATGGTGATTGGTGTGGAAGAAGACATCATTCTGTTTGCCTATCCTAGTTATGTGATTCCAGAGGCTACAACTCGGAGGTGTGCATATTTCATCCATATATGTCACGCTGTGTGTGCATACACACACACACCTCTTTATTTGAACGTGATAATGTGGATCTATGAAGGATAATGCTTGTGCATTCATACTCGTGGGTATCTGTATCACAGACCACATTTTGCATTAGGCAAGTTCTTATTGGTGTCTTCCACCACCCATGTGTATATGTGTGTTCTCGTGTGTTCCCTTTGACATTCATGCCCCTCCTTGATGCTAACTGCTGGTTAGGAAAGCTTCCAGTCCTTCTTTGGAATTATATTTTTGTCTCATTTTTATTATATTTATCTTGTTTTTCCTAGAGGCCGCAGAAGTTATTTTAATTTTTTTTCAGGATATTATATAAATGTTGTGGCCAGGGGGAGGGGGTCTGCAAACTTGCATTCCTGACCCATCAGAGAGCGAGACGGGGGGGGGGGGGGAGAGAGAGAGAGAAGGAACCAACATGATTTCAATGGCGCCGTTGCCTCAAAGACATTAGAAACACCACAGGCCTGGCGTACGTTCTCTGGTATCTGGACACAAACACAGGCAGAAGCTGGTAGATCATTTGTGGGGGGGGGAGCAAGTTAAAGAGTACACACTGCTTATGCCCTGCTGAGTGCTGATTTGGATGGCGGTGCTGTTGAGGGGGGGCATTGAGGTTTCACATTCTTTTCTAGTCAGATAATATAGCTAGGAGAACAGCAGCATTATGCTGTTCTAATTGTTCAGCATTAGCCATATACTGGGTACTGAACACATCATGGCTGTGATGTCCTCCATCTCCAGGGGTTTGAAAAGCTATGTCAGAAAAGAATAGAAAAGAGATTAAGCATATTCAGAGGGAAGAAGGAGCAGAGTTGCATCGGTCTAGGGCAGGGGTATGCAAACTTGGCAACATTAAGACTTGTGGACTTCAACTCCCAGAATCCCTCAGCCAAACGGGGAATTCTGGAAGTTGAAGTCCACAAGTCTTAACAGTTGCCAAATATGGAGTCCCATGGCCTAGGTCAAGGACAGAAGAAGTGGTGCAAACTAGAACTCTCCTGTCTGGAATGAAATGCTTAGCAGTCGAACAAAGATTTTTCCAGATGGAAGCAACACCACCTTAGCCCTAATGTAGACATTGCTTGGAATACTCTACTCTATGAAGCAGCATTGCAGGAGATAGAAAAGTCACACAGAAGATGATCACGAGCTTGCATAGGTTGCAGAAGAAAGGGATATATAAGAGTTATAAGAAGGCAGATTTCAACTGCATGTAAACTTTCTAATAGGAAGAGCAGCTTGACAAGGACCTGATTCCAGGTAGACCTTGACAAATCCTGCACTGAAACAGGGTTTCTTCTTCTTCATCTGGTAGCATCCCACAGTGAAGTCCTGGCAATGAAATCTTAAGATCTTTGCACAGTTAGGACCAGAATTGTCAAGTGAGTCGCACCTGATTTTACAACCTTTTTTGCTATGGTTGTTAAGCGAATCCTCATTGACTTTCCTCATCAGAAGCCGGCTAGGAAGTTTGCAAATGGTGATCACACGACCTTGGGATGTAGCAACCTTCATAAATACATGCCCATAGCCAAGCAGCAAGATTTGATCACGTGACCGCAGAGGTACTCTGCCAGTTGTAAATGCAAGGACCAGTCATAAGTCATTTTTTTCAATGCTGCTATAACTTCCAACAATTGCTAAATGAAGGGTTGTAAGCAGAGGTGGTATTCAGCCAGTTCTGACAGTGTCATGCCCCTGTTGGAATCTGATTCTGAGGGGGAGGTCGAACAGCTGACAGGGAGTGGGAGTGTGGCTCTGCTGGCTATGGAAGAAACTGGGGAAGGGCACAGTCCGGCTGGGCCTTCAGAGGAAGACCCAGGGCCACCCCCTCTGCATCCTAGGGCACGCAGGGAAGGACGGAGAAGGGAGCAACGTGAGTTACATGGGTTACAGGGGAGAAAAGGGCCCTGATTCCCTTCATTAGCTGCAGCTGGGAAAACAGGATTTAAATAGGGCGTTTGCACACAGCACCTTGCTGGAAACAAAGCGTGAATTATTTTTGTTTGTCAAGTCTTATCTGGGTTCTGGCATGCTCCCAACTGTGTATGTTTCGTTATCTTTTGAAGTCAGCAATTCCTTATCCTGCCCTGTCTCGTTAATTACTGCAGCATGGTTTGTGTCAGTGGTGGAATTCAAATTTTTTTACTACCAGTTCTGTGGGCATGGCTTATTTGGTGGGTGTGACTTGGTGGCCATGTGACTAGGTAGACATTGCTTGGTGGTCATGTGACTGGGTGGGCATGGCTTGATGGTCATGTGACTGAGTGGGTATGGCCAACTTAATGTCACTCACGTCAAGGGCTGCCTTGCCTGGCCCCTCCCTTCCCAGTCATTCCTTGTCACACCCAGCCTCAACTTATCTATAGTTCTGTAAAAATGTTGTTCATCTTTTTTTGACTTTATTATCTACATAGTATAGATGTATTTTCATGGACCACTGACAGGAGAAAATGGCTCACATGCTTTGCCCAAGAGTGTAATAGGCAACAGGCTTTTAAGGGGCTGCCAGAAAGAAAGGGGGGGATGTATTTTCCAAAGCACCAGAAGGCAAACAAGAAGCAATGGATGGAAACTGAACAATGAGAGAAGCAACCTAGAACTAAGGAGAAACTTCCTGACAGTAAGAAAAATTAACCAGTGGACCTGCTTGTCCCCAGAAGTTCTGGGTGCTCAATCACTGGAAATTTTTAAAAGCCATTTCTCTGAAATGATATAGGGTTCCTCCTAAAGTTCCTTCTAAGTGTAATTCTGTTATTCTGACACCTTTCCCAGGACCTCTACTCAGAGTTTGGCATCCTCAGTTTTCCTGCCTGAGCAGGGGCTTGGACTAGAAGACCTCCAAAGTCCCTTTAAACACACATGTATTTAGGCTCTGGACTATAGACATTGAATGCATGTCAACCCTGAAAAATATGTGGTAGCCCTGGGCAAAAGAAAGGCAGTAGAATCACTGTAGGTGTAGGGACAGTGTAAAATATTAACACATGATAAATAATGGAACAATTAAAAATAATAGCACAGAGTTTTCTCTGTCAATCTCTCTCCCTTCCTTCCTATTTCTTTTTCTTTCTTTCTCTTTGTCTCTTTTGGTATTTCTCTCCCTTCCTTTTTCTCTCTCTCTCTTTCTCTCTCTCTCTCACACACACACACCACACTCTCTCCCTATTTCTTTTTCTTTCTTTCTCTCCCTCTTTCTTTCTTGTTCTTTCTTTCTTTCTTCTCTCTCTCTCTCTCTCACACACACACACCCCTGTCAGCCTTCATTCCCTCTCACTCCAGCCCTCCTCCATTCTCTCTCATTCCAGTCACTTTACTCACGAGAGGAAAGGAATCCAACATTGGGAAAGTTTTGCAAGTTAACCAATACGCATTTGCACAGCTCATTCAAACTTCTCTGTGGCTGGATTTCCTCCCCCCCACCCTTCCTCCAGCCTTCATTCCCTCTCACTCCAGACACTTTACTCACAAGGGGAAGCGATATTTCTAGTGTCCATGAAGAATCCAGCCTTGGAGCAGTTTTGCAGGTTAACGGACAACTGCTCCCAGCCCACAGTCATGTGTTTTCAAGTGGCTGATTGAAAATGCATGGCTAGGGCAGAGGAGCAGTCCTCCTTTAAATTGGGGCAGCAAGCATCGGGTGGGGCAAGCGAGTGAGTGGAAACCAGGTGACCGGGTTGGGGGTGTGGCCAGCTAGATGCTGCTACCGGTTCGGTGACCCACGCCAAATTCTTGCTACCGGTTTGCGTGAATAGGTGAGAACCGGTTGAATACCACCTCTGGTTTGTGTTGGTTTTTATTTATAATCTATATGTACTTTGGGTTCAGTCTGAATTTCTTCCCTTTAAAAACTGTTCTTGGGAGAGTTTATTTCTCCAGCTGATGATAACTGGACATTGGGGGCCAAGTTGGAGGTATCAAAGGGACTTTACCTACTTTTGTGACTTTGTTGCTTTTGTGCCACGGTCATCACAGACATCACAGCGGAAATTTTGAGCAGTTCAGAGAACCGGCAAATACTACCTCTGACCGGCCCCACCCCCATCTATTCTCCACCTCCCGAGTCCCAGCTGATCGGCTGGATCTTCTTTTGTTGCCCAGCACAGGAAACGGAACTGGAAAGCAGGTTAGTGGAGTGGGGTGGGGTAGAAATGGGGATATTACAGTATCCTTTCCCTGCATGCCCACCAAGCCACACCCACCAAGCCATGCCCACAGAACCGGTAATAATTTTTTTTTGAATACCACCACTGGTTGTAAGTCAAGGACTATCTGTACTGAACCTAGAAAGCAGTGGGCCTCCTGACATTGAATATGTTCAAACAAAGGTTCCCTAGCCAAAACTCTGGGATTGTTTTATTCTTGAACTAAACATAGGGGTGGACTAGATGTTGTAATTGGCCCCTCACAACTTTTTTGTTTTGTGGGTTTTTCCCCAAGTTCAGTTAAACTGCTATCCACCTGTGCTTAAGCTGGCAGCAAAAGGTATCTGCAAAGAACATGCCATCTGCGCTGCTAATCCCTAATTTGTCCATCAAGTCAGGGGAGCTGTACTGATTTTGGCTGTCAAGATGTGTCAACTTTCCCAGGTAGAGCAGGGAGGAAAGACAAGTAGATGAGCTAAGTATAATTTATTGTAAGGCTACATTAACAGAATTTTGCAGGTCCGAAAGAATAAATCCCCCACTGTCTCCTTTGCAGCCTGACAATTTCTGAGCCTCTCTCCTTGTCCATTAGGCAACTGCAGGCTATGCCTTCTCTTACCTGGCCATTCCCTAGGCAGCATCTCTCCCCCTTGTCTCCCAAGTACCATTACAAGACGGCAGCCACAATGGTGCAGTGGCAACCAGTTATGTGATTTATGTGCATCATGACACACATAACAAATGGGCCGAGCTTTGATCACAATCTCATGACTGCCATCTCGATTTTTTTTTTTAAACTACACCCTGTGGTGCCTCAAATGGATCAATTAATTTTGCTATAAGCATTACAAAGCAACACTATTCATTTCACAAAGAAGGAATTCTCCAAATCGCTTAACATGCGAGTTAGAAAATTGAGAATGTAATTTTTAGGCAGAAGACATCCTGGTTTATTTTGCTTAAATGGCTTCATGGCTCAGTTACATATGCTGAGACCATTAATTAACTTACCATCCTGCTTTTGAATAAAAACTTTCAAAGTGGTTTTCTAGGCTTCAAACCCATTTCTTAAAATAGTTGAAATTACAACTCTCCCCTCCTTTTTAAAAAATGAGAGGACGAGAGATGCATTAGAGACAGACCACCGAAAGGGGTGCTTCTTTCCATGGTTGTATTAACCTCAGAGATGTCTGCAGGGTGGAGGTCAAAATAGCGGCCCTAACCATATGACTGAAGTCCTTCCCTCCTTTCTTCACATGTGTTGTGCCACACAATAATAGAGTAGAGTAGAGGTAGAGTAGAGTAGAGTAGAGTAGAGTAGAGTAGAATAGAATAGAATAGAATAGAATAGAATAGAATAGAATAGAATAGAACAGAACAGAACAGAACAGAACAGAACAGAATAGAATAGAATAAAGAGAATGGAATGGAGTGGAATGGAATGGAATAGAATAGAATAGAATAGAATAGAATAGAATAGAATAGAATCGAATAGAATAGAATAGAATAGAATAGAATAGAACAGAATAAAGAGAATGGAATGGAATGGAATGGAATGGCATGGCATGACATGGCATGGCATAGCATAGCATAGCATAGCATAGCATAGCATAGCATAGAATAGAATAGAATAGAATAGAATAGAATAAAGAGAATGGAATGGAATAGAAAGGAATGGAATGGAATAGAATAGAACAGAATCTGGAAGGGACCTTGGAGGTCTTCTAGTCCAGCCCACTGCTCAAGCAAGAGAACCTATACCAGTGATGGCTAACCTTTTCGTTGTTGTGTGCCAAAAGTGCACCCATAATGCAATGCGTACCTGCACCCATAATGCAATGCATGCATGACACTCCCTGCCCCCCTGCGCATGGACACGTAACACCCTGCACACACCGTACACCTCTGCCCATGTGCACATGACACCCCTGCATGCCATGCACCTCTGTGTGTGCGACTCCCCCGTGCCCCTCCCCCCGTGCATGCATGGCAGATACCCGACAATCAGCTGGCTGGCAGGAGGCCCGTGTGCATGTGCAATGGATCAGTTCCAGGTGACGGCTTGTGTGTTGACAGAAATGGCTCTGTGTGCCACTTCTGGCACACGTGTCATAGGTTCACCACCACGGACGTATACTATCTCAGACAAGTGACTTATGACTGTTTTTCACAGTTACAGTCTTCTCAGCATCCCCAATGATCATATCAAAATTCCAATGCTTGGCACCTCATTCACTCTTATGACGTTTGCTGTGTCCCAAGGTCACGTGATCCCCTTTTGCGACCTTCTGACAAGCAAGGTCAATGGGGAAGCCAGGTTTCTTTAACAACCAGATTACTAATTTATCAACTGCAGTGATTCACTTAACAACTGTGACACAAAAGGTCATAAAATGGGCCAAAACTCACTTAACAAATGTCTCACTTAACAATGGCAATTTTGGGCTCCGTTGTGGTCGTAAGTCAAGGACTAGCTGTATTTATTATAGTTACAGTATCACCAGGTACAGGTGATTGCCATTGGTGACCTTTTCTAGCCAGCTACTGACAAGCAAAGTCAATGGTAGAAACTGGATTTGCTTAATGACCAGATGATTCACTTAACAACTTCATAACCATGACCCCCCAAAAATATGGTTTTAAAGTGTGTGTGATTCACTTAACAATCACCTTGCTTAGCAATGGAAATTCTGGTCCCAATTGTGGCCGTAAATTAAGGACTACCTGTACTGGAATGGGGAAAAAAAATACCAGGCTTTCATCAAGAATTGAAGACAGAAGTTCAAAGGCAGGAAGGAAAGTGAAACCAAATATGTTGCCAATAAGAACACAAATTGCACCAAGCTTGCCAAAGATCTGGGATTGTGAAGAAATACCAGTTTTGCTTCAATTTCAAATAAACCAAACTGAAACAAACAAACAAAACATCAGCTCTCAAATATTGACGATGCATTGGGAATGTTAGCAGATGATTTTAAATGGTATGAAGATCTGCATGAAATTGATGATGGTTATCCACTAGATTACACAAAGCGAAATATTGCACAGTCCCAACCTACCGAAACTTGTTTAGGGAAATACATTTAAACATTCATATGTTCATGATAAATTTCTCTCACACACACATGCACACACATTATACATACATACATACATACATACATACATACATACATACATACATATATATATAATCTTAAGAAGTTTCCAGAGAGACTTTTAATAAACAGAATGTGCACAGTTGATTATAGTAATTTCACAGGAAATCCAGTTGACATTATTATCCTTTGGCTGCACCATCTTTATTATCTTTAATCTATTTTTTTTTCTTCCTCTGTACAGTGACAATTTGCTTAAGCACAAGAATGGAGCATTTCCAAAGTTGGGATTGTTTCATTAAGCCTAATTACTGTTGCTGTTTGGGTTGGGGGAGTGGCTTTGACAAGAACAGTAATACACATCCTCTGTTTTCTCCCCACTCCCCAGACCCCTGATTTACACACATACTTCTCCATAAACCATTTTAAAAAGCCATTTTCTTGAAAAGTACATCAATTGCCCACTACACGTATAACCTCCTTTCTTAAGAGCCCTGGTGGCGCAGTGGTTAGAATCCAGTAATCCAGTCTGACTCTGCCCGCTGCGAGGAGTTCGATCCTGACCAGCTCAAGGTTGACCCATCCTTCCGAGGTCCGTAAAATGAGGGCCCAGATTGTTGGGAGCAATAGGCTGACATTTGTAAACTGCTTAGAGAGGGCTGTAAGGCACTGTAAAGCGGTATACAAGTCTAAGTGCTAGAATTTCAGGATTTAATATATCAAGGCTTATTTTGCTTCTCTTAGTCAGTGGCCATTTTACTAGCTAGAATTCCAATATGTATAAGAAAGCAAACAAACAACATGGCATGAGGGCTGGATTCTCATGTTCTCTGCGTGTGGCTTCTTTGATCACATTGGGAGAATAGCGATTCTCCCTTCTTGCTTTGAGCCCATGTACTCAACGAGTTTTTTCAACTCTTTGGAGAATGTTTTTGTGGTCACAGGGGAAAGTGCGGTTCCATTGCATCAGCAGAATTCCCCAGTGGACGTTGGAGTCTTCCCGCTTGTAGGCTTGTGATTCCCATAATTGTCAAAATGGAATTTTGCTCCTAAGGTTGAAATAAAACCAAGTAAAAGAGAAAGAGGCTGCACGCACAAGGCGAGCAAGGCAGTTGTGTGCATGCTTCCAACTGTTGTTATCTCAGGAAAAGAGCAGCAGGAAAGGAAGACCGTGGGTGGGAGAAAAATCCATCCACCCTAGCACATCCTGTAATGTTCTGTTCAGTAGTATACAGTAAATGGAATAGGGTGAGTTTTTATTTCAAAAAATACAGGTAGTCCTTGACTTACAACAGTTCATTTAGTGACCGTTCAAAGTTGCAAAAGCACTGAAAAAAGTGACTTACGACCGTTTTTCACACTTATGACTGTTGCAGCCTCCCCCGGGGGTCACATGATCAAAATTCAGACGCTTGGCAAAATGGTCCATATTTATGATGGTTGCAGTGTCCTCGGATCACGTGATTAACTTTTGCAACCTTCTGACAAGCAAAGTCCATGGGGAAGCCAGATTCACTTAACAACCATCTTACAAACTTAACAAATGCAACGATTCACTACTAACTTAATAGCAGCATATCAATAGTGATTCACTTCACAAATGCGGCAAAAAGTCACAAAATGGGGCAAACTCACTTGACAAATGTTTTCACTTAGCAACATAAATGTTGGGGTCAATTGTGGTCGAGGATTACCTGCATACAGAATAAGCAGGGTTGCCGCTCACGTTGTCACGTGGCAGCAACACTTTCCAGATGCTTCATTCTCCGTTTTACTTCTACAAGCAGTGGTTCTCAGACTTTTCTTTACCACAGAGCCCCTTTCAATACCTTTTGTGGCCACGGAACGCCAAGACTGAACTCAAGATTTAAATCATAACATTTCTTGAAGCCTTCACAGATCCCCTGTGATGACATCACGGCAGCGGTGGGATTCAAAATTTGTTACTACCAGTTCTGTGGATGTGGCTTGGTGGGTGTGGTGTGGCTTGGTGGGCGTGGCAGGGAAAGGTTACTGCAAAATCCCTATTCCCTCCCCACCACACTAACCTGCTTTCCAGCTCCGTTCTCCTGTGCAGGGCAACAAAAGAAGACCCAGCCAATCAGTTGGGTCTCGGGAGGCAGAGAATAGATGGGGGCAGGGCCAGTCAGAGATAGTATTTCCCAGTTCTCTGAACTTCTCCAAATTTCCGCTACCAGTTCTCCAGAACTGTCGGAACCTGCTGAATACCATCTCTGCATCACGCCCCCTCCACCAAGAGTCCAGGGAACACAGGTTGAGAACCACTGTTCTGCAGCACATGTTCAGAACCGTGGATCAGTAACTGGCTAGGCCCCTTCCCCCCACCCCCCAACCTGGCTCCTTGCAATGCGGCACTAACACCATCCCCATCGTTTGGTAATCGCTGTGTCATGTTGTCTTTGTGCAGTGCACAACTTGCACACCTGCTTGCGGTAACCCTGCGAACGAGAACCGCTCGTGGGCCGCCATCACACTTCTGCAAGCAGCACAAAGCAGAAAAGCAAGTTTCTCCTCTTGCCCCAAAGACGACTCGAAGCTGGGCAAAGTCTAGGTCATGGCAGTATCCATGCCCTGTCGCCTTCCTCAGATTATTAGCTGCTAATAATGACAGAGCTGGCTTGGCAATGCCACGGCCTAGTAAACAAGGAAGGGATGCCGTCATGAAGCAAGAGGGCACTTCCTCAGAGAATCCTATTGCTAGGAATCTTTTTCATAAACGGTGTAACCGTTTGCACGTGTCCCCCTTGCAGCTTAGCCAGGGTTGCAATTGCTCCTCTTCTGCCCCTCCTCTTCTGTATTTGTACTGGCAAAAAGATGCAGATGAATTGAAGGCCTCTTGTTAAAAGAAGGGGAAAAAAAAAAACCTCCCAGAAACCAAAAAGGCCCCAAACTGAAACTCCAGGAGATGAAAGGGCTGGCTGGAGCCCAAGGCGTTGTGAAAAGTCGGCCTGTGGCAAGTTACACTTGGCACAGTTCAGCCTTCGTGGAGCCACCCACCACCACAAGCTTGACTTTGGAGGAGGCCTCTAAAACCTCAGCCAAGGAAGAGGAAGGGGAGGGCAAGTCACCAGGAGATGCTGCGCCCAGCTGCCAGGTGTGAGTTAGAGCCTAGCATCTTATCATAGATTATAAAATTATAGGGTTGCAAGGAAGCTGGGAGATCTTCTAGTTCAACCCCTGGCTCAAGACAACAATTTCCATGCCATCTCAGGCCAATGGCTGTCCAGACTTTGCTTGAAAACATCCCGTGATGAAGAGCCCAGGAAGAGGAAGGACTCCAGGAGGCAGGGTTCACTCACTGCCTTCTGGAGTCCTAGGTTCTTCATCACTTGATGTTTCATCATTTGACGAAGGAAAGTTTGGACAGCCATTGGCCTCAGATGACATGAAAATAGCTCCCATGGTTAGGAAATCAGTCCTGATTTCAAGTTTGGATCACTCTCTGTAAAGCTTCCACCGATTAGTTCTGATCCGATTTTGGGGGGGTCAATGGAGAACAGACCTGAAGTCTTTTCCCTAGGAAATGCTGCAGAGAATTAGAATTAGAAATTACTATCACACGGGTGTCAAACTCGCCGCCTCACATTGCCGTCACATGATGTTTCACGGGGTTTTCCCCATTTGCGGAGCTGGAGTAGGCATGGCCTCCGTGTGATGCACCCAGCCTATGGACCACCAGTTTGACACGCCTGCACTATCATTTTCTGTTTAGCCTTGTTTTGTTTAGGCTAAACATACCTAGTTCCTTTCACTGTTGTTTATAAAATTTATGAAGTCCCCACACCAGAGGTGGCATTCACCAGGTTCTGACCAGTTCTGGAGAACCGGTAGTGGAAATTTTGAGTAGTTCAGAAAAACGGCAACCATCGCCTCTGACTGGAGATTTTACAGTATCCTTCCCCTGCCACGCCCACCAAGCCACGCCCACAGAACCAGTAGTAAAAAAATTTGAATCCCACCATTGCCCCACACTATTGCATTCACTCTTCTCATTCCAGTTCTTTAGATTCCTTTATGTACTATAGAAACTACAATTGGATACAGAATTCCACATGTGCCCCAGTGGTGGGATTAATTTTTTTTGCTACCGGTTCTGTGGGTGTGGCTTAGTGGGCATGGCAGGGGAAGGATACTATAAAATCTCCATTCCCACCCCGTTCCAGGGGGAAGGTTACTGCAAAATCCCCATTCCCTCTCCACCCCACTAACTTGTTTTCTAGCTCCGTTCTCCTGTGCAGGACAACCAAAGAAGACCCAGCCGATCAGCTGGGACTTGGGAGGCAGATAATAGATGGGGGCGGGGCCAGCCAGAGGGGGTATTCGCTGGTTCTCCGAACTACTCAAAATTTCTGCTACCGGTTCTCCAGAACTGGTCAGAACCTCTGAATACCAGAACAGAACTACTACTTCCTGTACTTTCAAGAGTGCATCTCTTCAGTACCTAAGGTCTACCATTTATACAGCACTTGAAGATGCTATAAGTGCTTTGGATTCATTCTGCTTGTGATCCTCCTTACAACCCTTCTGTCTAATTTCTAAACTGCATTATAAGCAAGCAATTTTGACAAAACTAATCTCCCATTTGTTTCCAACAAAAAGACAGAAGAGGTGTGTTTCTTAGAAAAAGAATGTATGCCATATCCATGTTTGGCTTCAGCCTGGCCTACCATACAGCAAGTATGGAATAGCTACCATAGATTACATCTGTACAATACGGCCTGTCACAGAAGAAAGACGATTAGGTGACCATTATCCATAATCCAGCAAAATAGACGTAAAATAGTCTTGGGTGAGAGTTGAGAGTCAATGAGAATCAAAAATAAGGTTTTGCTGAAAGCTACCTCACACAGTCCATTCACTGGTACATGATTTAAAATGGGAACTTCTTTGGCAGATAATGAACAAATAAAAGTATCAAACATTCACTCCAAGAACTTTATCAAGGCTTTTAGAACAGTGGTCGCCAACCAGTGGGCCAGGGACCATTGGTGGTCCGCGAGAACATTTTGGAGGTCCGCAGAGAAATGTCACCCCTAAAGCACCTCCCCAAAGCAATTTATCCAGGCTACGTGGGAACACAAGGCTGCGCTACCCACATGGCCCGTGGGAACACAAGACTTGCATCACTTGTATTGGGAACAACACGAGGTAGTGAGGTGAGGGGGGGAAGGGCAGAGGGGTGGAACTTGCCCCACGCGCCTCGCCTGATCACCGGGCTGCTTTTTTTCACTTTTTTCTTCTTCTGATTTTGGCTGCACACAAGGAAAACAACAAAAGTCTTTCTTTCTCCCCCCCTCCCCAAACTCCACCAGAAATGAGTCTTTGGGACCCTGCAAGGCATCTTGCTCCAAGAGGCTGCACCAGCAAAGACTCATTTCTGGCAGAGTTTGGGGGAGAGAAAGAGAGACTTCTGCTGCTTGTGCTGCTTTCCTGGCATGAAGCCAAAAGTCAGTCAGTCTCTCTCTCTCTCTCTCTTTCTCTCTCCCTGCAATCCCAAATAAAGAATGATTGATCGGTAAGAAAACGGGGTGGGGGATTTTCCTGCAGACTTTTTTGGGGATTTTCCCAGAGTCTCTGGTCTGCGGGATTTAAAATTATGAGTTTGGTGGTCCCTGAAGTCCAAAAAGTTGGCGACCCCTATTTTAGAACAACATGGCCCAGTATAGTCCACTCTATGAAATTATTTGTGTCTCTGCCAGCATGATTTTAACACAGTCAGTCTGATTTTGGATGACTGAGGTTTGTCTATCAACATTGGCATTAAGTAGAAGTGGAATGGGACAGATGGGGGCGGGGGCAGGGAGTGAGCTTTCATTGGCTTGGAAAAAAGCCTTGGGTTTCAGGGATTGGAGAAAAAACTAGTTAGTTAAGTAAGTAGTACAACTCAAGGCAGCATACATATTTATTTGTTTATTAATGTTCCTGTTTCCATTTTCTGCCTAAAGGGACAATTGATGAAGCAAACAGAGAACTAATACATGATGTGAAATGCTCTAGGTTTGACCTCTGTGGTACCTGGTATAAATGTTAAAACTAGACTGTGGCATTGCCTGAATTTATGATAAGAGGGAACATGGGAATTATCTTGCAAGATTAACCCACAGTTGATTTTTTCCTAGTATTTTTGGGAGAGGCATGGAACAAGAGTTTTTTCCTCAGCTGCTGGTAGTGATGATTTTATCACCAGTAAAAACATGTAATAGATCGACGTTGGTGGAATTATTTTGTATGATTTATCACATATTTCATTAAAGTTATCAGTTACAGGGCAGAATTCTTGCAGTCCCTAGTGAATGAATTGTATAGTTTAATTATATATTCATAAGACACGGGACAGTGAGATATCTGTACAGAAATAGAACTATTTATAGTTGTGCTTTTAACTTCTCTTTTAAACTTTCTCTTTCTCTCACCCCATTCACTCACTGCCCCCCTCTCCCCCCCACCACCACCAGCGGTGCTAATTCTGAACAAACCTTTTGTGGAATCTCATTCTGAAGGTCTCTTCCTTGTGTATCAACATTTGCACATGTATCAGTGACAAGGCCATCAATTTTTCTGTATATCCTGTAAAATGTTCTGTACAGTTGACATGAATCATTCCCTGTGTGAATACTCATAAGAATCAAAACATCATCGTTTCTGGGAAGAATTGGTGGTTTTAAAATGGAGGAAAAAAACAAGGTACCACCAGCAGCAGCAGCAACAACAACAACAACAGAGAGCCAGTTTGGCGCAGTAGTCAAGGCACCAGGCTACAAAGTGGGAAGTTGTGAATTCAAATCCTACCTTAGCCATAAAAGCCATCTGGGTGATTTTGGGTCAGTTCTTCTCTCAAAGGGTTGTTGTTTTGGGGAAAACAGAAGGAGGAAGGTCTGTTGGAAATGTTCACTGTTCTGTCTCTGTACAGTGATGGATTTGTAAGCTGTACAGATGCAGATAGATAAACTCAACAAAACATCAATACAAAGTATTTATTATTGGTTCATCAATGATAACTCACATTTAACATGATAACTCATGGTTCATCATGACTCACATTTGTGACATTCTTTAATGACCAATCCTTTGTATATCCGCCTTGTAAATAAAAGATGGTTATTTCCTAACCTATCTCGTAGTGATAGAAAGCAGCTGCCATGAGTCCGTGAGATCAGGCAAAAGTGAGGAAAACTCCCCCAACCTATCAAGGGTCAAATTAGTGACCAATCGGGATTACAGATGTGGCCACGTGACATGAACTACATTTCCCAGGATACCTTTAACTACATGTACCATGATGCATTCCCTTAAGGGGACAGCTCACAATTGCTACCTAACTATCCAATTCCCACACACTGGCTGGACAGCACATTCACAACACTTTGAGTTGTTTGAGAAAATAAGAAAGGCAGGATATAACTAAATGGACACATGAAAGTAAATAAATAAAAATTAGCAGTACCCAGCAGAAGTATGCATTGACCTCAAAAGCTATGAGAAGAGGATGAAGGGAAGCTTGGAGAGTAAGCAAGCAGGCAAAAAGGCCATGCGAAGGAAGAGGGGACGCTGCCTCCTTCTCTGGCCTATTCAGCCTGTTAAATCAGCCCCAACCCAGAACAATCCAACCACATTAGTGGGATGGATTTTGTTTTTGCTGAACCCCAGATCATCGGAAACAGTTTGGCAAGACTTCCAGCGTGCAATCATCGTTCCGATTCAAAACAAAACTGGCTTTCTATTTCATGCAGAATCCCAAAACCAGGGTGGAGTAGGGGTTGTTTTTCAAAAATGTTTCTTTGTTTATTATTTATTCTGTAACCGAGCCCTTTTCCTATAATGAATTTGGTTAGATCATAACTACATGTAATATAATCAAGTCTAAAACACGGAAAATAACACAATCAGCCATTGTGTGATTGGGGGGGAGGGAGGAAGGAACAGGCTGCTTTAATGAATAACAGAGAAGTGCTGTGCTTGTGTGAGGTCAGAAGGACATCTAAATTATTTCCAAAATGTGCACCACCCTGCTATGCACATCTCACTGAATTCAGTGGGACTGAGGTAGCATATAAAAGATTGGAAGAAGACGAAACTTTCTGAAAAATAAAAAACAAATAAGAGTGATGCCCCTGTTAGGCCAATCTAAAGAACTACAAACCATCAGACAACACTATTTTTATAATAGTATATAAAGTGCAGGGAAGAGCAACTAAGATGATTAAGAGCCTGGAGACTAAACATATAAAGAATGGTTGTAGGAACTGGGTACGGCTAGTCTAGTGAAAAGAAGGACTACATGATAGCAGTATTTGAGGGGCTGCCACAAAGAAGAGGGGGTCAACTTATTTTCCAAGGCACCAGAAGAAACAATGGATGGGAACAATCAAGGAGAGAAGCAATCTGGAATTAAGCAGGAACTTCCTACCAGTGAGAACAATTAACCGTGGAACAGCTTGCTTTCAGAAGTTACAGATGCTTCATCACTGGAGGTTTTTAAGAGACTGGACAGTCACTTGTCTGAAACAGTATAGGGTTTCCTGCTTGAGCAGGGGATTGGATTAGATAGAAGGTCACTTCCAGCTCTATTCTGATTCATTAAATGTTTGAAGGTGCCAGGAGGACATTCCAATAAATTCCCAGTGAGTGTCTTTTGGAAGAGTATCCTACAAGATGGTGTAAAACACCCACCAGATCTTTCCTCTCCTCCACTTTACAGGTAGTGCTTGACTTACATCCATTCATTTAATGACTGCTTGAAATTACAATGGCACTGAAAAAAAAGGTGATTTACAACCAGACCTCAAACTTATGATCATCGTAGCATTCCACAGTTACACGATTAAAATCTGGGCTCTTTTGACAACCAGCATGTATTTATAATATTTGTAGTGTCCTGGGGTCATGTAATCCACATGTCCTTCCCAGCCAGCTTCTGACAAGCAAAGTCAATGGTGGAAATCAGATCTACTTAGCAACTACCTGATTCACTTAACAATTGCAATTGTTTTTTTCACTGTGTCAAAACAGGTCACAAAATTGGGCGTGACTCGTTTAACTTAGCATCAGCCTTACTTAGCAGCAGAAATTCTGGTCCTAATTGTAACCATAAGTCGAGGAGGACTAGCTGTATCTCGAGGAGCAACAGGAGTCAAGGAAGGACTTGAGTCCTTGAGTCACGGCCCAGCAAAAAAAGAAGTACGCCACAAAAGATAACATCTCCCACTGAAATTAGGCAGCCGCTTAATGCCAAATCAGATGATTTCTCTCCTTACCTCCCCAGGCTTCTGAAATAAGAGCCTCTCACATCTCTGCTTGGAAGGGAAACTCAAGGTTTCCTGAACCGTTAAAAGAAGAAGTAAAGCAGGAATTAGGGCCTCCTTTTAATTCTACCTAAACAATACGGCCGAGAGACATTTGGACCTAGCTGAAGCTGACACATTTCAGAAGATGCTTAGAAGAGTTACCCGGGCCTTTCTTTCCTTTTGTGTTTGTGTTTGTGTTTGTGTGTGTGTGTGTGTGTGTGTGTGTGAGAGAGAGAGAGAGAGAGAGAGAAAGAGAGAGAGAAAGAATTGGATAAGCATCCATCTGGAATGCCTAGCAAGATAGAGGATATCCTGTCTTAAGGCCGTGGGTTGGATTGTGCCATGGTGCACTGATTTCCTCTGAGCTTAAGGCTCCAGGGGGGGTTAGAGGCACAGACTGCACGCAGCCATGTGTGTTTGCGTAAGGCAAAGGGAGAACAGATGTGCTCCCAGCTGTGCCTGGCTACTGTATGCTGACGGTGTGTGGTCCACAGAGGTCGTTCTGGTGAGCGCTTTGAAGGCTGCTGCTGGAACCGCTGTGGGAGACATCATCCAGAGGGGGGCATGGGGGCCCCCTGGTGTTTGCAAGTAGCAATGCATTAAATCAGAAATGGACAGATTTCAAACATGCGACAGCTACTTTGAGTTAGGGGTTTGTTTTTCCCCCAGGAAACCTGAGATAAGCCTGACCTGGTTATTAAAGGTGTATCCTTAGAATGAAAACATTATCCACCCTGAGTTCCAGAACAGAAAATTGCTCGCATTCTTTTCATACCAAAAACCCTTTCTGTTTACTCAAAGTTTTCTTTATTTCTGTAGTTTAATTTTATATGCATTGACATTTGTATTTGTCACTGCTACTGTTAAATTTCTGGAAATGAACATGTGAATCAGTTACCTGCAATTACCTAGGAAGAGTGGTAGACTTGCTTATTTCTGCCATAAATAAAAGCCTATTTTTAAGGATGCCAAAGTTTTATAACTCGTAACTTTTAGAACAAAGTTTTTTTTCATTATTACTATTGTTGTTATTTGTTCTTTTTTCTTTTGTCAATCCTTTGCTCTACCTGCATAAACAGATTTCCTGCCCCTCTTGCTTCATTTAAATTAGCTATTTTATCTACCTCCACCCTTTAATGTATGTCAATGGTAGTTTACTTTTATATGCCTTGAACTAAGTGCAATGCAGCTTCTTCTGCAAAAACTGAACTGGGAAAATATTTCTGGCATGGAGATAATGATTTTAAAGAGTTAGGTTTCTACATAACAGTCTGCAAATTTAAAACTTTACTTAAGCTGCCTCAAAAGCACAGGAAGAAAGGATGTTATGTAGCGCGGGCTAGGCTGTTGAATAGGTGAGTTGCGTTTTTCATTTTATCTTAAGAACTAATTTGAACAAAAGGGTATTTCCTGCTCAAGTGAATATACCAAATATAAAATATAGGCTAGAAAGAGAAGGACAATCAGGACAGAGGAAAAGCTGTGTGGAGTCTGAAGGAGTGAAATTCATAATTTCCATACGCAGGACCTACATTTGATTTGCATATCTACTGTTTCTCTCTGTATTGGCTTGTGCAAATATCTTACCTTTCAGTTGTGCTCGGTTGCAACACCTCTCACATGCTTCACCCACCCCCACTACACCAGGAGTGTTACAAGTGCTCCTATACTGGAAGAATACTGGATTGGTGAAAGTTGATCTAGACCAGGCGTGAAATTCAACCACCTCGGCCCACCTGATTCTTTTCTCTTTCTCTCCTGCACAAAGAACATAAAACCACAACCAAGATTGGACCCATGTAGTCCAGCGTTTGTTCTCACAGTGGTCAATCAACTGCACAATGAAGCCCATCACCGTCCCAACAGATGGTCTTAGAAGCAGTCACATTTGCCATCAAGGCTAACAGCCATTGAGCTTCATGGGTTCAATTGTTGCAATCTACTGTCTGCCTGCCGGTGCATTCTCTCTCTCTTTTCCCCTCTCTATCTTCCTCCTTCCTTCTTCAAAAGATGTACAGTTCAGGTTTCCACATTTGGATTACCAACATCCTAAAGACATTTAGGTGACAACAAAATGTTTTTATATCTCTTTTCTGTGCCAACTATTGGTATCTGAATAGATGGTTCAGCCAGACATGGTTGCCCTAATGAAAGAGTGAATGCACAATTCAAATTAATACCTGTTTAGTTGAAGGCCAATGGATTAAAACAAAGGTCATATAAAAGGAATAATTAAGTTGCATCCTCTAATTACCTAGCCAAGGTAAATTTTACTTAGTTTAATGCCTAGAGATTTTTCTAGTATCTCTAAAATGTCTGAAAGGGATTTTATTATTCTTGAATTTAACACATGGGGGCGCATGCAGTCTTAGATCATGGAAATGCTGTTAAATATCATGGTTAAAAAAAGGACCATGGCCACTCTCTAGTCCTAATTTAACAATGTTAAATTTGCCAACCCTTAATTTTTCTTCTCTGTAAAAAGCCATTCATAAGTTTTGTTTCTGTGTGTTGTTAAGTGTAGAGAAGGTAATAAAATGTCCACATGGTGCCTCCAAATATGTATTTTGTTTATTTATTTATTTTATTTTGTCAAGCGATTACAAGATAACAGGTATAAGTATAAACATAGTTATGAATACATGAAATGGATACATATAAGAGAAATAAAAAGAGACAATAGGCCAGGGACAGAAGGCACGTTGGTGCGCTTATGCACGCCCCCTACAGACCTCTTAGGAAAGAGATGAGGTCAATAGTAGACAGTCTAAGGTTAAAGTTTTTGGGGTTTGGGGAAGAATAACTTGTTTTTGTTTTGGGGGTTTGGGGAAGAATAACAAACAGCTCTGAAGACCTGCAACATGAATGCAATATCATCCTTTTAAGACGGGTACTAATACATACAGGAAAGACAAAAGATTTTCACACAAAGCAGAATTAGCTTAATGAGTTCCTGCGGGGAAGGAAGCCCCCTGCATTGTTGTACAGCATGTTATAAACATTTGACTGTTCTAATTGTGCATTTTATTATGGTCCTTCGTGTCACCTTTTGTCCAAGCAAGGCTCTTGTGCCTTTAAAAGCTGATGAACAAAGAATTTAACATGAGTTCTCCGTGCCAGAAAAATAATCACCTGCCAAATCTGTGCTGCATATTTTTTAAAAGAAAGGCATTAGATTAACAGAGTTGGAAGGAATCTTGTAGGTCATCTAGTCCAGCCCCCCGCCCAAGCAACCAAGACTTTTAGAATTCTTCTCTCAAGTCACATCAGCAAACATCCTAACAGGGTAGGTCCTAACACACGCAGGAGTCTTCAAACTTGACAGCTTTAAGATTTGTGGACTTCAACTCCCAGAATTCTTCCTCCAGTCATGTTAGCTCAGGAATTCTGGGAGTTGAAGTCCACAAGTCTTAAACTTGCCAAGTTTGAAGACCCTTGTAACACGGTAAGGGATCCAGCCTTCCACTTTTATGAAATTTGGAAAAAAAAATTGACATGTGTGTCTTTCTTTAAATCATGGTGTGTTTGTGGAAAGTGTTTTTAAATATTCCCTCACCTAAATGAAAACTGTCGTTTCCCCCCTCCCCATCTCAGAAGCTGGCATTTGTTCCAAAAAGCCTCTGTTGACCACAAAAACAGCTTTGAGCATAGTGTGCGATTATTTTTGTTGGGAACATGGCATATGGAGGTGAGTTTAAAAGAAAAAAAGCAACTCCCCACATGCTGTGTCCAGATCCTGTTTCATATCCCAATCTTGTTTTTTAAAAAAATAAACAAAAGGAGAGACATTTGAAACATAATATGCAGAATATCCCACAGTTGAAAGCTACTGAAAGATACATATTGAAGGCTAACTAAACTTTTTTACATCCGGTTGCTTTTTTTGCAGAATAGCGTGCTGTCTGAGTACTTGAGCCTTTGAGCATATCTTTCAGCAGTGGTCTAAGCTTTGCATCCAAGGTAACTGACATATTTTGAATCAAATCATAGTACTGTCATGACTGGCCATGACTCTGTCCTTGATTTGCCCTCATCCAAAACATTTTAGCTGCAAGTTCTCTTACTTTTTTTGATACCCTATGAAATTCTTCAGCGTTTAAACATGTTTGGTTTATTCCATTACCATCTAAAGGGTCTTAAACTGTGAGCACACCCAACTCTCCAGAGTATATTTTCTCCTCAGTTATTAATTGCAAGGAGTCACTCTTCACGATGGTTGAAATGAACCTACCAAAAGCAGGAAATTGGAGTCCATGGTGGTATCTCTCAGGACTTGCAACCTGTGAGACTAATTACTTCTCCTTTAAGATTCCAGACTGAGATCTGGCTTGAGCATTGCTCTTGACAGCTAGAGACAGCTCCAGGCTCTGGGCCTATGTAAATCTTGACCAAAGCCACATATATAATGAGACAGAAGATCATTTTAAAAAATATTTTCTTCTGCATACTTTTGCAGTTTCTTTAATCTGCCTTGTCCATGGAACTACTGAAATCCACAAATACCAGGAAGAGCACCCAATCTATTCTGGGTACATTTTCAGCTCCTTAAAAAAAAAAAAAAAAATCCTTCCCCCTTTGAAGGCACACAATGGCTTAAAGCGTAAGTGGCATCTGGTAGCAGAAATGCTGAATATAGCGTTTAAATCCCAAGCCTATCAATTGCAGTGAATTTCTCAGAACTCCATTTTTCACAGTGCAGATTCCATCCTGGAGAAAAATCCAGGGTTCTCTGAAATTAATGAATTTAAACAGCTGTTTATCTAGACTGTGGTTTTATTTTCTTCCCCTGTAGGGAGCTTCTTCTGGATATGTTCATTTTATATCAATTTTATCAATGGGAACTTTAATTTCCTCCAATTCTGGAAGCATTTACTTTTTGCAATCATTTAAGAGCAAAGAACAAACAATCCTGTTAATCAAGGATGTCAAACTCAATTTTATTGAGGGCTGCATCGGGATTGTTTGACCTTAGAGGGCTGGGGTGGGCATGGCCAGGGTGGGTGTGGCCAGCTCGACATCACTGGTGTCGGGGGCACCTGTGGTGGTCCGAGTGATCTGCCAGTGAAAGCGGAGCTCGGGAGGGCTGCATCACGGGCTGGTCCTTCACTGTTTCCAGGGCAGCCCCGCGGACCATATCTAAGCACTCCATGGGCCAGATCTGGCCTGCGGGCCTTGAGTTTGATACCCCTGCTGTTAATAGTAAAATAAGAAAGTTCAGTTCTCTTCTTTGGTTATGTTTTTCCTGTATATCCAGAAATTGAGGGATTTATTATTTCTTGAGCAATACTTAGAAGGAAAGCAATGGGCATCCATTGAGAGGCCAATAACTAAAACATGTGTGACAACACCATCCTACAAATGCCACAACTGATCTACTTGCATCAGATGTCAGGAAGCAAGACTATAATAGTGTCATTTGTGTGATGATGTCACTGCATCTGTATAAAATCTTTGGCATCAGAGTGATTCATTTAACTAACTTAGGTCAAGTTCTCTATGTAACCACAAGGAAGAAATTATGAATGTATTTTCCTGATAATATCTAACGACATTATTATATGCCATGGTTAGAAGGTGGGTGAGGTGGTGAAAGAATTCATTTTTTTCTCTAAAATGATGCCAATTTGCGAGCAGAATATGTGCTGTGTGCTTCTGTTATTTCATTTAAGGTTGCAATCCTACTATATATTCCTTTGGACGAAAGCCTTGTCGAATTCTCTTGCATGCATTTGATCAAACTCTATACACAACCTTTTACCCAGGTATTCTATAGCATAGATATAGTATTTGTTGGTAGTTTTGTATTAAACAGGTTATAGAGGTGGTTTTGGAAAAATCTAATAGCTGAGGGCCCTCTTCTGGAATTCTCATCATTAACTAAGCATAATGGGCTCCTCTATATATGAACCACAACAGAACATACCCTGATAATTATTTTTAAATATGTTATCTTGATGTTACCTAAAGTTATCTTTAGCTGATCCAGCTTTAAGGTAGTATTTTCCTTCTTATCCTATTATAGGATGAATGATGTGGCAAACTTCCCTTGTCATGTAGTTGTTGAAGTGTTCAGTTTCTATTGCTCATTTTTAGGCTGTTACCAACATATCCCTCCCTTTTAAAAGAGTTCCAGGCCAGGGTTTAAAAACATTTGTGCAGAGGTGATGCACAGAAGGTACATTTAAAGCAGAGCTCTATCAGCTGTGTTTAGCTAGTTGTGTCACCTATATTACAGATTTTCCATTGTTTCTATTGAAGAGGGCTTTCACTGTTTTTATTATTTTAGTACAAGATAGTTAGGTGGCATTGGCAGTCTCTGTAATCTCGTTGCATATGGAGCATTCCTCCTTCATAACTACGATCTTTTAGCCAGGATGTTTTTAGACACAGGTTTAATGATCCTTCAGAAGCGATTCCACTCAGAAAAAGCACTCCAGTAACAAGCATTTTGTCTTGTTAGTCAGACAACTTGACAAACCTCTAACTCAGACATTCTAAAGTACTCCATTGCATTCATCTATCTCTCCAATCCACCCCATCATACTTTCAGGAAGCAATTCATATTTGCCAAGTGAAAATCAACCAACCAACCATTAACTTGTCCTGTGTGAAAATCAGCCTGCTGCTAATAGCGATCGGCAGTAAGGGCAGTGCAGTTTATGGTGGTATAACTCACTGCCTGATATTGGGATTCAGGAAAGCACTTCAACAATGTTATCATTTTTATTGTCTTTTGTTGTGAATCTATAGGTAGGGTATTTTGGACTCGAAAGGCAGAATATTTGCCAAAATGAGGGGCAGGAGGCAAAAACTGCATTGTACTATTGGAGTTACGTTTCTGTTTTTAATTTTGAAATCTTGACAGAATGTATTTTAATAGCTCCTGGAGCCACTTCTGTCTATGATTGTTGAAAACTGACAGCATGGTGTTTTACTATTTTGAGATGGAAAACTGGTGGGTAAATCCTTTGTGGGCATATCCCAGTTAAGATCTCTCCTGGGTTTGATTGGAGACTTGACAACATTAAAGCTGTATTTACAGTTAGGCTTCTTAAAAACTGATCTGTGCAAAGAGGGTCTATTTGGTATACTTGGGAGACCACACAACCCCCTCCATCCCATCAGTTTCTAGGAAGACTATTTTTAAACATTGGCTAAGTGTTCAAACCAATTTTTCTGCAGTACAGAGGGAGTCTCCCTTCTGCTCACAATACAACCTCATGAGGAAAGGAGGATGTGTGTTGTTGTGAGTTGCACTGGTGGTGGTGGGGGGGGGAAGCATATGGCACACTGGGAACCTCCTCCACACTGCATTATGCAATCCAACTGGCATAAGGATTTGGGCAATACACAGGAGTTTCCCTCCTGCACAACACCCTTGTGATTCTCAGCCGATACATATATGTATGGAGGGTGTTCAGTGGGGGAAGGTTACATGCTATGAGAAGACACTGTAGATGGAGTTCTGTGGTTCAGCCTGGATGAACAGGCTACAAACCAGAATCTCTTGGAAAGATCTCAGACCTGGAAAGATGGTAATCCTGATCATAGTAGAAAAACGCAAAGAGACTTAAACAGCTCCCTCCAATAATGTGTGTGATATGTGTGCTCTGTTAATGTTAAAGCTAGTAGATCTGACCCCTTGTCTACTAAAAGTTGCCTTCTTCTAAATTGAACATTGTTAAATTCAAGTAGACAAGGGACAAGTCATTTTAATATCATTAAGTGTTGTACATTATGATTCTTGATTCTTAATGAATGTTCCTTCTTTATGTGTACTGAGAGTATTTACACCAAGACAAATTCCTTGTGTATCCAATCACACTTGGCCAATAAAGTATTTTAGTCTATTCTATTCTATTCTATTCTATTCTATTTGAATAGGCGATACATGACAAATCTCTAGATCAGTGATGAGAAATCTAAGACGCACGTTTTGGGTGACACACCAGCATTTACCAACGTCTGACAATAACTATTTTTGAAAGTACGACCTGTTCTTGCACAGTTTTTTTAAGGCTGTGGAGGCTGCAGAAGACTATTCTCTGAAGCTGCTTCAAGAACGAATAGTGTGGTTGAATCAGGCACTGAATTTACAAGAGGGAAGGCGAGTAAAGAGAAACATCAGCCTTGAATCATTGCTATCCAAGAAGCGGCCCAGACTAATTTCTTCTTGCGTTTTTCAGATACTTATGCAGAGCGTGCTTTAGTCTGGCAAGATTTTGTTTATGGACAAACATACAATAAGAAACTGCTTTTTGCTCTTACTTGGGTCCTTCTTGACTTCCTGTGCCTGACAGAAGGCCTCATGTGACCTGGAGCAGCCTGGTAAGCCTCAGGGGCCTATCAACAGAAAGATAACACTGCCTGACAATAAATGGTGTGTGGAAGATCCAGGAAAGCACTGGGCCAAGGGGACGATCACGCTGTTCCCCAGGCTTGCACACTTTCGGAAATGGTGAGAGGCAGCCTTTTTGATGGCAATGATGGGACCAGGGTGAAGTCAAGGCCTGTTCTCTATTTCAGGCACAGCCTCAGTGCTGCCTGCCAAGTGCCATGGTTAAGAGTGGCCTGGAAGGGGAGATACGAGATTTGTTTCTCTTTTGTTTTGTTGGGGTGCAAGTGACACACCAGCAGAGTCAAGTTAGGCATTTTCCAAATTTGACATGTTAAGTTTGAAAGGTTTGCCATCCGTGCTGTAGATTCGTTGGCAGCAAATCAAAAGTGGCTGAGTATCACTGAATAATGGTTTGACAGTAGGGATGCAACATGTGTTAAGTTAATTAGTACATATACATCTTTTATTAATTAACAGAGTAACATTGCAACTTGTATTCCCTTGAGTCTTTGAAGTCATTTCAAAAATCCTCTGAAAATAATAACTGGCCTAATTATCCATACTTACTGAAACATAAACTGATACAGCATAGGAAACTTGCTGTAAGAAAATAGGAGGAGGAAGTAGTAGTATGTATGTTCCTTACTTAGAGTTATTTATAAAAAATAATACAGTAAAGGTATATTATTCCTTTCATTAGCTGTTATCAGGGGTAGGAATTCTACCAGTTACCTATTCGCTAGAACCAGTTGTTAACATTCTAAGCAGTTTGGAGAACCGGTTGTTAGAAAAAATTACTGGCCTAATCCTGTAAGGAAAGCAGGAAGGAGACATTCTGGTGTTGCTTACAGAAACTGCCTCTCCGTTAACCCTTATTACATTCTTGGCAGGACTAGACTTCCTGTCTCTGGAACTTCTCTGGAGTTTTTTTCCCTCCTTTGCTGTACTTTGCTTGTGTGGAGTGACCATTCAAAGTTACAATGGCACAGAAAAAAGTCACTTATCACCATTTTTCACACTTACGACTATTGCAGCATCCCCACAGTCATGAGAGGCCAGGCGAGGAGATGCATGCCTCGATGTGAGTGATATTGAGTTGGCCACGGCCAGCCAATAACATGACCACCAAACCACATCCACCCAGTCACATGATCACCAAGCCACACCCACCAACTAAGCCACACCCACAGAATTGGTTGTTAAAAATTTTGAATTCCACCCCTGGCTGTTACGTATCTTATTTGCAAAACAATGAAAAATTAGAAGTACTTCTATTATTGGATGAGTGATGTTTTAATGTATGGGAAGTTGGTTTGGCTAAAAAAAAATTAACAAAAAATGGGAAAACAGTACAAATTAGGGAATACAATGATTTGTATCTGAATATCATTAAGTTACATTAACAATGGTTCTAATAATATTGTTCTGGATAGAAATAGAACACTGATTTTTTTTAAAAAAAATATTTATTTCCTTACCTGCAGAATGCATCCATATAGTAGTATATGGATGTTCTCAAAGGGTTTTTTTTTCTGTTTTGCATTTTTCCTTGATTTTTTTATATCAACTAACTCTGTATACTATTTTTTTCATCTTGATGCCCAAATAAAAAGCAAAAAGAAGAAGAAAAAGCAGAAAAAGATTATGTTTGGAAGGAGTTTTTCCTATGTTTTGTTTATACTTAGCTGGGATGGGTTAATCATCGGACTGCTTTTTTTTTTTTTAGGTCCTTGAAGCCCTCTGGCCCTGATTGTGGAAAACAAGGCCCATCTTCTGCCATTCTAAGGTGGAAAACATAATAAAAATTATAGTGCAACTTCTAATAGGTATTTCACAGTTAAAAAGCAGAAAACCTCTAAATTTCTCCCCCTTAAATTTTGTCCCACCCACATGTATGATGTGGCCTTGTCACTTCGTGGATAATTGCCTCCCTGAATATTAAAATAGCCCTTGGTCATCAAAAGATTGACCACGTAGCTATGTCTAGTATTGCCAGTATTTTAATCAATCCCTGCTCTTCCTGTATTCAAGAAACAAAGTGAGGTCAGTGTGCTTTCAATGAAAAAAAGACATGTTTGGTCTAGAGTTGATGCAATATAATATTTAACATTGGGTGCCTCCACATGTGGTATTGCAATGACAAAGGATGAGTTCATATATCATACTAAGCCATAATGTGGTTTGGGCTTGGCTTAGTTAATAGACTTGAGTATGCATCAATGTGGCCTTTATGGCTTATTCAACAAGGAATAAAATAAATGATCAATATAGAAATGTAATTGTGTTTTGCTCATCCCCCTTTTTTAGAGGAGCTTTCAAGATCTCATTGCCCAATCATTGCTTTCCTTTTTCTACCATTTTTCAGAGAAATAGAGCATTCCTGGTGTACTGAATCGCAAGATACTGTGCAGTTACCAACAGGATTCATACTAAGCTGTTGAAAGAAATATCCTTCTGGGTTCAGTTCCAAGTGGGGAAAAAGACATTGGAAACATGGAGGCTGCTTGGAAAGTTTAATGGTGTACAGGACCACATGGCCTGGAGCTCCAGAGAAGGATGATCACATACTTCAAGGTGAGAAGAGATCAAGAAAAAAGGGGCGAGGTACTGAGAGTGCTGGGTTTTATACCCTCTGTTGGGATTTGAATTGGAGCTTGTATTCTAATTGGTTGTCAGACTCCCAGGGGCAACTCTGTGGGCTGTCCTGAGTTCCAGGCTTGGTCTAGCCTTGCTGGGTGATTATGCCCTTAAAAGGGCTTTTGGCAATTTCTATAGCTTTACCTGGAGTTCCCTCTTATGTAAAGTATTCTGGCCTAGGCTTTAATGGCCCACCCTTTAACAAAGGTGGGGGTGAGTTTCTCCTTCTGGGGTGAGTTTCTGCTTCTTGAGTTTCTACTCTTTTTAGGGGAAATATTCTGCCTTTTTAATATTTCCTAGGCTATTTCAATTTTCTAGGGGGTGGGTGCTAACTTCCTACAGCTCATCCCCCTTTTTTAGAGGAGTTTTCAAGATCTCATTGCCTAATCATTGCTTTCCTTTTCCTACCATTTTTCAGAGGAATAGAGCATTCCTGGTGTACTGAATCGCAAGATACTGTGCAGTTACCAACAGGATTCACACTAAGCTACTATGTATGAATCAATAACCATTGCTGGATGATACAACATAGTGAGCTCAACCCAAATAAGCCATATTAAGGTTTAGTGCAATGTGTGAGGTTAGCCACCTTTCTTTTCCTCTTTACCTGAGTTTTTGCAGAAAGGAAAAATAAAACCTGACATGTCTGGGAAAACATGGGATCACTCAAGAAATCCTTAAGCTGAACTTCTGTCTGCATAACATTTAGTGAATGAGGTTGGGCACTTGTACAATAAAAGCAGTAGGCACTGCCAACACAACAGAAGCAAAAGAAAACAAACAACACCTCGGCTTTTTTCAACCTAATCCACAAACATAATTGCCTTTGCAATATAAAAAGATGTTAACTTTTGAGCTGGGCAGTGATGCATCCGGAGGAACTTACTGTTTTGGTAGATGTCTTTTCATCTGCAGCATTTAATCTTTACAATCTGGGACAAAGCACTCAAGTTGTTTTTCTTCTCTATTTTTCAGCACATATGCTTCTGGAACGAGCATATCTGTTTCCAAGTATTAAAACTATTTTGGAGTTATTACACAATACTAAGAAATGTGTGTTTCAGTGCTAATTTTAAAATGCTTTTAAAAACTTGTTTTGTTTTTTTTACTGGCACCCTGCAAAACATCTGCAAAATAGCTTTCAAATTCTTCAATCTGTCATAAACACTTCTTCTGAATGCAATAATAGTTAACTTTGTGTAAACTATGGATAAAAAGTATAGCTTGAAAAGAAAAAAAGTGGCAAGGTAGGCTATCCTGCTGAATTATATCATTGCCATCTATATGGATGTATCTTGTTTGGTAGAGTGGATGCAGTGTATTAGGATCATATCCATGCAAGGGCATTTTACCCTCAAACTATGGAAAGTTCATTTTAGTTTGGTGGGTTTCTTTTAATAAACGTGCTATGTAGCTTTAGAAGTTGCAAATTTAGAAGGTACTTTTGCAAGTGATTATTTATTTAGAGGCCTTCTCTGGTCACCAATCTCATATAAATGACTTTAGGAGGTTCACAACAATCCATAAAACATGGCTAAAAACAAAAGTATCCCTTTTACAATTTCAGTTGGTCATTCCTCTACTATTGCCAGCTCGATCAAACAGAGGAATATTGATGTAATGAAGTCTTGCCAGCGTTCTCTGGCCACAGGGGGTCATGGGATGTTATGTAGGACTGAAAAAACTAAGCAGGGATGCTTAGATGCTTTTTAAAATGGTGGCCCATGACATTTGGCTGTGCAGTGCTTCTGTTAAAGAGAGGCTGTCCTGTTTGGGAGGAGTGGTCAAGCAGGGGATCAGTCTAGAATCCTTCTTCTGTAGATACAAGAGGGAATATCTGACTCTGCTCCCCCCTCCCCCTGAATGCCATTGAACCTTATCTAGTCTTTCCATGGGCAAGCTGCCAGTCTGAGAAGACTGATGTAAAATAGACTTGAGCAATAAAGTAACTAGTTTATAGTTTACATGTGTGAATTTGATTTTTTGGGCCTGCTGACAGCTTCAGACTCAAACAGAAAAAGGTGTTTTGGAATACATTAGGGTCTTTTATATGGCCAGTTGGTGATTCCTGAAATCAAACATAGCTTTCCCCAAGATTGTGCTTCAGATGTGATCAGCCATATAATTTTGAGAAAAGACGCAGCTGGTTTAAGGAGTAGCTGAGAGTTGTTCAATTAGCTCTCTCAGTGCTTTTCCTCTTTGAGTCCAGTGCCGATGAGCCTTATTATGTGCTGCAAGATCCAACAAGTAAGAATTATGCCTAGTTAGCAGCTGACTAAATTATGCAACTTTTACAATGCAGCTCTGTATAAGCAGGTGGTGACAGGTACCCATTAACTGGGGTAGTGGTATGGAGAGTCACAGATTTATTCCTAGGAAATCTTGGAACAATGTCACTCTGCAGAAAGGAAGCAGGAATTACTACAGAACTCTTTGTATAAAGTCCATTCTAGTTTCCCAGATGTAATTCATAAAACCATGATGATGCTCACACTGGTGTTATACTCTTATTAAATTTTCATCCTGCATTTCCTTCCCAAGAGACTTACATGCCTGTATAACAGAGGCGTTTTACTTGATTACAGCTTCGCAGTGGCAATATATGTGAAACATTCCTAGTCTCATGTACAGTTAGTCCTTGACTTACAACCACAGTTGAGCCCAAAATTTATGTTGTTAAGTGAGGCATCTGTTAAGTGAATTTTGCCCCATCTTGCGACTTTTCTTGCACCAGTTGTTAAATGGATCCCTGCCATTGTTATGTTAGTGACACAGTTATTAAATGAATTTGACTTTCCCATTGACTTTGGGAAATAAACCAATTATTAAGTGTCTGAATTTTGATCACATGACCTCAGGGACACTACAATGGTCATGTGAAAAACAGTCATAAGTCCCTTTCAATGTTGTAGTAAGTTTGAACAGTCACTAAACAAACTGTTGTAAGTCGAAGACTACCTGTAAATGGTATTTTATTATTTTGTAAGTCAAAAGAACATACCAAATAGTTGAAACAGTTTTAAACGATGTGGGTTGTTGCTTACTTAGTAACCTGATGGTCAAGGCCAATAATCAGTTTAGCAAAGTATTCACTTGCTAACTGTGACATGCCAGGTTTTGAAAAGCTGACAGGCAGGAAGCGAAGGCTACTTGTTTGTTCTCAGAATTTTATATTTCAAAAAAATGTCCTGTTCGAAAACGGATTTTTCCATTGCACTTACTTACCCAGTGACATTCAGCTGCCCTCCTAAGGGAGATTCCACTCCCCACTTCCAATATTCCAATGCTCTTTCTTGTACGGCTAGAAAAACAATCTTCCACCAGCATTTGGGGTCCTTATTAGCCAGAGAGGCTTAATACTTGAGAAAATAACAAAGGGGCTGCCCCAGCTTTATGACAAGATGGAACAGGTGTATCTGCACAGTAACTGGGGTTTCTTAAAAGTGGGTGGAGGTGCCATTTTCTGACGTGCCTTAGACTGGTATTGAGATTATGAGTAAGTCTAGACAGGAAGAAAGCTTCCAAGGGACATCTCATTCTCAAATATGAACTATGGCAATATAGTGAACCTCAAGGAATTAAAGTCCAGTCTGGCTGGTGTTGGCTGTAATTGCCCTTCCTTCTGATGAGAGTTTGTCTCCTTACAAAAGTCTATTGTGCTCTTGTGAAAGCCCGGCTGACAGAAGGTCTTTGTTCCAAAGGGGTGAACTGGGAGGGAGGCTGGGAGCTGCAGTAGTCACCATTTCCCGAAGGACAGCTTGTGGCAATTGTCCCGTGAAGTGCAATTCCTCCCTGGCCATGGGAACTAAAAGCAGGGGACTCCAACTTAGCCTCTCGGTGACCCCTAGAGGCAATGCTTGCCTTCCTAGCCAATTCTAAGATAACTGACTTCAAGGGCAAAGATGCTACCACTACAAAGACAAGACAAAACTGCCTCACCCCACAGTTCAGTCAGCCCATTCTTGAAAAGGGTCGTTCAGGTTTGCCTTTCTCAAGTAGGTAGGGGACACTCTAGGATAGGAGTCTCCAACCTTGGCTGGTTGAGGAATTCTGAGAGTTGAAGTCCACACGTCTTAAAGTTGCCAAGGTTGGAGACCCCTGCTTCTAGGGATCGACATTTCTCAATCAGGCTGGAGAATTCTGGGAGTTGAAGTCTTCACAGAGTTGTGAAGTTTGAGCAACCCTGTTCTGGATGGATGGATGGACTGGGCATTGCAGAAGAAGGAGGATATATTTTGTTGTTTTACACACTTTTTGACTCCTGCAATTCTTGTGAGTTGCAGAAGGGAAATGTGAGTGGATTTGAATATTGGGGAGGGGGGGTGTGTTGATATAGACCCCAGGTTCCCCCAGCTTGCATGCTTGTGAGCAGCTACAAAGGCTACAAAAAAACAGTAACTTTGCAGGCAGTAAAAGTGCCACTTTATTAGAAATGTGGTACAGTAGCACCAGATTGGATTGTACTTCCATACATAAGGATCCAGTTTCTTTCAGCATTCTTCCCCTCCCCCCAACATAGCTTATATTTTTATTTATTTTTTTTAAATTAAAAATAAGCAAAATCCAAAGCAAAAATTGAGTTTCCATGTGAGCTGCTTGAGCAGGCCAACAACAGAGAGTGATGATTTGCACTTCTGAAGCAATATAGTGGACTACATTTTGTATTAACTAGTTAATAGTAACTCACCTCTCTCAAAACCTTTAGAATTTCTCCATGTTGTGAGGTAATCACATTTGAGGTTCCCTTTGCAAAGCCAATTAATGATGTTGGAAGTAGGGGCAGCACACAGAAACTCAGTAGAAATAGTGTGCCTAAATACTGCAAAAATGGAAAGGGGAGAACTCGACACAAGAATATTTTTTTCTAGCAATGATCTCTTGTTGATAATTAACCATGTGAGTTTCTTCTTTTATCCAGTGGCCTTTACCTGAGCTCAAAAGCAAACAGATCAAAGCAACGTGGAAAGCATTTAATCACATAGGTCCACAGACATTAGACTTTTGAAAAGGAATAATGCCCCAAAACAATAGAGGGTTGCGCCAGGGATTTCCTTCTCCTAACGCTTTAAGCTGCTGATAGTTGGTTTGCTAAACCGAGCAGATCCCTACCAAAAATTAGAACACTCAAATATTGAGAATTTGCTTCTCAAAATATTCAATATCAACGAGTGTTTCCAAATCCACCTGAATCTTTTTTTTTTAATCAAAAATGAACAGAATGTAAAACAAAAAGCATTTTAGATGATAAATATTCCATTTCTCCCCCAAAATACGAAGCTACAACTAAAAAGAACAGAGCAAGTTGCAGATGGCACTGTTTTGCACAAGGAAAGCCCTTTCCCAATTAACAGAGAGACAATTCTGATCAGAAAATAGATGTCTTTGCTTAGAGGCTTTTTGGAGAATCAGCCACCTCCTCACTTCTATTTATTTTTCATCATAATTTAAAGATAAATATATTTCTAGATTAAATATATGGGAAGAGAAAAGTTCAAAACAGCCTTGTAGCACCTATATGGGACATCTTGTGAGCTATTCTTATTTCTCCTATGAAATTATTGGTTTTCCTCTTCAACTTCCTTTACTTTGGTAAAGTAATGAACACTAAATTTCTCTATTTCTGCACTTCAGTTGAGTATTTATACTGTATAAGGTCATGTCCCTAATATTCTGAATGTGGGCCAAATTAACTTTTGGCATACGCGCAAAATGCCAAAATCTTCTTTGGAGTAATCATTGCATGACCCAGGCAACTGCACAATCCTTGCATCAAAAAAATATGGAAAGAGGTCAATGGAAAATAGAATCCCAGTTTATACTGATGGTAGAGGGATGGCTGTATATTTGGCTGCTAATTTGTCCTCCCAAATTATTACCTAAGGCCTACCACTGCCCAGAACCAAGTCTTAACTTTAAATACCGTAAGATGGGATTTTAATAGCAAAAAATCCTTTTATATTTACTGAAGCAACAATTTTTAGCCAGTAGCTTCCAAGTTTATTTAAAGAAAGGGTGGAGGCTTAGTAATAAAATTCCATATCTGGATCCTGCCAGGGCTTATAAATCTTGAAGAGCTTGACAAATAGGCACAGTTTTACCAGCTGTGGCTTTTCTCATCAATGCTATGTCATTTGAAGAGCCATTCCTTGTAAAACATTTTTTCTTGCAACTCTTAAAGCTATAATAAGCACTCGTTCAGCATCTGAAGCTAACCAACTTATTAATTTATATACTTATCAAATCTGTTTGCTGCCCATCTCATTGCTAGATGACTATTCGACTGTTATCTTCTGAGTAAGAGATTGCACTAGAATCTGGGGACAAGGGCATGTTCAATGGTGCAGATACAGTGTTCTAATCCCAAAGAAGGCCCCTTTCTGCCCCCATCACCAACTGGTGCCAGAAGTTAGGAGAGGTGCTCAGAATCATATGTTCAGTGGGTTTACATGAGATGGAAAGTGATTCCTATACATACCCTGAGAAAAATTTATTTCAGTCCTGCCCAGCCTGCTTCTTGGCTAGTCCTACACATGATATTACGAGTTCAACCTTTTGGCCATTATCCAAGTGATCACAATAGAGACCTCAGCGGGTAGCTATTTTGGTTTTAACAGCTTAAGACCATAGAGAATAGAGGATGTAGCTTCAGATTTTGCCTCTGAGTCTTTAGCCACAAAGTCATAGACCTTCTGAGGTCCCAGCTGAATTCGGCTTCTGGATTGGGGTTAGGGAAGCTTTACATAAGGTACAATCTTAGCTAGAGGAACAGCTAACAGCAACAGCGGTTGTGTTTCATCCACAAATAAATTATTTAGCAGGAAGCACTCAAAGAAGAATGGTGGAGATGGTACAACGTAAGCCAGCTGGAGCACACATAGTCCCCATTAGATTTCCAGGAGACTGCTTTGCTCAGGGCTGACGGCATCTTTTTCCTCCCCAGCCAGACCATCTTGAAGGGCTGCAGCGCTGGGAGAACTAGCCCCGGTAGCAACCTCTTCTCGCTCAGCTTCACCTTCTGGGGGTTTGCCCACTCCCATTTCATTGTGGGTCTTCTGATGCTTGCTGAGATGGTCACTACGAGTGAAGCGCTTGTTGCAGAGTAAACAGGTAAATTTCTTCTCTCGGGTATGGGTGCGGACGTGGCGTTCCAGCTCGTCCGAGCGCGTAAAACGCTTGCCGCAGAAAAGCCAGTTGCAGACGAAAGGACGTTCCCCTGTATGCCATCGCAGGTGGGCTTTGAGATGGGAGGCTTTCCCATAGACCTTCCCGCAGCCTGGGATATGGCAGCTGTGGATCGGCTTCTTCCGCAGGCTGGCTGCCGAGGCCCCAAGCCGCTCTAGTTCTTGGCAATTAGGGCAGTCACAAGTGGACCTGCCGGCTGTGCTGCCAAAGGAGCCCCCTCTTCCAGACTTCAAAGCAATCCCACCTTCCATCAGGGAATTGTTGGCCACTGGCTTGGGTTTATACATTTCTTGGGGCAGCACATGTTGTCCTGAAGGGAGAAGGTGTGACGAAGAAGTAATGCCTACTGCAGGGTAAGGAGCAGGATTCAAAGTTGTGAACTCAGAAGTGTAACTGGGTAGTTGGGGGCTGATGGGCGCCTGACTTGGCATGGACTGTAAGGAACCCTGGAGTCCATCGGATTGTGGCTGAGAACTCAACCAGTTGCTGTTGGAATGCATATCCCACCAAGAAGCTGTAGGGTTGCTAGAACTGGTAGAGATGCCTGGGTGGATGCCAGCTTTGTACCAGGAGCCATAAGGGTGTGCCATGTCCAAGGAGGTATAGACACTGGGGAGACAATCAGGGGATGGATGCCCCTTAGGCACCAGCAACGAAGAAGGGTCTTGAGTTGTGGGCGAGGCTGGGAAGGAATGGGGGAAAGGACTGTAATCATTGCTGTAAGTGGTGGACGCTTGTGGGCTTGCTGAAGGTGACATCAATCCATTCCCGTTGGGGAAAGTGGCTGCATAGGAATCTCCCATGCCTTCAGTGCTCCAGAGTTTTGGAGCAAAAGACTCTACTCCCAAAAAGTAAGGTTTTCTTCCCAAATTGTTCTCAGTGCTTCTGGGAGAGGTTGATTCTTGAACTGGATTAGAATTTCCAAATGTATCCCAAGTGTCCATCAACATAGCCAGGAAACTGGAGCCATACCGTACTTCTTCCTAGGGGTGGGAACAGAGAGAAAAAGCAAAAAAAAGCAAAAGGAAATTTAGGAATGCTATAAATCGGGGCAGAAGAAATACAGGCATATCCATAAACTGATCCATAAACTGCATCCTACTTATAGAAGCAGTGGACTGTTTTCCCAAGAATAATAGAAGTAAAAAAACAACAACTCTTCCTTTCTACAATAATGAAATCCTTTTATAAGAGATCATGGAACCTCCTAATCATTGGACTACTACTGGTATGAACATTTGCCTGTTTGTCCTCAGAACAAGATAAACAGAATTTAAACATTTTTCTATGGAGATGGGTTTTAGTGCAACAAAAATGTGAAGGCAACACAGTTATAATATTTGCCACTGAGACAATTCTTTAGTTATTGGCATGGATGGGTTTCACGGTAAAATTATAATTATATTATAATATGAATTACAAATTATACTGTATGTATGAAAAAGTCACACCATTATCCTTAAATGATGTATATTATTGGTGCAACACAGATGTACAATCCAGAAATTACAACACTGAATGTACAAACATGTACAACACTGATGTATATAATGCAACACTGTTGTACAACACAGAAGTTATATGGAGGCTTTTTAAAAAAAGACTGGACAGCCCCTTGTCTGGAATGGTATAGGGTCTCCTGATTGAGCAGGGGGCTGGACTAGAAGACCTCCAAGGTCCCCTATGACTCTGTTATTCTGTTATTCTGATATAGCTTCATATGACAAATCTCCTTTAATCAGAGGTGGTATTCAGCAGATTCTGACCAGTTCTGAAGAACCGGAAGCGGAAATTTGGAGTAGTTCAGAATACCACCTCTGACTGGGCCCGCCCCCATCTATTCTCTGCCTCCCGAGTGCCAGCTGATTGGCTGGGTCTTCTTTTGTTGCCCTGCACAGGAGACTGGAGCTGGAAAGCAGGTTAGTGGGGTGGGGAGGGAACAGAGATTTTGCAGTATCCTTCCCCTGGAGTGAGCTGCAGTGGTGGGATTCAGATTTTTTTACTACCGGTTCTGTGGGAGTGGCTTGGTGGGCGTCACATGGCTTGGTGGGTATGATTTGGTGGGTGTGGCAGGGGAAAGATACTGCAAAATCTCCATTCCCTCCCCACTCCTGGGGGAAGGTTACCACCGGTTCTCTGAACTACTCATAATTTTCATTACCGGTTCTCCAGAACTGGTCAGAACCTGCTGAATACCACCTCTGGTGAGGTGGGAATGAAGATTTTATAGTATTCTTCCCCTGCCACACCCACCAAGCCACACCCACTAAGCCACATCATGCCCACCAAACCACAGAACTGGTAGTAAGAAAATTTGAATCCTATCACCACCTTTAATGAGATATACCAGCTCACTGCTCAAGGAAACAGCCACTTCAGAAAAGAATTAGATCTTCCTTTCTATTTTCATGATCACGTTATGTACTATATATTTTTTCTGCTTCTTCAAATGGTGACCTTTTCAAATAGCTGAGTCAAAGTTGTCCAAAGAAACCGGTCTGAGAAGATGAGTTGCAAAGATACGTTACCTTCTTATTGTAATCACAATAGTGGTTGTGCCACAAAAATCCATTTTGAATTTAGGGACATTGCTAAATGTAGACCATTGTAATGTAGTCTCTATGGGGCATTGAAGAGTCTTTTGGCACAAGGTTCTGGGCAAGATGCAAGGCACACTGAATGGGAGCTGCACAAGAATAAAATGTATAACTTGCACCTATTTCTACAGAAGTTCCCTAATTGTGTTCAATACATGATAGGTATTGCTTTTTCTTTCATCTCTTTGTTGCTTCACTTATCCACACCTTACATTCTTAAGTATACTTTCAACCAATAGGGTGACAAAAGAGGTTTGGCAAAAATATAGATTACATCCAATGAAATTTACTCTATGAAAAAATAATTACAGACAGTTCAATTAATAATTAATCTTTCCAGCTAGCAATAGCGCTTACTTACATACCACTTCACAGTGCTTTACAGCCTTCTCTAAGCTGTTTGCAGAGTCAGCATATTGCCCCCAATAATCTGGGTCTTCATTTTACCCACTTCGGACGGATGGAAGGCTGAGTCAACCTTGAGCCTGGTGATACTCGAACTACCAAATTGCTGGCAGTTGGCAGTCAGCAGAATTAGTCTGCAGTATTGCATTATAGCCACTGTGCCACCACAGAAAACATGTTGTACAAGAAGTATCACTTGCCTTTGTTTTTGCACTGAATTAACCATAAAGCAGGTTAATGAATTGAAATTAAATGAAGAGCATAGCTTGCAGATCAATGCCTCTTTCAACAAAGGGGCAGGCAACTTCTAAAAAAGGTGTCTATATCTATAACCATTACCACTTGTCATATTACATCCTCAGCACTGTTATAGCATGTGTACAGGTAATTCTCAACTTACAATCATTTGTTTAGTGACTGTTCAAAGTTACAACACTGGAAGAAGTGACTTAGGGCCGTTCTTCACACAATACCCACAGCATCAAAATTTGAGCACTTGGCAATGAGCATGTATTTATGATTGCAGTATCCTGGGGTCATGTGACTAATTCACACCTTCCCAGCCAGCTCCCAACAAGTAAAGTCAATGGGAGAAGATCAACTTGCTTAATAACAACACAATTCACTTAATTGATTTACTTGTCAGTGCAGTGCAGTGATTTACTTAATAACCATGGCAAGAAAAGGTCTCATAAAATTGTGTGTGATTCACTTAATAATTGCCTTATTTAGCAACAGAAAAAATGTGGTCATAACTTAAGGACTACCTGTAGGGAAAACCTACAGGTTTGGACCAGAACTTCATCTACTCTGGTTCCTACTGCTAAGAAATTAACAGGTAGGATGTGCAAATGCATTTTGGAATTATCAAGGTTTCATGTAAAACACCTAAAGTCCTGCCATGGTAAAAAGGGAAAACACATTTTTAACAATCTTAAGAGAGAAGCTGCAGATATCTTAAGCAGGGACTATATAGCAGTTAAAGTGAAACCCATAGGATTTGATCCCAAAGAATAGATAATTCTATTTTTCTGCCTGTCCAGGCATTTTGAAAAAGTTTTCTTGGGTTAAATTAGCTACAAAGTTTGGGCACTTGCTGATACCATAGTTTTCTTTGTCACCTTGTCTGAGGTGAGCTGCCAGCCTTATTTGCCTAAGGATCTTTTTTTCCTATGGTATAAGGATCACAAAGTAATCTAACTATCACAAAGTGAATGTTATACATTCTTATTAGATAATTCCCATTAATATAATTAATGACTGCACGCCGCATAAAACCTATTCTCAATTTTACATTTTTCTTATCAGTTCCAGTTAAGTGGAATCAGTGGAACAGCTTGCCTTCAGAAGTTGTGAATGCTCTATCAATGGAGGTTTTTCAAAAGAGATTGGACACCCATTGATCCAGAGTGGTATAGGGTCTCCTGCTTGTGCAGGGGGTTGGACTAGAAGACCTCCAAGGTCCCTTCCAACTCTGTTATTCTGTTAAGTATTTAATTTAGAATCTGTATTCTTTGGTAAACTGCAAAATGGCTACATAACTGGAAAAAGTCATGTCTTAAATCATGGAAAAAGTCCCCATTTCAAAGCCAGGAAGAAAAATGTGAAAAAACTTGAAATTCAAGTAGCTTTGCATTTCACTCTAGCTGTTTCACAAATCTCACCTTGTGGTATGACAGCCAGAGGTGAAATTCAAAAATTTCTTCTACAAGCAAGGAAAATTACTATCATGGTGACTATAGGAACAAGTTCTGAAAAGAAGGGTTAGGGCCAATACATGAATATAATTTTTCAGAAATGTTTAATTGCAGATTGGCAATTTACCTACAATGATAATTTCATTCATACAACTCCAGTAAGACAATCTATCACTCACGGATTACACTGGCCTAAGCTATATACAGATAGTGACTGTTCAAAATTACTTACACCCATAATTGGGACCAGAATTTCTGTTATTAAGCAAGACAGTTGTTAAGTAAGTCACACTCAATTTTGTAATCTTTTTGTCATGGTTATTAAGCAAATCACTGCAGTGGTTAAGTGAATCACACAGTTGTTTAATGAATTTGCCTTCTCCATTGACTTTGCTTGTCAGAAGGCAGCTGGGAAGTTTGCAAATGCTGATCACATGACCCTGGGATGCTGCATAGTAATTGCAAAGTGTCTAAATTTTGATCACGTGATCATGGGAATGCTACAGGGATAGGGTGCTACTGGTTCTGCCCATCCAAAGAACCGGTAGCTCTGAAGAGCAGCAGACACAGAACTGGTTCTGTGTCTGATGCTGTTTGGCCCACCTGCCCACCCAGGCTCTTACTTGTCCTTTATTTCCTGCTTTTTCAACCTCAGCTGCTTTGCGCAGCACAGCTGAGGTTGAAAAAGCAGGAAAAAAGAGGCTTTTCAAACACTGCATCCTCGCTCAGTGCTTTTCAGCTGTCCGGGCGGCACAGCTGATGTTTTTTTTACATGCGCGCGCAGCAAAACATAGTCACCGAACCGGTAGTAACACTGGTTGAATCCCACCCCTGAATGCTATGATAGTCATAAATACAAAAAAACAGTTGTTAGTCACTTTTTTCAGTAACTTCAACAGCCACTAAATGAATGACTGTAAGTTGAGGACTACCTTTAATAAGTGCATAGCAATGTTCCTGTTACATAGCATGGGAAGATGAATGATGATGGTGCTGAAGTGGTTGCAAATGGAACAGAGAATAGAGAAAATAGAGAGAAACATTCAGTCCCTTTGGAAATCAAGGAGATATCAAAGGCCTGTTTGATGGAGGAAGGACAGGGTTTCTTCAGGCAATGCATTATTTTCACTACCACTTGCATCATATGTTTATCTTCATCATTAATAGCTGTGATAATAAGAACATTCACATGCCTATTAAAGGTTAACTGAGCACACTAACTTTCTAGTATCCATTTCAAAGTCCTATTTTTGTCCTATAATGCTCTTGCAAACAATGGAGCAGTCACACATACATATGTATCTTCCAATTAGGGCTGTGCAACATTTCAGATCTGAGTCCCAAAGTGGCTTTGGTATGCATAAGACCATGAATGTAGCACTTGCCTGCAATTCTTTAAAACAGCTGTATCCATTTTTTTGAAATCATTTCTGAAGAATTGTTATCTTCTTCACATTTTAAGTTCAACTGGAGGTTTTATTAGCTCAGAAGAACAGACTAGCTACTATGATACTGATTTTTATGAAATACAGTATTTTCTCATGGTAAATCACCTCCTCTAAGCATTTTACTCTTTTTTAGTACCTAATAAAAATGTTTTTACTCTCCTAATGTCTCGATCATATTTTATATAATCCTTAGAATATTTTGATGATTTTTTAAAATTCTTGCATTCATTTGTCCTGTGCTATAAACCTTACAATTGATATAGCTGCAATTGTACTTGCTTAATGATGCTCCAGAATAGAGCTGAGGCTAATTGAAATATCCTACTTCAAAACACTTAGACTTCAAAAAGACATAAAATGTTGAAACGGTAGTGCTGTGATGTGGTTGATTTATGTGGGAGTTTATCTGTATTCTGAACTCCAATTTCATCAGTATCAAATGAAAACTACTACAGTAGGTGTAGCTCAGACCCTGTTTATCAGATTGAAAACATTTAAACCTGTTATTTGTAAAAAGAAGCTATTTTGCATAGAGCAATATAGCAGAGATATATTAGACAACAATGTGGAATTATCTAGCAGGATCACATCCATCGATTCAGGTTCAGAGTTTGGCATATAATACTGAATTCAGCATCTCAAGAACTTAATTTTATATTTAAACAGCAAACAGAAATGTGTTTGTGATCTAAGGAACTCTTTGACAGATGTTACGCAAAATAGTTAACAGGCAGCTTTACAGATGTTCTACTCACTTTTTAATGTCATCATATATTTTCAATCCCAACCACATAGTAAAAGGAGCCACACCGCAAAAGTGCAATTTATTCATTATAATTTTATAACACTTCCAGTGATTTACATCATGAAAGCATGGACACAGCGCTAAAATAATTAATTGGCTAAAAGTACAATAATAGCGTTAACACAATAGACAGGATACTGGGTGGGCTTAATGACACCACATGTTTACTGGATCCATGCCCCTCCTGGCTGTTTTTGGCCACCCGGGAGGTGACACGAGATTGGTTCCAGGGTATTATTAACGCTTCCTTGAGTGAGGGGTTTTTGCCTACTGCCTTGAAAGAGGCAGTGGTGAGGCCCCTCCTCAAGAAACCGTCCCTGGACCCAACATTATTATCGAACTATCATCCGGTCTCCAACCTTCGTTTTGTGCTGAAGGTTGTTGAGAGTGTGGTGGCACGACAGTTCCCTCAGCACCTGGATGAAGCTGTCTATTTAGATCTGCTTCAATCAGGTTTCAGGCCCGGGTACAGCACGGAGACGGCATTGGTCGTGTTGGTGGATGATCTCTGGAGGGCCTGTGACGGGGTTGTTCCTCTGTCTTGGTCCTGTTAGATCTCTCGGTGGCGTTTGATGCTATCAACCATAGTATCTTATTGCAGCAGTTGGGGGGGTTGAGAGTGGGGGGCACCGTGTTACGGTGGTTCTCCTCCTTCCTCTCTGACCGTTCGCAATTTGTATTGGCAGGGGGACAGAGGTCGACCGCGAGACCCTTGATTTGCAGGGTGCCTCAGGGGTCTGTTCTCTCGCCCCTGCTGTTCAACATTTATGTGAAGCCACTGGATGAGATCATCCATGGTTTTGGGGTAGAGTTCCATCAGTATGCTGATGATACTCAGTTATACATTTCTACTCCAGGCCACCCCAATGAAGCTGTTGAAGTGATGACCCGGTGCCTGGAGCCATGCGGAGTTGGATGGGTTTAAACAGGCTCCGACTCAACCCTACCAAGACCGAGTGGCTGTGGTTTCCTGTGCCCAGATACAGCCGGCTTATTCCATCGCCAGCTGTGGGGGGAGAAATTTTGATCTCCATGGAGAGGGCGCGCAATCTTGGTGTCCTCCTGGATGTACAGCTGTCGCTGGAAGATCATATAACGGCCATCACCAGCGGGGCTTTTTATCAGGTCCGACGGATCTGCCAGTTGTGGCCCTTTCTGGATCTAGACGCGCTTCGCACAGTCACTTCTGCTCTTGTCATTTCCTGTCTCGATTATTACAATGCTCTCTACATGGGGCTCCCTTTAAAGAGCATCCGGAGGCTCCAGTTGGTAGAGAATGCGGCCACATTGGTGATTCTGGGGGTTTCCCATAGCTCCCATGTTACACCGCTTCTGCGCGAGCTGCATTGGCTTCCGGTAGCCTTCCGGGTGCGATTGAAGGTGTTGGTGGTCATCTATAAAGTGCTCCATGGCTTAGGACCTGGGTAATTACGGGACCGCCTTCTGCCACCATCGACCTCCCATTGGCCTGTGCACTCTCACAGGGTGGGCTTCCTTGGGGTGCTATCAGCTGGATGATGTTGGCTGGCGACCCTGAGGATACGGGCCTTCTCTGTGGGAGCACCCTCCCTTTGGAATGAGTTACCCTCGGAGATACGGACTATTCCTGACCTGTGAACCTTCAGGCGCGCATTAAAGACTCATCTTTTTCAACGAGCTGGTCTGGCCTAGTACTATTGGAAGGTTTTAAATTTGTTATGTTATTTACCCTGTTTTTATTATTTTATTATTTTTAACTTCAGCCACTGATTTAATCTGTTTTTAAATTTTATATTTTTTGTATTGTTTTAATCTGGCTGTACACCGCCCCGAATCCCAAATGGGAGAGGGGGCGGTATATAAATTAAATAAAACCTAAACCTAAATCTAATAGTGATCATTTGTTCACTAAATGCCTTCCAGAACAGTTCAGTCCTTAAATCTGGAAAGCCAATACTGAGGGTGCCAGAAAGAGGGTATTCCTTAGTTCGAGGGCCATAGCTGAAAAACATAGCCCACGAACCCACTCCCCTTTGACTTAAAAGGCCTGGAGTGGAGGACCATTAAAAAATGTTGGTGAGATGAGTGCACTGGGAGGAACAGGCAGCCATTTCTGTACAGGGTAAGTAGCCCAGCCAACAACTAGAGAACAAGTGATAGAGGAGTTTGTAGATTAAAAATAGCATTGAGAATTGCATCTGTAAAGTTATGCAAAGTGTGCCACAAAATACAATTGAAAGCGCACAATAGGAATGAACAGAAAATATATAAGAGCTCAGTGTAGGCAGAAGACCAAGAGAGAAAGCTCTGCTCATTTTGGTGAGCCACTGGGAGAAACGAAGGTGCCAAGTGCCAATTGGAAGCGCCCATATGTATATATAGATGGTCCTTGATTTACAACTGGATGTGACTGTATGAAGTTACAACAAATCCCCTAAAAGGTACTTACGACCTGGATTTGAAGTTCTGCTGCTTCCCTGGTCTTTTGGGTGCTTGGCAACCTGTTCACCTTTACAACCATTTGCAGTGTACGTGACCATGATTTATGACATTTTTTTGGCCAAAACTATTTGCTTCTAGTTTCCGGCAAAAAAACTCCCATTGCAGATACTGGATTTTGCTTAATGACCATGGTGGTTTGCTTAATGGCCACTGAAAAAAAATTGCAAAATTGGGTCAGCCACAGGGGTGGGATTCTATTGGTTCGGACCAGTTCAGGCGAACCGGATGTTAAATTTAGCATCTGGTTCGCTGAACCTGTATTTGAACCGACCCCGCCCAGCCTACCCCACCCTTCCCAGGAGTCTCCAGATGGCCCATTTTCGATGCAGGTAAGTGCAGGGTCCACACAGAGGCTCTTGGAGGGGGAAAATCGGGCCTTCCGGAAGTACCGGAAGTCAGAAATGGGCTTGTTTCCAGCTTCCTGAGGGCCTCCAGAGCCTGGGGGAGGCCATTTTCGCCCTCCCAGAGGCCCGAGGGATGCTTCCGGACCCTTGGGAAGGTGAAAAACAGCCTTCCCGGAAGTTCTAGCAGGCAACACCCACCATGGCCACACCCACCCAGCAACTGGACAGTGAACCGGTTGCTGGGAGTTTTGAATCCCACCACTGGTCAGCTATATGATGACCTGCTTAATGACTGGCGCGATTTATGATCATAATTCCCATCTCAATTATGGTTGTAAGTCAAAGACAATCTATAAAAGAAAGCTGAGTTCAGTGCTGCTTGCATTATCTCTTCTCCATAGGCTTACGGAAGTCGCACATTCCTCTTGCATGTAATATGTAAACACAGAAACTCTTTCTCCAGTTCTTGTATTTAGGGGACAAACTGTCTCATCTGTCATCTAGTTTGTAGGACTCATATGATTAAATAAGCTGAAGGTTGCAAAATTCTACTTATACATATTTTGAAATAACCCTGACACTTACTTTATTTCAAAATATGTATAAAGGCTTCTGAGTTAGCATGCTTAAGATTAACTTTTTACACCCTATCTTTTAACTCTCTAATTTATAACTTTGGATTTATAACAGTGAAATAGTTGTACACATATACCCCAAATGGTCATGTCAGTATCATTTTAAAAGAACAAAATATTATACAAAATTAACAAAAAAAACCCACTACTGCTTTATTTTTGAAATTATGGCCATTTTTATTTATTGTAGGCTACATTGTCTTCATTGCAATTAAAATAGTCTCAAAGTATAAATCAATGTTCCCTTAAATTGTAGTTCCAACTAAACTTTACCACTGCTAATTAAAAATGTTCCTTTCTAAGCATTAGCAAATTAGCCTAACAATTGAACTGTTACATAAAAGAGAAATTAGGTGCAAATCTAAATACATTAATCTGGGAGAAAGTAAATGGATTTGCTTTCAAATTAACCATACACTGGATAATGTTGTAATAATTGAGTGTTGGATTTGGACCAAGAGGTTTGGTCCAATGTTGAATTTGGCTCTAATCCACATCTGTTATGATATTCACATGATGACTCAGAATAATGTGCTTAATTTGGTTAATCAATTTACCCATTTTATGGGTTGACATAACACATAAAAATTAAATAGTTCACGAAATATACTAAAGCCACAAAAGAAGTAGCCAAGTCACAACTGACAACATTTACCAGTTCCTAATGTTATGCTTGTTTATCAGTAGATAAAATGTAGTTGGGAGTTACCTTTTTATATGAAAAGATTACACTGGGAAATTTGCCCATTCTCTTTTATTCATCCCAAACTAAGGCTTTAAATTGCTTTGTTCTTCCTTCAAAAATTGGAAGTGTGCTGATGAGTAACAGCTTAAATCAGCAGTGGGATGCTCTCAGTATAAAACAAATTAATCTTTTCACTTAATACTGTTTTTATTTTTGTTTAAATGCCATCCTGTGTGGTGTAGTAGTTAAAATGCTAGGCTGGGAGCCAGGAACTCATCTTTTAATTCCCCCACTCAACCATGAAAGATCATGAGGAATGGTGAGCCAGTCATTTTCTCTTAGAGCAAGAGCAAATTTATAGAGTTTAACCTGTCAGGCCAGGTTCAAGTTCAAGTTCACTCTTAGCCATGAAAGCTCACTATGTGATTTGTGGTCAGATAACAAAAAATCAGAGTTGGAAGGGACCTTGTAGGTCACCTAGTCCAACTCCCCCGCCCAAGCGAGAGATCCTATACCATTTCTGACAAATGGCGATCCAATCTCTTCTTGAAAGTCTCAAGTGATGGCGCTCCCACAACTTCTGAGGGCAAGGTGTTCCATTGATTGATTGTTCTCATTGTCAGAAAGTTTCTCCTTATTTCCAGGTTGAATCTCTCCTTGTTCAGTTTCCATCCATTATTCCTTGTCTGGCCTACAGGCGCTTTAGAAAATAGCTTGACCCCTTCCTCCCTGTGGCAGCCCCTCAAATATTGGAAGACTGCTATCATGTCTCCCATGATCAAGCATATTTTGGTCCCCTGGTCAAGCATATTCTTCAGCCAATCATGGAAAGAAACTGGACCTAAAAATAGTGTCTCGAATTTGCAAAAGAAAGGCTGTATAGAAACATAATAAATTCTTCAAAATAGACTTTTCCAGGATCCTAAACTTACAGGATGAGAGCTGGTTTATTATAGTGATTAAAGATATCAGACTAAAACCGGGAGACTGGGAGTTCTAGTCTCATTTTAGGCAAAAAGCCAGTTGGGTGACCGTGGGCCAGTCATTCATTCTCGGCCCTAGGAAGGAGGGGAAGAGCAAACCACTTCAGAAAAAACCTTGCCAAGAAAACTGTGGGGTCTGGTCAAGGCAGTCATGAGCAGACAATAATAACTTGGGGACACACAAAAAAACTACCTCATGGTATATAATAAAAATAACATAGTACACCTACATAAAATATAAGCAGCAAATGGATCAGTTTAAAAGGTTCATTGAAATTTACCAATTTAAAATATTAAAAGTCCCAGGGAAAGTTTCTCTCTATTAATAGACATATTTCTGTGCTACCACACACAATGGGGAGTGGGTTGAGGATGTATATTTGCAGCTTAATCTTTAGCCCTATTCAAAGCTTGCTTTTCAATGTATCATAATTGCACATCTAACAAAGGCCAGCAAAGCATAAACAGAAACCAATTGTGGCTTCTGAGCAACTCATGTTTTCAATCTCGTTATTTTTTTAAGCAGGTCTTTGAATTACATTGTGGCATTTTATAGCATCTCTTCTCCCTTCCCTGAACGACTTCCTTTTCATTTGCTCCTTTTATGTTTTTAATCTGGTCCTTTAACAGCACTGGGTTCACCAATCCTGACATGAAATGCTATGTTAAAAGAACACGTGCACACACATTCACGCACACACACAAAGAGAGAGACATAAGCACACAGACATATCCACCATCAAATGAATCCTGTTCCAGCTAATCACCGACCCATAACTCAGATTTATATCTTCCAAAACCTGTAATAAAAACCAATCTGTATTGAATACAGGAGATGCCACCTAAGAATCAGAATATTTAAATGATGGAATAATTCTTAAACAGCCTTTTAAATCAACCCACATTCTTCTCAAGACTATCTTGTGATAATTCTATACCTCCTCTCTCTGTTGTATTCATATTATTAGCTGGAAGCTAATGATAAATGGCAAGAGGGAAAAAGAAGCATATTTATTTCAAATGAGGACTGATTGATTTTATTTGTATGGCTGCAGGTCACAGCCTAAAGAAACTGACTTAACTCTTAAGGTTAACTAGACAAGCCTGAGACCTATTGGGTCATCCTTTGCTGCATAAAGGTAGTATAGTCTGACGTGACATTAAATTTATCCCTATGCTAGATGGTCCCGTGGTTGTCTAAGAAGAGCATGTGTCATAAATAGCAAAATAATTGTAGTGGCAATTGTACTTCAATAATAACTCTGTATTTACTTATCTAAACAGATAAACAGAATGACCACGGGCAAAAACAGTGGGAGTGGAAGCAACCTCTGATTCCCTGCTGGCTTCCCTGTTGACTTTGCTTGTGAGAAGCTGGCAGGGGATGTTGGAAATCATGATCACATGACTGTGTGGATGCTACAACGGCCATAAACTGTGAATAAAACTAGTCTGAACATTGTGAAAATTTCATTTCTAGGGGAATAATGGGTCCTGGAGTTTTTTTTTTAAACATTTTTTATGTTAGCAAATTTTTGGTATCCTGATTCAAAATTGCTGTGGTGCAATGCACTTTTGGGATTAATTTGAGGGTACAAATAGACAAATACAATGAGAGTTTTTGTAATACTGAACATACATACGGTGTTAATATAGCATCCCTATATGCTATTCTCCTAACCTTTCTATTCATTTTCCTCTGTATGCAGTAATGAGGGATATAATATTGCTTCAGAGTGAGAAAGGGACAATATACAATATCCCATTCTATTGTTGCTGTTACATCTACTTTGGCTTCAGCTATCCTGTTTATCATTCAATAGTTTAGAAAATATTTATTTTCCCTGGAGAGAAATTTCCAAGCATTTTCAGCCATGAACATACCTAGAATTCAAAACATGTTATAAATGGTCTCACAAAATGGCTGCTAAAGGGAATGCCACAAGTCACAGCACAGCAATATACCCCAAAATAGACACATGAGAACAATTCCTGTCTCTCTCTAATTTGCATTTATCTATCCTCTCCTCTAGCCCCACCAGGCAAGTAGGAAAAAATTTCAAACAAAGCTCTGGACTGCAGCTAATCTTCATTTTTATTTATCAAGAAGATATATACGATCCAAAGATATTAGTAGAAAAAGCAATAATGCTAGAGCTACAGTGTGTCAGAATCCAAATGACAGTTTTTTATTGTGAAAATATTTATTTTAAAGAAAATCAGATAAGATAGGGAGCCCGGTCCCAGGAAGATAGATGTAGGCACTCGGGCATCATATTGAAGATTCAGGGTCTAGAATTTGAGTGTCAGCTGGTAACAGATAGGAAACATACCTGGATGCATTCATTCTACTTTACCTGTAACGTTCCTAATAGGATCTTGCAACTTTGCAGGTACAAACCTCCCACTGGCACTTTTAATCTGAAAAGGGACAAGTCACCCTGGCCACTTGGCCACCTGGCTGTGGGATACCTCACCCTGGGCAATTCGATGAGGGGACAACTCATCCAATCAACTTGCTGCAAACACACACATACACACACACACAATTGTACCCAAGCTTAGGGAGAAGAACCTCTCCTTCAACGTGCTGCTTGCACTCATATGCACGCATCCCTACCCATAGATCCCTTTTAATTGCTTGATCCACTAGGAAGGGTCCTTCCTACATTTCTTTTTCTGACCATTAAGCTGCTGGAGGTGCCTGACTCTCTTGTGTGATTGTTTCTTAGGCAGCATCTCTTCCCCTCGTTCCCTAAGGTCACCCACACATTCCATTACTTTGGGGATATTTCTGTGGCTGAAAGCAGACTTCCAAATGGTTACCACAAGAATAAGAGAAGATATACTTTGGTGTGGTATGTAGACGGTATTTTTAGTCTATAGCGTTACCATTATGGAACAAATCCAACAAGTGCTTTTTAAAAGCAGCTCCTTTCAAGAAATCCACTGTTGGATTCATATTGCTCTCCCCTGTGATTGAGGGTTCTTCCAAGTATAGCTTTCATTGTGGCATCATCCTGACTCATTTGTAGGGGTTTGCATTGTGACATAAACAGTTACAAGGCATATGCTTTCATTTAGAGCCTTTATGTATTCACACACTGCTTCTTCTATATTTTAATCAATATACTATAGCTTTTGACTCATATCACTATAGGTCTTCTCTCCGGAAGCTCTTTCTGCACCCTTGAGCTTATAACACACACGGCAGGTTATATATGGGGTGCATAATGATATAGACTAGAAGTCTTAACCTTGGCTATGAGAGCAAGACATTCCAAAATTTCCAAGTTAAGAATGTTACAGTCCATTTTTTGTAATAAATATTTTTCAATTATTTTTGTAATGTTTTGATGTTCTTATTCTATGTATTTGCCCCATTTCCACCTGACAATGTTAACTTCCCTCTACAAAGCTAGGGAAACAGTTGGGATTTGGTGCTGAGCTAGGTCAATTCACCATGGCCAACGTGCCACAGCCAATGTGCCACAGCTAATTCACCGCGGGACAACTTGCCACGGCCAATTTTCCGCAGGACAATTTGTCATGGAGCAAGAATTACACTAATATTAAAGAAATGGTGGAATAGAATAGAATAGAATAGAATACTCTTTCTTTCTTTCTTTCTTTCTTTCTTTCTTTCTTTCTTTCTTTCTTTCTTTCTTTCTTTCTTTCTTTCTTTCTTTCTTTCTTTCTTTCTTTCTTTCTTTCTTTCTTTATTAAATTTCTATACCGCTCCCTCTCCCAAAAAGGGACTCGGGGCGGTGTACAGCCTACTAAAACACAGAATAAATACAGTTTAAAAACGAATTAAATATACGAATCCGGCTGAATCCCATCAATTACAAAATACAAAAATTTAAAATTCCGGGATTAATTAAAATTAAAGTTTAAAAATTTAAAACCAAATTAGATTAAAACCCAAAAACCATTTACTGGACCAGGCCGGCCTGCTGGAAAAATAAGGTCTTAACTGCGCGCCGGAAGGTCAGGATGTCAGTCATGGCCCGTATCTCCGGGGGGAGATCATTCCACAGGGAGGGGGCCCCCACAGAGAAAGCCCGCACCCTTGGGGCCGCCAGCCGACAATGATCAGGCGGCGGCACCCCAAGGAGGGCAACCCTGTGGGAGCGTACTGGGCGGCGGGAGGCTGTTGATGGCAGCAGGCGGTCCCGTAAGTACCCAGGTCCCGAGCCATGGAGCACTTTAAATACAGTCAGTACCACCTTGAATCGAATCCGGAAGGCCACAGGAAGCCAGTGCAGCCTGCGGAGAAGCGGTGTTACATGGGAGCTCCGAGGGGCACCCACGATCACCCGCGCGGCTGCATTCTGAACTAACTGCAGCCTCCGGAGACTCTTCAAGGGGAGCCCCATGTCTTTGTGTAAATACTCTCAGTATGTCTTTGTGTACTCCCCATGTCTTTGTGTAAATACTCTCAGTATACATAAAGAAAAGATACATTTGTTAAGAATCAAGAATCATAACGTACAACACTTAATGATAGTCATAGGGTACAGTCAACAATCAAACCATACTAGGAAACAGTCAATATAAATCGTAAGGATACAAGGGACAAAGTTACAGTCCTACAATCACAAGTGGGAGGGGATGGGTGATAAGGAGTGATGAGAAGATTAGCAGTAATAGTAGTGTAGACTTTGTAATAGTTGAACAGTGTTGAGGGAATTATTTGTTTAGCAGAATAATGGCTTTCAGGAAAAAAACTGTTCTTGTGTCTAGTTGTTCTGGTATGCAATGCTCTATAGCATCGTTTTGAGGGAAGGAGTTGAAACAGTTTATGTCCAGGATGTGAGGGGTCTATAAATATTTTCACAGCCCTCTTTTTGTGCAGTATACAGGTCCTCAATTGAAGGCAGGTGAGTAGTAATCGTTTTTTCTGCAGTCCTAATTATCCTCTGAAGTCTGTGTCTGTCCTGTTGGGTTGCAGAATCAAATTATCCTAATTATCTGCAGTCCTAATTATCCTCTGAAGTCTGTGTCTGTCCTGTTGGGTTGCAGAACCAAACCAGACAGTTATAGAGGTGCAGATGATAGACTCAATAATTCCTCTGTAGAACTGGATCAGCAGCTCCTTGGGCAGTTTGAGCTTTCTGAGTTGGTGCAGAAAGAACATTCTTTGTTGTGCTTTTTCAATGATGTTTTTGATGTTAGGTGTCCATTTTAGGTCATGTGATATGATAGAACCTAGACATTTGAAGGTCTCTACTGTTGATACTGTGTTGTCTAGTATTGTAAAAGGTGGTAGTATGAGAGGGTTGCTTCTAAAGTCTACCACCATTTCTACGGTTTTGCGTGTGTTCAGTTCCAGATTGTTCCGGTTACACCACGAGGCATCCTGTCTGTATGCAGATTCATCATTGTCTCGAACGAGATCAATCACTGTTGTGTCATCAGCAAAGTTCAGTATTTTAACAGATGGGTCGTTTGAGATGCAGTCATTGGTATATAGGGAGAAGAGAAGTGGAGATAGCACACAGCCTTGGGGGCCCCTGTGCTGATTGTACAGGTATCAGATGTGATTCTACCTAGCTTCACCTGCTGTTTCCTGTCTGTTAGGAATCATTAAATTCCTATCATTAATCATTAAAGGATGCCAAAAGAGGGACACAATGAATTGGGAGTGACAAAAATAAAAACATTTTTAAAAATAATTTAAAATAATTAAATTGAATTGCTGAACTGTTCCATGGTGAGTTATGCTGTGGCGAGTTGGCCATGGTGAGTTGTCCTGTGGCGAATTGACCATATCCAGCTGGAGCAGCAGTGTGTAATTTTTCTGATCCTGTTTGTTGCGTAACTGGCTCTAAATCTGTTTGCTACCAAAGAGAGTTTGTTATTTTAAAAGCTCCATTTTTATGTTTCATATGGCTTTATTTGTGGTTGTTACCATCTCTTTCTCTCTGTGTTTTTATTTCTGTGTACTGGAATTGTTTTTACGAGAATTCCAATCATTCCAACAGCATGTGATGTCCTTTCCAAAGATAACAGGTTGGTAGGATCCACAAGTGAACCAAAGAAATACGTTGTCTATGTTTGCTGCTGAAGAGATTTTCCTAACATTTTTATTTAAAGGTAGTGGTTTGGGGACGGAAAACCCCTAACACCAAGGAGACTCAACAAGGTGCATCAAATTAAAAATAATGGGTGATGTTTTTGAGCAAAACTGATTTCAAACGAAGTTACATCAACTGCAAATTTTAGAAATATTCAAATCAAAATTATTACACTGTTTAAAGTTATACTGATTTTAATGGCTGTATGTGATTATACATGATAATCCTTTGTTTAGTTCAATAAGCAATATTATTTATTAGATGTCAAACACAGGCTTGTGATACCTAAGATGATATCACAAATCTATGTCATTAAAGGAGAACGAACGAGACGGATAGTTCAGCATTTGCAGGAGGAGACAATTCTATTGGAAAAGTTTGGGGACAGGTAAATATAAATTTATTGTATAATATAATTTATTTGGGTGAATATATGTTTTATATATAATATATGTTTGTGTGAGTGCGTGCGTGTACATACACACATATTATATATAAGATATATTATATATAAGATACATATGTAATTTTTATTATCAACTTTGAGCCGTTGGGGTGGGGGAGAGAGAGAAAGAGAGAGAGAGAGCGAGGGAGAGAGATTGAGGAACCTTGGCCAACTGTGCCAGGGAGCAAAGAGATGGGGCTGTTAGATTATGCAGCAGCAATAACTGCTGCAGATGTTTTGGTGTATCTTTATTTGCTCACTCTTGGAGAAGAGAGTTCCCCCTCCCCACCCTTTTCTCTTCCTTCCTGCCTGGCTTTGCAAACACCGTGTACCTACAAGCAGCTGCTGGCTTAAAAACTCTGATCTCACTTCATCTCAGGCAGAATCTACCCTGGTTGCTGCCATCACTGCTGTGCACTCTGGCCCCCTCTCCTCACTTGCCCGCCCATTCGCCCTCTGGCTCTCCATCTGGGTGCCCGCAATGAGTTGTCCCTGCAGTGAATTGCCCGTGTTGAATTGTCTGCAATGATTTGTTAGCAGGGAATTGGCAGAGACAACTTGCAGTGGTGGTGGTGTGGGCATCCCTAGCTGGCCATTCACAGCTGGCCATGCAGAGTTGTCCCATTCCAATGTTACATTGCAAAGTAAATGCACATAGAAATAAATTACATTATTCGCTTTTATTAATTACTGAATTATTGTTTCCTGGCTTATTATATCTTTTGACCTAGTTGATCAAAATCTGCCTACACTTAAAGAGACATTTTTGCATTGAAGTTAAGTCCAAAGATGGCAAACATGTTGGCCAGTGCCAATTCCTTCAATGCCTATATAATCATATATTATTTGATTAACCAGTGCTGATGAAACTTGGAGGGCAATTGAATTTTAGATTTAACTTTTACCCCAAAGATTTTTTTAAGTCCATGCTGAACAATAACATCACTGTTGACATTTAAAACCAATGAGGAACAGTGCATGGTTGCTTCTATTTTGAGAAGCAATGCAAAACGCGAACAAAATCAATTATAAATTCAACCATGCAAATGTGGTATATGGCTTAATACGCTGACCATTTTTTTAGGTCTGCAATACTGATATAATGGAAATTTAAAAACAAGAATCAGTTCCAAAATCACTACATGCAAATTAAAATGAATGGCTACCTTGGGAAGAGGAGATTAAGGTTTTCAAATAGCAAGATGATTATCATATAGAAGAGTTGTTCCCTGTTGTTTCAGGTAACACAGCTAAAACTGGTGGGTGAAAAATAGCTGGGAGGCAAATGTTTGCTAAACATTTGAAGAAACTTCCTAACAGCAACAACTGTTTGACAGTGGAACAGCTGCAAGTATCTCTTTTAAGGCAGGAGAATTTGTGTCCCTTTGGATATTGCAAACATTACTTATGTTGGTGTTACTGGGATGAACACACTGATCAAAGATCAGAGGTGAGGAATCTCTAGTCTTCCAAATGTTGCTGAAAATCAACTCCCAGAAGCCCCATCTTTCCTGACCCACAGTAAAAGTTCTAACAACTATACAGTTCAACAAGATTTGAAGAATGAACGGTTCCACATCTCAGTTCCAGATTACTTCCAGGATCCCTTCTAAATTCTATGATGGGCATCCCAAAGTTTGGGCATCCCAAAGTTTGGGCATCCCAAAGGTGCTTTTCCAAAAGGCAACTGGACTTTCTGTGTTTCTTCTCTTGAAGACATTTCACTTCTCATCCAAGATGACTGAATGGTGGGAAACGGAAGGTTTTTATATTCCTTGCAGTCATCTGGTTGTCATCTCTCTGAAAGTCATTGAATCCCTCCCCCCCTTTGTCTTCCAAGTCCACATTCTGGACAGAGAGGACCACCAGTTCGAAAGAGGAAAAAAAGAGGCCACCTATGTTAAAATTGAACAGCCCTCTCTCAACAGAGGGGTGGAGAGAGGATACCACACCAACTATCTCCTGTTTACCACAGAGTCCTTTCAGCAGTTCCAAGAAGGTTCCACACCCATTTGCACTCTGATTCAGTTGACCCTGAGGGTACACAAGGGGCCTCAAGGACTCTCAGACAGCTAATGACCGACTTTCAAAGTGCTAACAACTAGATGATGGCATAAAACTTCCATTCCCCATCATTTAGTCAGAGCTGAGGATGCTTCTTGGATGAGAAGTGAAATACCATCAAGAGCAAAAACAAGGAAAGTCCAGTTGTCTTTTGAAAAAGCACCTTTGGGACAATCATGACCTGGATGACTGAAAATCTCCTTAGACATTAGTTTGGGCACTTGTACATCAGCATTGTTTCTCTTTCCCTCTCTTAATCCACAGAAGCAGTCCAAAGAATACCCATGCTTTCTTTCACTTCTGCTAACTTGTAATATTGTGAGAACCAAGAACAAAAATCATTGTCTTATCCTCTGGTCTCACACATTTTTGACACATTTTTGTGTTTCACACATTTTTGATGTGAGTATCTCAAATAAACAAACAAACCTAGCTTTGCTGAAGTTTTCATTATGGACCCAGAACTGGAAATAAACCAGCTTAGTTATTTAATACCATTGATGTCATAGGAATACAGAAGTAAAAAAAAAATTTTTTTGTTAAGTGTTGCAGAATCCTTGTGTGGGAGTGCCCCTTATTGCTGACCACTTAGTGGTCAGATATAGAGACAACATGCTTAGTTATTTATTTATACTTCATATTTCTTAACCTTCTGTATACCTTCTTGTGTATGAGGATCTACCTGGCGACCTTTGCTCCTTTTTTAGGGAGCTCTCCATTCCACTTTCTATCATCGAGGTGCCCTCCTGGCATGCTGGACTGCAACTCCCATCTTCTCCATCCAGGGAGCCAGTAGACTAACAGAAGATGGTGGTAAATAGGGTCTATTTCATTGAAAGGAACCACGTTTGGGAAAGGCACTTTATGCTGCTCTTTCAAAGCCCTACAGTGTTAAAGCTAGCTCGGTTTCTAACAAGGTCACTTTCACTTTTGTTATTTGGTTTCAGCTTGTGGGTTCTGCCGTGTCCTAAAGACATTCCTGGACTCTGAGACAACCAAAAGAGGAGACAGTGAATCCATTCCAGACTCAAGACCACCAGCAAGAGGAGACAGGACGCTGCAGGAGAGGGGAGTGGAACAAAGTCCATTTGCTTTTACCACAGGCAAGATCAATAAAGCTGGCCTGACTACAGACTTTCTTGGAACATGACCGTTTTTTGTCAGTTTAGTGTTAGGCTTACTCATACAAGCTCCGTGCCACAATTTTGGCAGAGCTGAGTTAATTTGCTGAGTTAGTTGCTATTGTCAGCTCAGGATTCTATAGAAACATTCTTCTCCTATACTCCCAAAATGTCAGAGGGTTGTTGGGTTTTGTTTTTTTTTGGTCAAATGTGACCTGTTGAAGCAGATTTGTGATTCTTATTGGTTTTGCAACATAAGCACAAGGCACTCAAGTCATAGGCAAGACTGGAACTGGAGAAGGAGTGAAACTGGCTTTGGAGAAGTTAATTAATTTATGGTAACTTCCTGGGAAGGAATCAAGTAAGGGAAAGCTCTTCTGTCTTTGTTTCTAAAAGGAGAAGCAAAAATTAAGAAAGGCACTGCAAGAGCCTTGAGTATTTGAAGAAAAAGAAAAAGTTCAGCTATGCTGAAATGGCACCAATCTCACCACTGGAGCGCAGAGGTGTTGTTGCCTGGAGCACAGAGAATCAAGAATATATTTGCCTGCATCTGTACAGAACCAGGGGTGGGATTCTACAGGTTCGCACCTATTTACTAGAACCGGTTGTTAACATTCTAAGCAGTTTGGAGAACCGGTTGTTAGAAGAAATCACTGGCCTAATCCTGTAAGGAAGGCAGGAAGGAAACATTCTGGTGTTGCTTACAGAAACTGCCTCTCCGTTAACTCTTATTACATTCTTGGCAGGACTACACTTCCTGTCTCAGGAACATCTCTGGAGTTTTTTCCCCTCCTTTGCTGGTACTTTGCTTGTGTGGAGTGACCATTCAAAGTGACAATGGCACTGAAAAAAGTGACTTATGACTATTTTTCACACTTACGACTGCTGCAGCATCTCCACAGTCATGAGAGGCCAGGCGAGGAGATGCGTGCCTCGATGTGAGTGATGTTGAGTTGGCCACACCCAGCCAGTCACATGACTACCAAGCCACGCCCATCAACTAAGCCACGCCCACAGAACCGGTTGTTAAAAAATTTGAATCCCACTCCTGGGTTGAACCCTGAATTCCTTTAGGAAAGGAAGTCTATGGGGATGAGAGTTGGGGTGGGCACAAGCAATTCACAACCTTCTTACCAACCAACATTCAACTTCTTGGTTCAGCATGTGTCCTTTGGAGAAGAAACGTACTGACCCAGAAAATGAGCTTGCAATTTAGTCAAAATTGGGTTTCCCAACATACATGTTACCCATAATGATATTAACTGATATTCTAGGACATTACCATACACAGGGAAGCACGATAAATAGCTAAAATGCATTACGATTTTGTTGTAAGTATGAATTGTACATCAGGTTCGTACTATCCTAAACTATCTCCCTTGCTGTTGTGTAACAGTGAAGAACAAATTGGAAGCTATGGCTTTTGGTTTTAGTTGCCCAGATTTTTTCCCATAAGATATGAACTTTAAACAAGATAGTGAAAACTACTGTAACTAAATGCCAGATGTGGTTTCAAATTCAGATTTGTTTTGAAACTGTGTTTTAACCAAAGCATAACATTTTAAACTTAGATGTCACTAGGAACTATAGCTAGTTTAAATAAAACATATAAACTCTCTGCCTCTTTTAGATCAAAAGAGTTTCCAGGTATCTTTGGCCCAAACCAGTAAAATAGGATGCCTGTTTTGGCCAAAATATCACACAGAGAGAAACTCTGGGATTTTGTTCACAGTGTAGGTATCAAGATTGTATTAGAACTGGAGGATTTGTCCTTACAGTGCTATGAAAATATTATTTCGAAAGGATCTCAGTACTTTAAAACAAACCTAAAATATTATCTAATAGGAGATGCCAATGATCACAAGCTAGTCATATAGAATGGAAATGGGTAAGTAGGAATATTCTCTCCTAAGCACATGATCCAACAGAGAAAGAAGGAATTTCTAAACTCCCTTTTTTGCAATCTTTGGAGGCCCCTTTGTCTATGTCACCAAATCTCATTGTTGTAATTGCCAGAAACCAGAAAGGCAATTTCCCATTATTTTAGACTTTATACATTGTGAAATACAAAGAAAGCACCAAACCACAGCATCTATGTGATACTGCCCTGTTCATTGTGTGCATACCCCACTCAGCCTCATCATCTTCCCACGCGTGGTGGGATCCACAGGCAGAGGGAGTACAAGTAGTCCTTGACTTATTTAGTGACCGTTCAAAGTTACGACAGCACTGAAAAAGGTGACTTATGACTGTTTTTCACACAACCGTTGCAGGATCCCCATGGACCAGTGGTGGGATTAAAAAAAAAATACTACTGGTTCTGTGGCCGTGGCTGGGGAAGGATACTGTAAAATCTCCATTCCTATCCCACTCCAGGGGGAAGGTTACTGCAAAATCCCCATTCCTTCCCCACCCAACTAACTTGCTTTCCAGCTCTGCTCTCCTGTGCAGGGCAACCAAAGAAGATCCAGCCAATCAGCTGGGACTCGGGAGGCAGAGAATAGATGGGGGCGGGGCCAGTCTGAGGTGGTATTTGCCGGTTCTCCGAACTACTCAAAATTTCCGCTATCGGTTCTCCAGAACTGTTCAGAACCTGCTGAATACCACCTCTGCCATGGACCCAGGATCAAAATTCAAATGGTTGCCAATTGGCTCATAGTAATGATGGTTGCAAAGTCCTAGGGTCATGTGATCACCTTTTGTGACCTTCTGACAACAAAGTCAATGGGGAGCTGGATTAATGTAATAACTGTGTTACTAACTTAACAACTGCAGTGATTCACTTAACAACTGTGGCAAGAAAGGTCATAACATGGGGGGGGGAACTCACTTAACAACTGCCTGTTACAGGTCCTGCTTTAATATTTTTGTCACATATTAATCAGTATTCAACCAGCGGGGATAATATGTGTATATGTGTTACAATTTTTTTCAATGCACTTTTTCAGTGTGCATTTTTGCTTTCTATTTTTTTTGTCTGGTTTGTTGAAAGAAAAAAATTGAAGTTTTGTATTTGTATTTTGTATCTTAACTTTTTAAAAAAATAAAAATAAAAAATAGAATTAAAAAAATAAAAATGTCAGAGAGCCAATATTTGAGAAATGGGTAGCTGTGCATCTGTATATCAGTAGCTGACCTTCCATTCAAAATACAGCTGTAACTCCAGAGCCAGTGTTCTGATCTCTCTTGCAGGCAAAACAACAGTGGGTAATGGGGACAGCATTCAGCAAATGAACACGAGGGGTTGGTCCCATAGACGATCTGCTAGGCCAGTTGAAGCCATGAATAAAATCCATGTCACCCCAAGACTCCTCTCCATGTGTCCCAGGTAATTCATATAGGGTATTTTGGAGCCAAATAGGAGAGAAAACACCACTTTTTCAATGGAAAATCTAAACCCAACTTTTGGCTGCCTCAGCAGTACACTGGCAGCGATCTGTAGGCATTCCATAAGGCTCCCATCCCCAAATGTTCATTTATTTAATGCAACAGATCCTGTTATTAGTATATTCTTGTTGTTACATGCAGCCCACCACATGTCCTTCTTCACAGATATATGATTCTCAATCAAAGATTCTGCAGGTCCTAATCACGAAACCGGATATTCAGTCGTTTGTACCTGCATGTGATTAAAAATTAATGTATGTTTATGTTGCTCTTGATGATCTTCTTGACTACCATGTAATACCAGATTTCCCAAAGCCACGAAGATAAGGACATATTTTGCTCTGGAATGTGTATCAACTGTTTCACTAATTCTTTAATTAAATTCTTTGGCTTAATTTTACTTGGCGACTGGCCACGGTATATACAGGTAGCCCTCGATTTATGACCACTAATGAGCCCAAACATTTCTTTTGCTAAGCAAGACAGTTGTTATATGAATTTTGCCCCACTTTACAACCTTTCTTGCCACAGTTGTTAAGTGAATTACCGCAGTGGTTAAGTTAGCAACATAACCGCTGTTAAGTGAATCTGGCTTCCCCATTGACTTTGCTTGTCAGGAGGTCACAAAAAGTGATCATATGACCCCAAGGCACTGCAACCATTATAAATATGAGTCAGTTGCCAAGCATCTGAATTTTGATCCCAGCACTATGGGGATGCTGCAATGGTTGTAAGTCTGCAATGGCCATAAGTCACTTTTTCCAGTGCTCCTTTTAACTTTGAATGGTCACTAAATAAACTGTTGTAAGTTGAGGACTACCTGTACTTGAGGGAGGCAGCCCACAAAATCTTAGTGCCCAAGGCAGAAAGCATATGGTGGCTTCCCAATAATTGCAATAATCCAGCAATCTTGGGCAAAATTAAGAATTTTGCTGAATATAATGGAATTTTTAGTGATGAGAATCCATGTACAAGCTAAATGTTTATAAAATAAATCCAGATCTTCTAATTATAGTCCCTGCAAACAGCAATCCAAGACAGGACATGTCATACTGCTTAATGATATAGGCACACTCTGATAATATAATGTCTTACCATCGGTAGAACATAAATTTTTGTTGCGGCAATGTTGCTACTTTAAATACACATTAACTTGATATTGCTATTGAATTCTATTAATAAAACCAAAGGTACACTTTCTGGTTTGAGTGCATGTTTATCGACTTACATGTCTTAATTTGTATCTCACACAAATGTCATAATGACATTCAGATCTGCAACTGAATAATAAAATATTACACTTCAGGGAAATAATGGAAAATCTTTTCCAACGATTTCAGGAAAATTTGCTTTGATTCTGTAACCAAAGGGGTGACATATCCTGGATGAAAAACTCAAAGCAGGAAAATGGACCAGAAAATGTTCTCAAATCCAGCTATTTGACTCAGCCATTTGATTTGTATGGATCTCTGGGATTAGAAGGAGCAATTCTGACACCAGGAGATGCATTTTCACCTCATGATTGGTTAGATGGTTTTGCAAGCTGCCCAGAGTTATCCTGTGGTAAGATGGGCAACCAATAAATAAAATAAATAAATAAAGGTATATATGTTGGAATGAGGAAAGCATGGCAAGCATCTAGAGTACTCCCAGATGGAGGTTTTTGTTGTTTTTAAATCAAGCAGTCAAGGAATGTTACAGAAATTCCATGAATTGTCTTCCATTTTATTCCTCCCATGTGTTCTTACGATATTTTTTTCTTCAAATTAAAAAAAAATCTATTGTGGAGGAAAAGGTGAAATAGGACTCAGTTTTGTTCAAGAGGCAATTGTTCATCTGGAGGCACTCCTTTTGACTATTGTCTATAATAGGAATCATAACAAGCAATACAATTGCTATAAGACATGGGCACAGCGTTAAAGTAAGCATTTGGTAAATGTTTCTAACACAGAACAAACTGGTTTTTTCAACCTGTGTTTCAACCTACGTGATCTGGGTTTTTTGTTTTTTGTTTGGTACCACTGTATGAAACAGAGAAGGAGCTATTTGTTTCAAAATGGGTAACCAGGTACTTCTGTGTTCATTACTGTCATTTTCTACTCCAATTGATAACTATAACTGATAAATCTTCATATCGGCTGGAATATCGCTGGGAGTTGTAATTCAACATTATCTGAAAGTGTCAGAGCCTGCCTCTAGCTCTGCCTCAGCCACCTTATGAGAAACAAACCTGAACATGGATATCTCCTATCCAATCACTCATGGACAAACTACAAATCTTCGTATCTAAATGAAAAACTATTCCAAGATGGGAGAATATTTGTGATGGTTTTCCATTTTCATAAGAAAGGGTTGCTGTTGGTTATGGCATCAAGGAAACCATAAACTTGTCTCAAACCAAGGCTGGAACATTTGATCTCTTGTGTTTTATCTCCAGAATTTTAGCATATCAGTCAGGCTAAATTTGCAACTCAAAGATATCCTTTAAATTTGTGTGAACATTGGTATTAAATCTAGACGCGGTGCCCAGCCACAGATTCCCTCAAATTAATCCTACTCTGTAAAAACTTTACATCTGATTCAGCCATTCAACTTATTCAAATTATTTGGAAAAGCTGTTGAAATATTTTGCCCTGTTTTCAAATCTGCTTCCAAAAATCAAATCACCAGCCCCTTTTTGGGCATACTCACTGGGTTAACTCAACACTCTGAATCACAAAGTAGCCAGCCCCATTTTAATTTAATGCTGGGCTTGTCAAAGTTTGTGATCCTTCAACTTCCTAAAGTAATAAATACATTTGTGTGACACTCCCTTCATAAAAATAATTAAATAATTACTAAAACTCTGAATAAAAGTAATGATTAAAACTGGAATGGGGTGGAAATTTTTGACAGAGGACTAGAACCAAGGGTTTAGCCTTTTCTCAAATTTCAGTTTAGACTTTGTTCTTACCTGTGAGCTCACTTTACATAAACAATGGAAGCACATTTTGTTAGCCCTCTGCTTTGCCTATACAATCTGATCAGCTTAAAAAATTGTAAGCACCAAAAGATGTGCGAAAACCCTTTCTCCGGAGTTTCATAATTTGGGAATCCATCATCTAATGTGTTATGTGAATTCAAAAAATGGGTTGAGTAAACCGCAAATTAACCATGGACAGATATTTACCACATAACCATTCTCTGCCTATATCTAATTCAAATTGCCAGGTGCTCCCCATTTCTGATTATACCAAAACCCACACAGGCATGAAAAGAAAAATGGAAAGTGTGGGTAAAATCCAGGCTTACTGAAAAAACTATCTTACATTTGTTAGAATTAATTAGGTTTCATTCATTTCTGCTAGTCTACTCAAATTAGGATTCTGTTGGTTTTCACCTAAAACTTTCTTTCATTCTTTTCAGCCTGGCCATTGCTTCCCAGTGACTATAAGATGGTTATCACACATTTCTGGCAAGAATAATATTTTGCAGTATGGGATGTTGGGAAACAGAAAACATGACAGAAAAGTCAGACCACAAATTTCTCATATCTGTCTTGCTAAAAGAATAACAGCCTTCAAAAACAGTGGAGGCTTTTCTGTTTAATCTGCATATATTGACAGTAATTCAAACTTGTATTATTGCATCAACTCTAATTCTACAGCTATTAACTTGCTCTACAATCTAGATCAATTATTGTTGATTTAAAAAAAAAATTAAGAACTAATTGTGTTGAATTCTCACAATCCAAAGAGCTGAAAACAAAATACAATAGTTGTCATTTGGTTTCACATCCTGTTGACTCATGTTTGGTCTAAAACCTTGAGCTTAAAAAGCCACATATTCAGCTTGGAACAGTTAGTATCTTTGCTCTTTGGGAAATTCCTTGGAATCTTTGAGCTGGGATATTCACTAGAAAGATCAAAGGAAGGCATAGAGAGAAGAGGGTGTGGGATGAACACAATAGAATCACACCTGCATTTTGACTTTTGACCTTATAAATAGCCTTGAGCTCTCTACCTCGAGAAATCAAAAGAAAGGCAAATATGAAGATGCACCAAAGAAAGGAGTAGGGGGAAACTCTTAGTTGCTGCTCATTAGAATTTGGGAATACTATTGCCCCTGATCCTGCCCAGAATTAGGCTAGTTCGCATCTTTCCAATCATTATATGATTATGAGGATCTTATACTCTATCTTCCTTACTGGAAGTTTTATATTATTAGTAATTTTGAATACCTGTGCCATATCACAACTGATAATTCTCCTCTGTCAAAATTTTGCTGTGGAATATGTGTTCTGGGGGCAGTGAAGGGGCTGGTTATTTTTTTAAAAAAAGGTGTTTCTAGGATACATGTTGAGGCAATTATGTTGTATTTATCCCATTCTAATTTTGTAGGATGGGCAGGTCCACCAATCTAGAGAGATAGTTATGAGGTCTATCCAGCTGTTTATTACAATTTCTAGAAAGCAGACCTGATAAAAACAATCCAAAGAGTCTTCGATTTGATTCTTGGTATCCCACCAAGACCTGGAAAAATATATGCCTGAAATTTGGAAGATGTGCTGCTACTTGGAAACAAGACCACTAGATTAGACCACTAACAAACAAGCCAAAGACAGGAGTATTGGGGTGGGGGGGGGGAAGTGTCAAAAAAGGTCAACATAGTATCTATGCCATCAAAAATCAAACCCCATCTTAGATACATTGAGTGTTTGGCACACATAAAAGGGGGTTTTGATTACATGACCACCATATTATCTTGACTTTTTTTTCTACCTCTTATCTCATCTTGTAGATATGTTGCTACAGCTCCAAAGTCCAGAACAGCTACTGAATTCTCTTGAATAAAACCACAAACCCATAAGTCCATTTAGATAGACATACAATTTGTTTTAAAAAAGTCAAAATGCCACTGTATAATGAAAGATGGAAGGAGCTGATCATGGTTTGTGCAGAAAAGCAAAAGCATAAAGAGTGTGCCTAAAAAGATCATCCTCACATGGGGAGGGAGAAAGCCACAGTTTATGTAGCACACAATTATTTAATGTGTGGCCCTTCAGATTTTATTGATTTGCATCTCCCATCAATCCTAGCTGGCATTGGCAATGGTTAGGCCTATGCAGTGACTTCGTGAACAGCTAATAAGGCTGAATTGACTTAGATAGACAAAATTATCCATAGCGAAAGTCCTATAAAACTGCTCCCTTGGGATCCATATAATGCAAATTTCTCCCTCCCTCCCTCCCTTTCTCTCTCTCTCTGTCAGAGAGAGAGAGAGAGCTAAGTTTCTCAATAGGTAGAAAGTTAGAAATTCTGCTTAAATACTTTCCAGATACTTCAATTTTCTTTTTGTAGGGACATATATAATCTCATGACAAATGCTTCTCCATGAAATATCTCTTCATGTCAGAAACTAGGACAGAGTTCCACAAAGCAGTCAATATCGGCTCCTAAAAGTCAATGGATTATCCAAGGAGCTGATAAATGACTAGAGGTAAAACCAAGTAAATATCTGTGGTGGTCCCTAAATAGGTGGTCCCTATAGGTGGTCCCTAAATAGATGGTCCCTAAATGATGGAAGGTCAATTGGGGTCAGTTGGGGTCATTTAATCTTTTGGGATCTCTGTAGAGCTCCATGTTAAACCCTAGTCCTGAAGGTGAAGTGATAGTGGCAAGATGACCATCCAACCTCGGGCAATGTTACCCAAGGTTGGACGGTCTGCCACCAACAAGCGTGGCCTTGGATTGGTCACAATCTCTAATGTCATGCATTGCTTTGTGATGGCAATTCAAGCACCACCACCCCCCACTGCCAAATGAATTCCACTGTTTATTAGGTGAGGACCAACCCCAGTCCAAGTGATTGCTCATATTCTGGAAAGAGAACCACTCTAAAAAATAGCCTCCATTCCCAGACCTTGTAGCCAGTGGATATCAGGGTTAATGACAGCGAAAGCCACCAGGAAGTCTAGCAAGACAGTCCTCTATGCATCCCAATACAGTGGTACCTTGGACTCAAGTGCTTTGAAATTCATTGTATTTGGTACTTAACACATTTAGATGTTTCTTTAGTACTCAATCCACAAGCTAGAACTTGTGTCAGCTGTCTTGTGACTTACTATATTATTTCTTATGGGAAAAATTTTGTTTGGTATTCATTGGTTTTGGTTCTCATCATGCCTCCTGGAACCAATTAACAATGAGTACCGAGATAGCACTGTACTGTCAAAAGTCAACAACAACAGTGACTGATATTGTTTCAGATCTAAAACCAGGTCTGAATCTTGACTTATTTTAAGTCATTTTGAGTCTAGTTCATCCATTTCCTTTAAGTTTCTTTGTAACCATGTTTCCTAAAAGGGAAGATTTATACTAGTCAACAATTATCTAAAACAGCTGGATTGACTGAAGGAATCTTGAGAAGGGGACATACTAACAACTCTTTTAAAGTGAGAGGCACTGCTTTTATTACTGAAGGATGTACTTTCCACTACTTGCACTTAGTTTCCTGTCACTTCCCTGCCACTTTTCACCAATCAGGTAGAGCAGAAATCTTATCCATAGGTTGCAGAGCTAATAGCACAGAGGACCCTGCCTGCATGCTTCCTCAGTTGCAGATAATTCCAAAAGACAAAGCTTCTGGAATCTCAGGTGCATTTACCCAGTCAGAATCCAACTCCAGTAACATTCCAGAATTTTAAGGTTCTTAAAAGTCCTGGAATTCCTGATCAAGAGGCAAAGCTCTAGTGACAGAAAATTGGCTGCATTCAATTTTGCCTTTACTCTCTCAAGGAACTCTATCATGTTTTTGTGGGACCATATCACCACTATAGCTTACTCTGCTAGAGATTTTCAACAAGCTAAGGAGTTCCCATGGATCAACAAGTAGAGTGAGGCTGCTTGGAACAATCCCATCAAGAGACACCACTGATATCTTATTGTAGAAGATGACCAGATACTAAATACAATTGTCAGCTGGGATTTCCAGAAGCTCCCCAAGTGTTCCTTAGAAGTCAACAGGTCCTTTCACTATGTACAAGACCAGATCCATTAGGTACTTCCTCTGTGCAGAGGTTATTAATGTCAGTTAACTCCTTAGGAAAAAAAGAGACATTATGAGGGACATCAGAAGTATTTTTCTTGTTCCAGGATAATTTTTCCTATCTTAGTTTGTTAGCCCCAACCCCTGTGCCTGCCATTTATTAGTTGATCAACTTGAAGGATAGCTAAATCTGCCACTCTAAGCTTCAATCTAAACTTGACCCAGTACTCCCAATTCCATTTTAAGGAGAGTGGGGTGTCTTTGTTTAATTTTTTGGTGGCTTCAAATCTATCTTGACTCTTGAGGGATGACTGGACAAGATTCTGCAGTCTTCTTCAAAACCTTTTCAAAAGTGGTTTGGCATTACCTGCTTCCCAAAGCTGAGAGATAGTGACTGGCCCCAAGTCAATCCAGCTGGCTTTGTATCTAAGGTAGGACTAGAACTCACAGTCTCTTGGTTTCTAGCCTGGTGCCTTAATCACTATATCAAGATGACTGCTTAGTTTTCTTGCCATTAGCTGGTATCTCATGGGAAATAAAATAAAGCCAAGAGACTCCACTAATCTCTTTCCTCAGCCCACAATAAATAAGTAAAGACAAAACTATTAATCAGCTTTGATACTATGACAGAAAAGGGAGTGGTAATGGAACAACACAGTTTATGATGGCATGCTTTCCTGCTGTTCCAAGGATTGGTGGAAACACTTTAATTTGGCCATTTGGAATAGCACAAAAAAGATTATCTAGAAGCCTTTCACTTGTGCTGTGAGATGTAAGGAGTTTGGGCATAGAGAGGAGAAAACCCAAAATAAATTAACCTACTTTCCTTATGTTTGTATGCTCCTGATAAATTCTATGGTATATCCAGAATTCATCAGATTGCGTAAGGCAAAGTTAACTCAAAGAGGAGATAAACTCTAAACATAACCTCTAAAAAAGGGTTTCTTTCATGGTGCTACTCTTTCACTTCTTTTTCCAAAGCATAACTCTTTCACAATTTTCACTTTCCCCTTTCCTCTTTATCTATTTGCTTTCCCTTTGCTTGGAAGACTTGCAAAAGATGATTACAGATAAATATTCATTCTAGATTAGTAATTATTACTCACCTATATGCACTTTTTCCTCCAGATTTTTTCCTCTGTCCCACCCTCATTTTGCAACAAAGCAGCAGCAGGCCAGGTTCCGAAGACCATATTTTCTGCCAATACCCAATTTGTTTCCTTTTCCATGCCAAATGTATTCCCTTGGGAAGTAATCTTAGGAAATTCAGTGGTCTTTGCTTCTTGATAAACATGTTAAGGATTTCAACTTTCACTGATCAACATCCCATGAGGGATGACAGATTAAAAATAATGGCTAAGTAAGCCTTCTCAACAAATTAGAGAACCTCTCTCTCTCTCTTCTTCTCTCCCTCTCTCTCTTTCCCTCCCTCCCCCCACTCTCAAATGCAGTTACTGTAATCTACGAATGCAGACCACAGTATATAAAAGATGACAGCAAATTTATTACAAAAAGTTATTGGCAAGAAATCATAAGACTCTTTCCAAGAGACTCAAACAGAGGAACAGAAACTATCAATCAGAAATGCTTCTCCTTCAGCTAAAGTTATATTAATTATAAATTGACAGCCTATTTTATATAGCAAAAAATGTTTCCATTGTGCAAGTATAGATGTAAATCAGACACAAATTGCAATCTTGTACGTTTGAGCTGGGAATCTCTGCTCACTTTTTGTTGTAGCTCCAGCTTTCACCTGCTGTGGCTTCTATTGACATTTCCATGTGATATGGGCCCTTAGTAGGAAAAATACATATTATTCAATGTAGGTTCTTAGGAAATGTATGTTACCAAGTCCTTTCATAATGCCTAACTAAGTGAAGGCAAGTAGGTAATTCTACCTGATCTCAGAATGTTAAAGAGAGTTAAATATAGTGGCTGCAAGGGGAAATATTTTATGAAAGAAAATGCCATATTTCTGGTCCATTTAATGTAAGTTCAAGCCCACCTTAGCCATGAAAGCTAACTGGGTGGCCTTGGGCCAGTCACTCTCTCTCAGCCCTATTCACCTCATAGGGTTGTTATTGTGGGAAAAATAGGAGGAGGAAGATGCATTGGATATATTCACCGCCTTGAGGTATTTATAAAAATAATAAAGCCAGGATTAAAAACTAAAATAAATATTACATCAACTACTTCATGGAAACAGTTGAGACATATCTTGAGGGAGTCCATGAAGTCAAATAAATATTACAACATTTCTCAGTTTTAATTTCTAATATAGTACATATTAATAGAAATAACCTACTTGAACTCTTTGGGATCCCCTATCATTTTTAAGAATGTAAAAAGGTCCTGAGATAAAAATGTTTCAAGAACTGCTGATTTGGAGCATCTTTCTGCTCTTCATGATATGGAATTCAGCTCTTATAATTTTTAATGATTATGTTTTAGACACAATCATTGTGATGAGATGCAACCATTTTGTTGCCACTCTGCTGAGCTACCATTACTTTAAAAGTGGATATTTGGAGGAGTTTGTAATGTCACATTTCTTTAGATTTCATACCCCTCCCACACATACACACACACACACTTCTGTCAGTTCAAAAGGAGAGGAGGAAAAACAGCAAAAAAAAAATTGATAAAATGATACCCATGTTGGGTAGTATAACTCAAGCACCCACATTAAATACAACTTATTTTTGATGGATTGTGCACCTGGAGAAACTCAAAACTGAAGGGGGATGAGGTTTGGGGTAGTCACACTCTAGAATCTCTCAGGATACATCTAATAGGTTAAAAAGTTGATAGCTTTAGGTTGGCTAGATTCTTGTCATGAGTTGTAAAAATAAAGAATTGGACTCCTGCTAATTCTAGAAAATTTGTGTCCCCTTTGGTTTTGCAAAACCAGCATTAAACCATGGGTGCTCAACATTTTAGCTTGCCTGGGCTACGCCGAGAGAAGAGGAACGCTCTTGGGTTGCATATAACATGCATAATATAGTTAACATGCATAAATCACATAATATTAAACTTTTTTGATGTTGTAGGACCACATTAATAGCCTTCCAGAGCCACATGCGGCCTGTAGGTGGTGGGCTGGACACACCTGAGCTAAACATTCAAGGGACATGATAATGAAGAAAGGTGAGTTTCTTTGACCTGTAATTTATTTACTATTTAACCCCCTGAAATGTTAGGAATGTCTAGTTACTTTGCACTACAATATTATATTTCTACCTTTTGACTGAAGAATTTTTGGCTGGGTAATCACATAATGCAGAGCCTAACTATACATCCTTTATCTAGACAAAATATCCAAAGAGACATAGCTACCATCCTTTCTTGAAAAGTTTCAAAGTAAAGGAGGCAGAAAGTATTAAGTATGTTTCCCATCTTGCATTGTATATAATAAGGCAAAATAAAATATCAATATCAATATTATTAACAACAAAACAACAACAACATTAATAATACAGGCCTACTCTATTCTTGCAACAAAATGAGGTGGGTGGAATTCTCCTGAGATGGAGCAGACTGTACCACTGTAGAAATGGTCACCAAATTCTGTAGCGCACAATTAAATACTTAGAAATAGAAAATGCACAAGAGTAGGCTGGACTTGACCTGCTTTTTCTGAAGCATCTTCTTTCAGCCTGAAAGAACTGTGCTTATTTTTAAATGCAGAAGAATATTTTTAAACGATACATTGCCTACTATCTGAAGTAATAATACCATCATGTCAGGATTCTACCAACAATTGTTTTGCTGAATGATCAATCTTAACATACATAGAAACACGGGCGGCTCATTAGATTGTAGCTATGTTCAAATCAGGCTCCAATATTTGGAATTAATCTTATGTAACAAGGAATCTAACAGAAATAAGCCTCATGATTAGATGGACTTTTCATGCAAAGGGCCCAATCTCTATTGGGATTTATATTGTTTGTGCCCGAACAACATCACACAAATTACATGATTAGTTTCAGTTTATATCTTTACACATATGTCATCACACAAATGATGCAAAAATAAATAAATAACACAAATAACACAATATGCTTCATTTGTATAATGACATCATTATGCGAATAACATAAAGCATTGCAAAATTAAAGTCTAACCTTAAATAACAGCTTCCCCTTCTCTTATTAGTCTATTAATATGAGACTTTACTATGTTGCTCTCTTTTTTCATTCGATGATGCATCCAATTCAGTTTGGAGAGGGCTCAGTGAGGATAATTGTCCCACACAAATTACACTTTGGATTGTTCCTCATAACTGAATTAAAGTGCTATTCATGGGTCCTTGAGCTGGGAGGAAAAAACTCTTTAACAGCAAAACATTTGCTGTCCCTGCTCCTGATCCCTATCCTGTCACGTTTTTAATTTCTTAATTAGCTTTGAATTTACTTTATCATGGCACCCTTAAGGGATGGAGGAGCAGCCTAGGATGCCATTCAGCAGGTTGAATAAGAACCATCAGCAAGCAGTTTATTGTAGTCTTAGACCAGTAGGAAAAAATGTGTCCATACATGATCCGTAAGTCAAGCTAACAAACGAAGCTAGATGGAACTCCCGCTTGTTAAAGTAAGATAAAGAACACCGCTGATCAACTATGTACACCTATGAACACAAAAGAGTTTTAAATATGACCCAGCTGTGCCACTGCTACTGTCAATCACTGTGACTGGGTGAAACAGAGTTCAGAAAAAGAGAGATTTCTCCAGTGGTAGGATTCAAATAATTTAACAATTGGTTCTCCCATGGGTCAGGTTGGCTGTCGTGGAAGGCATGTCCTCCAGCTCCACTCCACAAGCAGGATGAGCCTCCTGCAACAGCCAACCTGACCCTGGGTGAACCGGTTGTTAAATTACACCCATCCCACTATCAAAGTGGATCCTGGGCGCTGCACTGTGTTGCAATGGAGAAACGGGCAATGGAGCGGCCGGCATGAGGGAAGAAGGAGGAGCAGGGAGAAGAAAGAGGGAAAGCAGCCTTCTCCTTCCCTTGCGGTGGCTGCTCCGTTGCCTATTTCTCCATTGCAGCACAACGCCCAGGATCCACTTTGATAGCGGGGGAGGAGGGGGGTAATTTAACAACCAGTTCACAAAACCTGTGTGAATTGGCTGAATCCCACCATTGGACTTCTCCCTTTCCACTTACTGCATACCATTTATTTTGCATACAAAAGAGTGGTGGCGGCACAGTGATTAGAATGCAGTACAGCAGGCTAACTCACTGCTCACTTCGAATCTCACCAGGCTCAAGGTTGACTCAGCCTTCCATCCTTCCGAGGTGGGTAAAATGAGGACCCAGATTGTTGGGGGAAATAGGCTGACTCTGTAAAACCGCTTAGAGAGGGCTGGAAAGCCCTATGAAACAGTATATAAGTCTAAGTGCTATTGCTATTCCTCCCTTGAAGCTTAAAATGTTCTACACTCTTGGGTTTTTCAGTCAATGTGCTGATAGCTAGCATAGCTTCTCTATACCTGCTTCCCATTAATTCTACATTTCACCCATTCAAAACAAAGACCCTCTTTTCATTAGGTAATGCTGGTGATATTAGTGTGTTAATACTGGTTCCAATCAGCAATTTGTTCCTGTATTTTAAAAAGGAGAGAATTAGCTTCGTTACAGGTTTTTTTAAAAAGTATTGTTCCTACAAGATACATACTTAACTGCTGGGCAGTACAGGGAGTCAAACACAAGGTGTCAAAGAAGGGAGGGAGGAAAAATAAATGAGATTTATAGTGGATTTAAAATAGCATGTGAAATGGGGAGAGAGATCTGTCATGTGATCATCATTACAAACTAGTCCATTATAGCATTGTTGAGAAGTGCAGGAATCCCAGCATAACAAACCACCTTGATTAATAGATTCAGCGTCGATAAACAGTCACACTTTAGGATCATAAGCAGGGGCGACATCTTCCGGGAAATTCAATAAATGCTCTAAAGCCTCAAGCTTGGCTACAAGTACCCACATAAATTAAGATTTTTTTGGACGGGTTCCAGTCAAGCTTAGCTTTTGCACTATATTAAACACTGTGTTGGGATAACAAGTAGATAAATAATGGATAGTATTTACTTGTAAGTAAGCTCCACTGTGCTTAACGAGGACTTGCTTAAATTCAATCATCGGAGTGCAGAAGTAGAAACTACTGTAATTTTGTTTCTCCCTTTGCTTTTTGACAAACAGAGCAGCAACTTAGTAAAATGGAATCTATATGATCAACATCGTAGTGTGCTGAAGTAGCAAATGATTCACTCATTGGCAAAGCATCAGAAAGAAAAATAGCACATTTCTTGGACATTTGGTAATAGAAGTAGACTATACTCCAAAAGGTATCTAATTAGAAGGAAGAATCCCAGGGCAGTGATTCATGCAGAGATGCTATAAGCAGCCTAGGAAAAAGATCCTACCCCCACCCCCATATAGGCTGATTGGAATGCGTTAAGATTATAGATTATTCAGATACTAAAAAAAAAAAAAAAGTTTCTAAAGGGGGATGCTTTAATGCCGGCCCACATACTACTGGCTGTTCTCTTACATCATGCATCTATGTCTGAGAAACATAGTTTGGGAATGACTGGGCTAACCTAATATTTTCAGTCCAAAACCGGATGGAAAATAAATGGGTCTTGGCTTTTGCCTCTAAATCCAACTCCTTTTCCAAACCAAGGGCAAAGAACCCAAAGAACCCTTTCTTTTCTGTTCTGCAAGTGATAACAGGTTATATAATATAGTAATCTCTAATTCCATATCACCATTGAATACTCAGAGTCTCTTACTTACAGATTCTCTTACATCCACATTCATTCTGATTGATAGTGTATCCAAAATCGTAACTGTTCCTGCATTCCAATCATTTCTGAAAACTAGTTGATTACAAAATTAACTTTTTCACCAAGTACAAGGGCCAACAAATATATAAATAATAACTTTCTCTTTCTTTAAAAAGAAATTGAACACTAGCAGTAAACCAGTCCTCCTTTTGTACATATTTGCCGATATTAATTTAAAACATTTTCTTCCCTTTAAATATTTTCCAGGACAGGTAACAAAAGTCCAAAATGAAATATAAACAACATTTTCCAAAAGAGAAATGTTCTGAAAAGCGGGTGGTGATGGATGGCAATGATGGTGGAGGGATTTGTCAATTGTTCTGCTTCTTTTATTTTATTTTATTCAACACAGAATAGTTCCGTTCCTCAAATTTAAAAGATTACCAATAAAAACTTCTTGCAGTTCCTTAAAGACCAACAAATTTATTATTAGATATATAATAAATACACTTTGATGCATCATCCATACACTTTTTCAGTCGCAAGGCTGCTGAAATTCCCTAATACTCTTATCTTTCTGAAAATTAAAAATTAATAAATGTATTATGGCACAAGCTTTTGTGAATTTAATCATGTCAACCGTTTATTCATTTTTAGTTTACATTTATTTGTTGTTCAAGAACAAAACTCTCTGATTAGTTTTTTTTTCTTATTTATCCTCTTGGGCTGAGTCTTCCTTTTGACAAGGAAAGACATGGCCATAAAATGGGTGGGGTTACATTTCGAATCCAATGTCCCCCCTCCAGATTGTTTCTTTTTCCTTCTAAAAAGGTGCAAAGTGCCCAAATCAAGAGAGAGATCTGTTCAAAAATGTTAAGACATTGCTAAGCAAAAAAAAGTTAGTATCGCAAAGGAAATGCCAGTACAGGAACTCCCAGGCAGATGATCCCAGTGATCAAAGCAATGCCAGCTGCTGGCAATATCTCTTTAAATACCTGAAAAGCTTCTCTGTTTTTACATGGATACGCCATAGTTTCTCTTAGTTACTGAAAGGCACAATTCACAGGAGCATTTTTGAGGAGCTTAAATGGGTCGGCCTCTTTCTTTCCTTCTAAGACATGCTACATCCTCTTTCCTTCCATGCATACACACAGAAAAGTTGATAATAGCCCTACCAATCAATATTTTCTTCATATTGCAAAAAATAAATGTGTTTCCAGTTTAGGTGTAGACCATCTTTGGTGCAAAAAAATTAAGCTAACCTTTAGTGAGATACTTTGATTGTGTGATTTGCTCCATTTCTATCCTTCTTTTGCTACTTGTCCTGTTTTTAAAACCACAGCCAAAATGAAAGATTAGAATAATATCAATTAGTCCCCAACATACAGACTGGTATCCTCAACTAGTGTTTCCCTTCATGTTGGACTTCAAATTCCAGAATTCTTGGCCAACGCTTCTGAGGATTCTATCAGAATTCAGAACATTCTTGATTTGGTTCAGAATTACTGAAAATGTGACCTAGCGTACTGCCACAGAGAGAACAACTATTTCACAAAGACTTTAATTAAAGGTTTTATTTTATAGTTTCCAAATTTAACAAACTTTATATTAGTCAATGACAAATTTACTGCTATAAATGCCAGTACAGCAAAACTTACTAGGATCAAACTGAGCATTGCCCATGAATGCTATCTAAGAATTTAGCTACAGCGCAGTCTTTCGTCTCATATTAAATGAAATGTTTTTGCAAGGGTAGCTGTTAAAGCTACGTTAAAGAGCATTTGCTTTATAGAAGTTCTCAGGTGCAGTCTTCCAGCAACTCTGTTTCCAGGTGCTTAAAGACAGTTGCATTTGAGAGCCATCCTGTGATTAGAGAGCACAACCCTAGCTAGGGAGATCAATGGCTTGACTTTACAAGGCAACTCCATGACAACCCATAGATTAAAGATGACTTAATGATTAGTTGAGATCAGTGGAACAACTGCAATTTTTCCCCAATAATCTGGTGTTGCAGATTGCAATAAAGACCTACTATGTGCCACGGTCCCTGGATCACAGTCAGCCAATTACGTTTTAAGAATATTATTGGTACCAGTCTACATATTTTAGACCATTCAGTTAATCAAATTGACCCAATGTCATTTTTCAGTCAACTGAAAAATCAAGAATTAATTTGTTCGAGAGCTAGGCTGAGTCGTGAACCAAAATAATCAGCTGAAATCCTTTGGGTTAGACAAGTCATTGACTTTCAGTTTTACTTCCATTTCTGCATTGTGGGATGAAATAAAATGGACCTATACAGCCGCTGTATTAGAGATGTGCTTAATATAACCGGTATTACTTAATACTACCTTAGATAGACAAAAATAGCTTCTGCTAGGAAAGAAGGTGTTTTAGCCAAATGAATCAACTATGCAGTATCCTTGTAATTAACACAATCCTATTTAATAACCGAAAAAACTTCCTGAACACTTTATGTGACAGCTAGCTAGAATCGCACTGTGTTAAAATGTGTGTGTTTCCCTGTGGTATGTATTTAGCTGATTTTCAATTTTTTTCAGTGGTTGACTAAGCCCCAATATTTCTAATAATTTTTTGTTCAACAAAGCAAATAAACTTTTTTTCTCTCCCTTGGAACACCTAAGTTTAATGCCAAGAATGAAACCCTGACTAATGAAATGTCACTATTTTCCCTGTATGTTTCATTTTTTATCAAGATTACACATTTAAGCCTTGGAGGAAAGGAAGTCTGTATCTAGATTTTTAAAATGTGAAACATAACCTTACTACTGCACCTATTTCCAGTCTGTATTACTCAACTTTTTAAAAAAAAAAAACCAAACTTCAAAGAACTGGTGATAAAAAACAACAGCAACCTCTATGCTTGATGCTAGTTTTATTTTAGAATCAATTCTTAGTCACATTTTTAATTTTAAAAAGGTTGCTACCGTATCAACTTAATCTTTCAGATCTTCAAACTTTACACTTTTATGTTACATCAGCTCCTAGCTTTTAGTATATTTTTAAGTTAAAAACAAGGCTGTAAACAGAACAGCTAAACGAGAGAAAGAAAATATCTGTAGCCAGTAAAATCTGAAAATAGCCCTGAACTAGTATTTTTGTCCTCAGATGAAACCTAAATATTTGTGAATACGGTGGTTGAGAAGTTGGTTTTCTCCGGGAGGTTTTTAACTACTCTTTCCAGAAGCAGGGGTGTGGTGATCTTTCAGAATGAAATATATTTTTTTCTGGATACAACATTTCTCTTTCAAAATCAGGTTGGAGAAACATTTGCAGTTTCTCTAATCAATGGGGGGTAGGCGGGGGAGCTATGCACATCCATTTCATTAGGAAATTGAATAATTGTTTTAAAAAGAAAAATAAAATCTGCCTTCATGACAAACTAAATACAGATGACACTCAGGCAGTTCAGAAAGGAGACATTCAAACATCAAACAGACTTCTTTCAAAAGTTGGGACGAAAGAACCTTGATCAGTCTGCTGCTAACCTTTGATACAGCCTCTTCAAGCTGTCCACATTCTCCCAAGCTTTAAATTGCAGCTTTCCAACTTCTGAAATTTAAAAGCCTGCCTGCCATGGTTCTTTCGTTAAAAAAAGAAATGAGGAGGAAAAGAGAAGAAGTCAAATAAAGTAATAGCTGCTTACTTTTCCCAGGTCCTTGAGGTTTGGACTTTACTTCCCACCTGGTCTGAGGAAAGCTCCAGAGTGCTTCAAGTCAAGACTCACTAGGGCCCCTGATCGCACCCAGCAGTGGCGTTGCCATCTCTGTCCCAGCCTGAGGGGTTTGCTGCAGGTTTTTTTTTTTTTTTAGGAGGAAGGAGAGAGACAAGCAAAAAAAAAAAGAGAGAGAGAACGGGTTGGTCTGTAGTTAGAAGAGACTGTGGAGTGGGGGGGGGAGAAGAGAAGAGAGAGAGCTCCTCTGCTTTACAGGATCCACCCTCTAATTACAGCCTGGGAGCCTTTGAGGACCCGCTAGTATCCAATAAAGGAGGAGGGACTGTGGTAGTGATGGTGGTGGTATGGGGGGAGAACAGTCAACATCTTCAAGAATGAGTGGCTTCTCCTATTCCTCCCCCCCCCCTTCTCAGACTTTGGAGGGTGAAAAAGAGGAGGGGAACAGGGATAGAAAGAGATTAAAAAGAAGAAAGGGAAAAAAACAAAGCACAGGAAGGAATAAAAAGGAAGCCAAGGGTGTGGGGGGGGGGTTAGAAATTTAAGAAGGAACTCCCTGGAAGGAAAGGAAAGAAAACAAGATCTCTGTGACACATAAACACAGAGACATACATACATACATACATACATACATACATAGCCTTTCATAGGCTGGTCCAGCTGGTACACTGGATATTTCAAGATCTAAGTGTAGTAGGAAGTCAGGTAAGGCAGCTTTAGCAACGGGGGACATTAAATCCACGTGGCACCAAGCAAAATGCCCTTCTTGGGAGAAGCGGGAGTTCTAATCTGGAGCCGTCAGTGGTTTGGGACTCTAACTCCCCCTCCAAGTATGATCAGTGATCAGAAAGTATAAGAGACATACTGCAACTTATGCCCTGCCATTCTCTGAAAGCTCAAGGTGGATTTATATGTGAGGGAAGTCGTAATTTTCACCAATGGAACAGCTTGACCTCGGAAGTTGTGGGAGCGCCATCACTTGAGACCTTCAAGAAGAGATTGGACTGCCATTTGTCAGAAATGGTATAGGGTCTCCTGCTTGGGCGGGGGGGTTGGACTAGATGACCTATAAGGTCCCTTCCAACTCTGATTATCTGTTATCCCCAGCACAAAAGAACCCTGGGAAGTAAGCTAGGCTGACCCAAAGTGAGCAATATAGATGAGTGGACAGGACACCATTTGATTTTCTTGTCCAGCACCATATCAGGCTTGCTTGGAACTCCTTGGCTGGCTTACTGGGAAGAAATTTAAAAAAAACACGGCCACAAACAATAACATGGATCTTAGCAGATATTATTCAACGTCAAGCCCCATCAGCAGTAGCCAGCATGGGGAGGGACTTGAAACCAGTCCAACAATATCTGAAAGGTTACATGTTGCTCACCCAGTAAGGAATTTAAAGTGGTCTTCTGAGATTTACTCTAGGTCAAGCTATATCCTTCCTGGTGTCTATATCTATGTAGGTTCTGGGAACTGCTTTTTAAAAAATGACAATTCAAAGATCCTACTGCTGGGTGCATCTTCCATGAAACCAATGACATAATCCTGTGCAGATGAATAGAAAACTAAATCCGATGTTATTTGCTTATTCTGCATAAGATTAAACAAAATAATGAATGGACACTTTTTTATTTCTATTGATATAAACCTCTTGTAGTAAATAGACCACATGGGTGTTATCTGTCAGTGACAATATTGAGAAACTGTTCTAGCTGTTTCACTTAGATTTTACCAAAGTTTCATAAAACGTAGAATCCATCAGCATCTCTTCCAGGTTTTCACAGTGCTGCTTCTGTTCCCTCATCCATCTTGAAGATCTAAATCCCCTACTTCCTCTCTCTTGTAGGATTTCTGAGCATCTACTAGCATTGATCCCTTTGTTTGTGGCCAATGGAAATTCTCCAAGGGAAGAATTAAGGATGGAAAATCCCTGACATAACCTGCTTTTAGCTGATAGTCCAAAGGACATTCTAGCAACATCCACTACCTAGGAAACTTGGATGGGGATATCACTATTAGTTTGGCTAACCCTTAATTGCCATTAAGATACTTACTTATTATTTGAAAAAGAGATTAAGAAACATACACAGCTAACATACATGCGCACACTTGAGACTGTAATTTGTTTGGGTCGCCAGCATTCTCTGTCTCTATTTTCCAATTTAATTAAGAAAAAAAACAAACCTTGAGTTTTCAAACATCTGAGAAATACTGCTTAGTCAGAAATCTTTCCATTTCTCCTGAGTACATCTTCTCTATCTCTTAACCACCCGAATAATCTTTGAGCAAAAACAAAATGATGGCCTACCATGAAACCTGTTTACAGATAATGGATGGTAGCAGTTCTTCAAAGTTTGTCTAAGACTGAATTTTCTCAGTCCTTTTATTCTAAACTAAAACCAAATCTTTCAAACGAGATATTTACAGAACTAGGAATTTGCAAAGCTGAAAAATGCTTGTACGCTTCAGATAATTGAAATAGTGGGTTCTATCCCAGCAATTATCCAGTTTAATCATTCCTGTTCAGTAGAGTACATACAAACAAAATAAAATTCAACAAGGACAAAACATATGGCAAAAAAATAATTGATTGCACTACATACTATAGGTAGTCCTCGACTTAAACATTCATTTAGTGACTGTTCAAAGTTAAAATGGCCCTGAAAAAAGCTACTTATGACTGTTTTTCACACTTAATGACCGCTACAGCATCTTCATGGTCATGTGATTAAAATTCAGGACATTTGCCAAAAGATCCATATTTATGACAGTTGCAGTGTCCGGAGGTCATGTGATCCCCTTTTGCGAACTTCTGACAAGCAAAGTCAATGGGGAAGCGAGATTCATTTAATAACCGTATTACTAACTTAGCAACTGTTAAGTTGTTAACAACATTTAATAACTGGGGCAAGAAAGATTGTAAAATGGGGCAAAACTCACTTAACAAATGTCTCACTTAGCAACATTAATTTGTGGCTAAGTTGTGGTCGTAACTTGAGGACTACCTGTAAAGAATATTTGATAAGTGTTAATGGAATCATACAAATCTATGCAGAAACCATAGTCAATAATAAATATGTACGCCTGCAAGCTGGCGGCCCTCCAGATGCTTTGGATTACACAATTCCCATTATCTCCAGGCAGTATGACGAAAAGTTGTTATTCAACATCTTTAAATTGCAGTAAGGCACATAATGCTGGCCTCAGAGATCTTGGATAAAATTCTGCCAACTATTTTCAGTGAGAACATTGCACCCACCAATATAGTTTAGAGGAATGAAGGAACATGTCTAGAAAAGAGCAAATTGGGAAAGCCAGTTTGGAAAATCTGAGGAGGGATGGTATTGTCTTCCTACGCATTTGAAGATTTTCAGCTATGGGATTGTCATCTTACTCATCTATTGTAGTTATTTTTCTAGTGAAGTTTCCTCCATCATTTCTGAAGAATCTCACAATACCAATAGAAGAGTGTCTTTGTAGTTCAGGGTTGAACTGTGAAGTCCTTGGTGCTCTTTGAGTTGGGTTGTTTTCTTGCAGACATTTCATTACCCCACTAGGTAACATCTTCAGAGCTAGAAGAGAGTGGGGTTTACTCTCTGTTTATATACAGTGGCTTGCACTGTCAGTGTTTGTGGGAGTGTTGTTTTCTTCTTGGTTGTTCTTTGATTAGGATATTGTTTCCTGCTTGTTTGTTCGATTGTATGTCTGAGTTGGTAGTTCTTTCATTGAGGCATTATTATTGCTTTATTCTTGGTCTGGTGTTATTCTCTGCTTATCTGAATGTTCGTTGCTGGTGCAAGCCCCACTCCCTTCTAGCACTGAAGATCTTAACTAGTTAGGTAATGAAACATCTGCAAGAAAACAGCCAAGCTCAGAGAGGACCAAGGACTCCACAGAATGTCACAATTTCTTATGAGTCATAGCGCAACATCTGAGTTCTTTCAAAAGACTCTAGGTATCTCTCATTACAAATCTTGTAGTGGAATTCCCCAGAGATCTCAAAGGACTTCTGCTAAGTTGCTTTTCAACTAAGCTGACCCAAAGTATAAAATAGATTCATAAGATGCAATTTTTAGATGGTGGAAAGCCAAGTCAATTCAAAAGCTGGCAATAGTAGAGCTCTAGAGCCGGGGTCTCCAACCTTGGCAACTTGAAGACTTGTGGACTTCAACTCCCAGAATTCCTCAGCAAGCAAAGCAAAGCAAAGCAAAGCAAAGCAAAGCAAAGCAAAGCAAAGCAAAGCAAAGCAAAGCAAAGCAAAGGAATTCTGGGAGTTGAAGTCCACAAGTCTTCAAGTTGCCAAGGTTGGAGACCCGAGCTCTAGAGCTTTGCCATTTTTACTGCTTCAGCATCACAAGTTACAAGGAAAGATTCAGAAAGCAGCCAGATCTATTACCTTTATCTAGAAGCCAGTGTGTGGTATGGATAATGTAGTATTGAATATATCAATCTTGGAAAAATATATTTTAGAGGAATACATTCAAATTAGAAGAAGGTAGATTTTTGTCCAGAAACAACTTTCCATGATATAGTTTGTGAGACAGTAGATCTACTGCTGGATCTGTCGATTATTTCTAGTGGATGATTTGTAGTTTCTTTCCTACTGCCAAATGATTAACAATGAAAAGTGTATTTCTCCTCTATTAGAAAATAACTCATGATTGTTCACTTGTACATGTGAATGCAGCAGAAAGTTGGGCTCAGATCCTCAGACACCAGATTTCACCTGACTCTACTAAGTGGATATTAGAGATTTGTGTTTGTGTGTGTGTCTTCAAGTCAGTGGTGAGAGTCTGGACCAGTTCTTGCAATCTTGGCAAGTGGTTTGTCATTGCTCCCTTCCTAGGGCTGAGAGAATGGGACCAAGGCCACTTAGCTGATTTCATGCCTACAGCAAGACTAAGACTCACACTTTCCCAGTTTCTGGCCTGATGCCTTAACTACTGCACCAGGCTGGCTACAGCAAACAAAAATATCACAAAGCAAGGCTAAAATCCACCTTTATTTGATGTAGTGGAATTGGGCTTAGTGTGTAATGGGTAGGAATTGGGGGATTAACTTTATCCCAGGATATGCAGTTATCCCTTTAGCCTTTGCAACAGCCCTTGAGGTAGATTAGGCCGAAGAAAAATGACTGAATCCACATGACCTAATGAGGATAAATAGTAAATAAGGATTAGAACTGGACTCTTGTCCAATAGTAAGGTACCTATCATTGCACATGTTGGTTCTCAGAGTTTGGCTATACTTTCTATAAACTGTAATGCAATTCTATTTGGGGACAGCTTTAATTATTTATTCAAATCATGCTCTTTTCTTTATGCTCAGATGAGCATTCAAATCAGTTAGTAAAATTAAAAGCTAATAATCTAAATTATATTATTTTCATAGATAAAAGCCTGGAAAAATTGATAGGTCTTCACAGATTACTAAATGTTGAGAGAATGAAGGCCAAATGCAGCTATGAATTCCATAATCTGGAATGAATCCAAGGGATTGTCTCCTCTTGTATGAATGGGACAAACTCAGCAGGAGTATCTTTCAGGAGGGCGACTCTTTCAGGAGGCTCATATTGGGAAGTTATTCAGTTAGTTAGTTATATCCCATCTTTATTATTTTTATAAATAACTCAAGGCAGAAAACTTAGTGAACCTGATACTCCTTCTTCTCCTGTTTTCCTCACAACATCAACCTTGTGAGGTAAGTTGGGCTAAGGGAAAGTGACTGGCCAAAGGTTAACCAGCTTGTTTTCATACCTAAGGTGGGACTGAAGTACACAATCTCCTGGTTTCTAGGCCAGCACCCTCATTTACATTAAATTGGCTCTATGCCTAGAATGTTCCAGGGTCAATATGAACCCTAATAATTATTCCTGACAACCAATTAACAACCAGGGCAGATCTTACAGTACTTCTAAATTGTTCAGATCTCAGGTGGCCTATATACTTCTTAATAGACTAATTTCTGCAGTATACACCAACTGCAAATTCTGGTTATTTTCAAGGGTAGTAAGTGGATTTTACTCTGCTTGTCATTGCTGACTGTAGGGAGGAAATGCTCATCTCCATTTCAAGGCCACTGAGCCAACGCTATCCAAAGACATTTCTACAGTCATGTGGCCAGCATGACATTAGAGAGCACTGTTACCTTCCCACTGAAGTGGTATCTATTTATCTACTCACATTTGCATGCTTTCGAACTGCTAGGTTTGCAGGAGCTGGGGCAAGGACAGGAGCTCATCCTGTCGCATGGCTCTTGGGTCTTGAACCTGGGCTGCCAGTTTTCCAGCTGACAAGCCCATTAACTTCACTGCTGAGCTACTGTGCCACCATATATATAAAATTAAAATAGATCCAAATAATCACTATCTTTCAGATGTATCTAGGGTTGATTATTTTTATTTTAAAAAAATCATAGAATATGTAGTCAGAGTAAGTTCTGCCATTTCAGTGTGAACCAAAAGCCATATTAATCTGCCTACAAGAGTTGCTGTGTATCGGCATCACCGACCGATATAAAGTTTCTTCCCTCTCATTTTTATGATCACCCTCATCCTCTATGCCTAACATAGGAGACCTTGCTGTGGAGCCAATGAGCCTTCCCTTTGCTTGGATTTTCTCCTTAGTTAGGAAAAGAAAAAGCCACTAATTAAAGATACGGCAGTTCTTGTGGTCATTTGGAGTCTGCGCTTTACTAACATTTGGAAGTGTTTAGTTTTTTGTGCATCTGAAGTTGAAGGGGGAGGGCGGGAGAGAGAACAGTGATTGGTGGAAGAAAAAAAAAATCAAAGATCATAGTGGCATGTGCTCCTGACCTCAAATTGATTTTCCAGCATGACATTAAAGACCTTAAAACACACACACACACACACACACAAGCCAGAAAGGCAAAAATGGGGATTCTCAGCCCAGGAACACATTTACAAAATGAACTGATGCACAAGGGGTATATTCTCTTTAAGTTCTAATCTTTACTGCCATTGCTAATGCAATCTTTGCTACTGGAGTTCAGGAACTGAAGGTACACAGCCCACTTAACATTTTCTAGATAAAAGTGTTTTCTATTATATGAATAATAAAGGATTGGGGGGAGAGGATGAGTTTGGGCTCTTTGGCCATTGACAGCAACACATATTTTGGTTGTTTTATGTAATGTAAATTAATCCTGATATTCCTCAACAATCTCTTCCCGTTTAATCCTCACAATAACCCTCTTTGGTAGGTCCAGCTGATCAATGCTAGCTGGTTTCAAGTCCCTGTTGAGTTTCGTGGCTCAGGAGAGATTCGTGTTCAAACCAACATTTAATAAATCCATTTTCTTCATTTCTGAACCATACTAAATTTAAAAGTATCTTCTCTGTTCAAAGGACTTGTGTATTTTCCAGAATGGAATGAGGATTCAAAATTGAAGTTGGAAAGATCGGAGAAATAATGTTTTGATTTTATGCCTCCTTGACCTTGGAAGAGAAGAGAATTAGCATGCCTATTCCTTAATGGAAAAAACCAGCCTCTGTTCTGTTTTAAAAATCTCTATGCTCATAAAACATAGAGTCTATCATAATAGAAGTGCTCTTATAAACATGTGGCTCGTTCCAAGATTAGCATCAAGATTATTACTAGACTTCTTAAAATAGGGCAAATAGAACTTTTTAGAAAAACAGCTAAGGATGTTCCTGGGCATCTCACCAGTTGTTATTTGTTTCAGCATAAATCCAGTGGGCAGGGCATGTGGTAAGAACTAAACTTGGGGCAGGGGCAGTGGCAACAAGGAAAATTCTGGAATGAAGCACAAGCACTTAAAGTCAACTGCTGGGAAGGACAGATTCAGAAGAGCACAGAAAAGTTGCTACGTAGCCCGACCTAAAAGAATGCCTTTCCCTTTTCTCTCTCCTCCTTCCATCAAAGGAAGAAGTAGTAAACTGGTTCTTCTTCAGATTTATATGCTCATCGATCTAGTATATATCTATCCTGAAAGCAGAATGAAGAGAGAAGAGTAATGAACAGAGGCTATTCCTAGTTTAAATCGCTCCTTTTAAAACTAGGCTGATAATATTGTTTATGTTAAAGAACCATGATTTTAATTCTAGATTCTAATTACTTTGTTGTGTAATGCAGATCTACTTATGGGCTGCTAGGTACTTCTGAATAATAGATGCTCCAGGATGCACAGTCCCTGTTGACTTGAGAGGTGAAATGGTGCCTTTGCAAGACTTAAGGCATGTTTATTGCCCCTTAGAATCCTGCCAAACCTTCAGTAAAATAGGGAAAATAGGTCAGATATTAACTCCTGCCACTATAGAGTGCTCTGAGCATCAGAAAAAAGCCACACTGCATGTGTGTCATTGACCCACATGTTTTTTGTACTCTTTATCAACAGTTTAAGAACATGCAGCAGCAGGGTATTGGTGTTCCAGACATGAATGTGTGACTGATTTTTATTTAGGAATTTATATGTAGTGCATAGTTCCTCAAAATAAATGGTCTCTGCAGTTACATATACCAATTCGTTTTCTGAAGATTGTTATACTCTCCACCTAGTGCTGAAGGGCCACAGTCACAAGTCAATGATGGAACACATTTTCATGCCAATGTTCTCAGTTTCTAAGTGCAGGGCTGGGAAAGACCTATGGAATCCAAATTTGAGGGATTCTGCCAGAATCCAGTTGAAAACATTGTGTAATCGTCCAGTTGAACACATTGTGTAATTGTATAATCGTATCCAAAATAAATAATAATCTAAAAATTATAATGCTCTCTTTCCCCTCCTTTTTCCTTTTAACTGTCTTTTTGTTTTCACGCTATATCAGGAATGTATTTTAACTAATATTTGATGTAAGATAATGTATTTTAACTAATATTTGAGGCATCACCAAACAAGGAAAATGTATAATCAAATAGAAGGCACTGATTTTCATAAAATATACAATAATTGTACTGGTCTTGAATGACATTAAATAAAGGTCTATTGATTGATTGATGTGCAATAATTGATATACCATACTTTATGAGGAAGAATAGCTGATAAGACAGCCTGTGTACCTAATTAGTCTGCTGTCTTTCCCCATCTTTCCTTCATAATTATTTATATTATTCTTTAAAAGAGATTCAGGCAGAGCTTTAAGACATCCTATATATAAAATGCAGGAAAAGGAAAAAAGCCAAAGGCATGTTAGAGAAGGGGAAAAATATATCCTATTCTAGAATGTAGTCCTGAGGCTAGAGTTTGTGGATCTTTGCTCTAGGGCTTTGCAATGAAATAGTAAAAACTAAGAAGAGTTACTACAGCAGATTTAGAAGTTATTAATAGCATCTCAAACAATTTGTGCCCTCAGAAACTCCTGGTATTAAACAATAAATATAAAAGGTTTTAGAAGTTGCTGAAATAGCAAAACTCACAGGATGCTTACACATTTTTTAAACAGGCAGAAATGTGCTCTACGCTTAATAAAATCATGATCTCGTATTATTATATTCTATAAAGATTGGAATTTGGAGAATATAAATAATAAAATTTTCCACAATGCAATATATGAAGCTATTTTGTATCATTTAAGTGGAATAATATACTTTACTTTTATTACTTTTCCCTACATAATTGCGTTGAGTGAATTTTATTTAATATACATTTTTCTCATATATAAGAAGAAACAGGCTGAGGAACTATTTTTAATCTACCAATCTGACCCTAGAGCCACTGCTGTGGTACTGGGAGAGATTCAAACCATTTAATTCCCCCTTAATCCTCCCCCATCTTAGCAAGGATCCATCTAGTGTAATCAGCCAAGCAATTGTTTGCAAACATAAGGAGATAGGGATAAAATCTGTTGAGAAAGAAGATGCACCTTATGGATCCTAGAAGAAGTATAGTGGGTGCGACAGGATGAAACCATCATTTTCATTTCCCACAATGTACTCACATTTGGTGCATTGTGGGAAGTCAAAATAATAACCCCAAAAATTAGAGAGCTTTTTTATGAAGAGTGCCAAGTAAATTGAAAATGGTAGACTTTCCTAAGTCTCTGTCCTCAGCCCCATAGCATTTTATAGGCTTAATAAAGTCAAAGAAGAAGCATTCTTTTATAAATCTGATAATTCTTTCTTCACTCTGATTGACCCATTTGCTTGAAGCGTGCAGTTAGCTTCTTGCACTTTAATATAAAAGATATAAACTGATTAAGCTTTATTTTTTTTCCCTGCCAAGAGCATAAAGACAGATAATGAATATAAGATTCTGCTATGAATTAGAGATATTTGTAAGGAATGGGCTACATGAAATCCTAGTTAGAGGCAACTATTGTATGGAGCAAATACAGTGAAAACAAGTAGTTATAGTCAGATGTATAGCACTAATAATAACATTAACAAAATGGTACTTATCATTTGGGACAGAAATTGCTTCTCATTAATGATTGAGTAGATTTATTACGATCCAGTTTCTAAGGGCAATTATGGATTGATTTTTATAGCAGTCCCAGCTTCAGTCACAGAAATTTATAGAGGGCCACATGGTTTTTCTCATCTATTTGCAGCTTTCATGTTCTTCTACTGCTGCTTCCAAATGATATCTAGCATAAAATATCCATGAGACTGAAAGAATCAGTATTGTTTGGTGTTGAAGGTAGGATCTACATTTTTGGAGGCATTTTAAATATTTTCTGAGGTGGGATTAGATTTTTCACAGGTGTCCTTTTACCATTTTCATATTTTATGTGTAGTTTGGAGGAAGTGAAAGATTATCTCATCTCTGATTTAGACTTAATAAATATAATAATTTAGTTAAACCATAATGTTAATGTTATTTTAAAAGTCTCACATACGATAGGACAATAGGAAGTTATGCTAAATGGTTATGGTTAAACGAAGATAACTTTTTAAATCTACTTGATCATTAAAACCTCCATGGTAACTTTGATTTTTTTTTTTTTTGGTTCAGAAAAATCAACCTTTCACCATGATGAATCTAGGCAAATGAAGTCATAACTGTATATGTCCTACACTTGGCTTGAGATTGTAACCCTTCAGGTGTCCTACCAGAGACAGAAGCAGGTATCCCTTGCTATAATCCTCATTTGCATTAGAGAGGCACGTTGTAGGATTGCTTGTTATGGAACCATTCTGCTTGAATGCTTTCTCTCCTCAGGTCCTGTTTCATTATGCCAACACCATGGCAACAAGGTCCTGAATGAGAAAATCTTGAGCCAGATTGCTATTTTTGGAGGCAGGAGACAAAGACTCCAGAGGTGAAAGAGGCCATGGGGAAAGATGCATGAGGGGGGAGAAAACACCCCACATTCCTGCTTAATAAAAGGAAAGATCAGAGGCCATATAGGACATAACCACAAATAAAGGATGTTCCCTGAGTGGCCCAAGGGCACTTGGGCACAATTGCAGAAGATGTTGATGATCCATATACTGATCAACCCTACATCTTATCTAAAATATAAGATTGTGTCTCTCAGGAAAATACATTTCAATTAGTACTCTAGTTTTAAGGCTCAGAACAATTTAACTTGGATTAGGTGCTCTTTATTTAACTCTTTCATTTATTTGTTTCTCTGATTTCCATAGCCATCCATCTCAACAAGGGACTCTGGGCAGCATACATCATCAGTGGCTATCTTATTTTACACTGGTTCTCTCATTCTCTCTTTCTCTCTCTCTTGCATTTTGGGGAGGGGAGATTGCGGGTCAAAATTAATGCACTAAACCTTTTACAAGTAAATACCTGAACAGCTCCCCCCAGTTCTCTTAATTTCTTTTTTGAATGCGCCTTTGACATCTTCTGCAAAACTTTGTGCAGGTGTGATACATTCCTACAAGGGGGAGAGACGGGGGACAAAATCCCCAACCCAAATATTCTCCTGTCTTCAGTGGATATACTGGAGGTGATTGGTTGCTCATCTCCTAATTATACAAACATACAATATACAGAAAGTTTTTAACAGGTGAGATGTCACCAAAGAACTCGTGTCTTATCTAACAACACAGGGGTGATTATGGGTAGCAATTAGCTTTTTTATTTTCAAAAATGGGTGAAATCTGTTTCATCACCATAATATTTCTTGATATTTCTAGATGCAGCTTGAAGCTTCTCAGTATCAGATAATGCCTAATTTAAAATTTCAGCCTGAATACATTCAGCTGTAAGACTAAATGTAAATTCCAGGATTTAAAAATCACTAAATATTTCCCTCTTTTCTTTTTCTTTGTTTTATTTTACTAACTGATGAAGACTTCTAGAAAACCCCAAAGTGTCCATGCTGGAATTAGTCTAACAAGGGGATCTGGAATAATTAGGTACTTCTTTAAGCTGGCCCAAGGCGCACAATAATATTGCAATCAAAATGGCAGAAATTTCAATGTTATGAATTAATTGCAGGTATAAGAGGAAGGGAAATAACGAGGACATTGCTGTTTTTGTTCTTAATCAATATTACTGAAGTTATTTTGGTTTAACTGCTGATGGGACTGTCAATAGAATAGAATAGAATAGAATAGAATAGAATAGAATAGAATAGAATAGAATAGAATAGAATAGAATAGAATAGAATACTTTATTGGCCAAGTGTGATTGGACACACAAGGAATTTGTCTTGGTGTAAATACTCTCAGTATACATAAAGAAGGAACATTCGTTAAGAATTAAGAATCATAATGTACAACACTTAATGATAGTCATAGGGTACAATGTTGCTTCAGCAATTAATTAGTACAAGGTTGCTTCAGCAATTAAGAGAGCCAACCAATTGATTAAATAAATAATGTTCACTTGCATACAAGTAGGCTGAGAAAGTTCCACTGGGAATCCAAAATATCAAGAGACAATTTCATATTGGATTGGGAATTTGGGGAGAAAGTAAAACCTATATGTGATGACTGGCATTCCTACGGATTCACAAGAAGCCCCAAACCAATCCTCCATTATTAACGTTTAGCCAAAAGAAAACAAACAAACAAAACCCTGCACACATGCTTTCAAGCTTTCTCTCTACCACCCTTGCAGCAAACAGGGCCTGAAATTTTACTCTGTCAAAAAATATTAAATCTCAAAGCTTAAATTCTCAGGATTCCACAGCAGCTACCCAAATCTCTTTTGAAAGTTCATATTAAGTATTTTCACCATGATTGAAACCATACATTGCCCTAGACTTTATCCCTAACTCTGAAAGAAGAGCAAATTTGTCTGCTGGTTACAAGAGTTGTCCTCTGCCCATATCAGGGGATGAAAATCTACTGCTCCAGTAGTTGAAAACATTACAGTTACTATAACTATTATACCTGCGATATTAGCTATGGCTTCTCTTACTCAGTTTTCAATATGCCAAGGCACAAGTAAAATAATTTCCTTCTGTTCTTTCCAATGAGAGTAGAATGGAAATTTGGCCCAATTCTTCCCAATTGCACTTCAGCTAGGAATTCTGCTTATATGTGACAACGAGCAACAGATCTCCATAAGTATATTGTACTTAGTAGTTCATATTAAAAGGGAGAGTGTTAGAGCCTCTTTTTTGCCTGTCAAATTGTAGGGGAGAACGTATGTAGTTGCGAAGTACAAGAATTATGGCTTACATCGTGGTTCACATGGAGCCATTAGGCAGGCAATTCTAGGGTGCCTTGATACCACTCCTTGCAAGTTGCAACTCATTGTACTTCACATTGCTGTGATGGTAAAAATAAAGTAGACATGGATGTACATGTACAAACAAAGATGGATTCCCAATGCTCTTAACTCTAAGTGGTTGAAGTGGTTGAAGGAGAGAGTATCTGCTAGAGAGAATTAGTGGTTGATAAAAGGTGCTTAATACATACTTCTTTCACAAGTACTTCAACTTCTCAAGGCTCTTTCTCCACTGTCTGGAGCAGGGCTGTCAAACTCCTGGCCTGCGGACTGGATATGTCACGTGCTGGCCATACCCAGTTTAGCGAAGAACTGGGGAAAGTCCTGATACATCACGTGGTGACATGAGTTTGACACCCCTGGTCTGGAGGAATGGCATCTCAGCAAAAGTTAGCAGTGGACAAAGAACAAGTTAAGAATCTATTCTACTTCTCTCTCCCTTTTGTCCAGATGCCTCACACTGCTGTGAAAATCAGTATCAAGCAGGGAGTTTAGTATTCCATATTGGTTGCCAAACATTAAATTCCAGTTTTATTCCATATGGTCTGAAGGGCCAACAAACCCTTGGAGCAATCAACATAGAAATCCATCAGCATCTTATTTCTTCTTATATCTCCAGGATGCCCATTTTAACCAAGATGGAAGCAGTGATTGCAAGAGCTACGCTGGCCCATGGGATCCTTTGGTCCATTCAAAGTTTTGTGGTCACCCAACCAAAGGGAGTGAGCTTGGAAGAAATGAAAGGGTTATAAATAAACACAACATTTAGGTCCTTTTGCTGATTACAGGGCAGAGCCGCAGTCTGGCTGTGCAGGAAACTTGCTCTCTTATTTTAGCAGCTTGTGTTTTGGGTGACCTGACTCTCAGGGCCACAAGTGAAGGCAGTCTCTGTTATCAAGATTTTCTTATTCCTTGTCAGTGAATGGGATCTATATGCTTATGGGGGAGGGAGGGAAAGGATGGACTTGAAACTGGTAGAAGTACAAAGTTTGATATAACTCAACAACAACAACACCGTGCTGGCTTAGTAGCTTTTTCCGATCCATCCTGCCCAGTCTATGATATGTCCAGGCACATTTCTCTAATATGGTTTATTAATTTACAGGTGGCAACTCAAGGTTAGAAACAGAACATTTTTTTTCTCCCGAAATAACTGAAAGCGTTGCTATATATTGCACGAACCAGAAAGAGGGCTGAGAAAATATCCAGAAACCCCTCTCATCCCAGACATAAACTGTTTCAAATTCTCCCTCAGGACATCGCTATAAGATATTGCATGCCAAAACAACTAAACACAGTTTTTTCCCCTTGTGCCATCGCTCTGCTGAACACCTAATTCTCACAGCACTGTCTTATGCCTAATCTACCCATGTAGTAGGGCTGTATTACTATTATCCTTCTCATCTTTTCTATTACCTGCTCTTATGGGTATCTTATGATTATCATTTTGTTGGTTGTATTTTATGATTTATGATTGTATCTTATGATTTATCTGTTGCTCTTACAGTATCTACACTGAGAATTTATGTACTGGAGACAAATTCCTGGTGTGTCCAATCACACTTAGCCAATAAAGAATATTCTATTCTATTCATTCTAATTTCCACTTTGATAAAGAAATTCAGTTGGGGTGGAAGGGAGATCTGTTTCATGAATACACACAATAGATACAAACTCAAGGTTAACCGCACCAAGCTCGATTGCAGGAAATATGACTTCAGCAATAGAGTGGTCAATGTCTGGAATACTCTACTTGACTCTGTGGTTTCTTCCCCAAACTCCAAAATCTTTAACCTTAGACTGTCTTACTACTGACCTCACCCCTTTCCTAAGAGGTCTGTAGGAGGCGTGCATAAGCACACCAACGTGCCTACCGTCCCTTTCCTATTGTTTCTTTTATTTTTCTTATATGTACCCATTTCATGTATTCATAACTATATACTGTATATACTTATACCTATTATTTTGTAAGCGATTGACAAATCAAATAAATAAATAAATAAAAATAAAATAAATTACAAAAGAATTTTGGGGAAGGAAGTCTTTCTTTCATATATAAGGCAGTACCAATCTATAACCCCTGGGATTTTATAACTTTATGAGGGTTCCAAAGTAGAACTCTACATAATCTGTATGCTGAGATGATTAATTTCCAGATCAACTACTGCCCAAACAAGAAGGGGAGGGGGACAATGCACAGAATGATATAATCACACAAATGCTGCTACTCGCATACTTGCTTCAGTTAAATAAATGGGACAGTTACATGATTACCCCATCACAAGCAGGTCCCAGTTTTAGCATCATCATGGTATGCTACAAATGCTACTGAGTCTAGACTGGAGGAAATACGACTAAGGAACAAGCGACAATTCCTTTCGTGCTGCAGGGCAGGCAGTTCATTCTCAGGAATTCCCACCTTGAACCCCCCCCCCCAGCTTCTTCAAAAACAAGTTGACCATTTTCCTCCCACTGTTTAGGAGCTTTATTTAAGAACAGCCTTGCCCACTCCTTCACAATCACTATTTTTAATTTTCCATGCTGTAAATATATTGAGGAAACACAGCCAGGCGCTAGGCAGTGGCCGGAGCTCCATTTTTCTATTTCCCATTAGCCCAGGAGAATTTGTCTCTGGTCTCCCATTTCATCCTTCACAACACAAAGGGACAGGATTAAGGCCACAGGCTAAGCAGCACAAATAAGAGAGATAAATCCAATGGCTGATTGGAAGTGCCTTAGGTCAAAGATAATAGGGGCAGCCTTGAGATGGTTATTAGTAACTCAAAAGTTATATAGTGACAATCTACCACATTATGGGCCTGGTTATTTGAGGGACTGCCTATCTTCCCTGGTATCTCTCCAGCTGACCTGAATTGACAGAAGTTATGTGTACTGTGGGTTCCTTTAATTAAACAATGCCATTTATAGGGACCTCGGAAGTGTGCCTTCTCTGCCAGCCCTCTGGAGTGAAGCTTCCCCCCTCAAATTCAAATGGCCCCCACCCTGCTGATACTTCAAAAGTTCCTAAGACCTGGCCTTTCCCCCCCTTCCCCCCCCTTTTTTTTCTTTGTTTCCCATCTGGATTTGTTATCTCTGCCCTTCATTCTTTTTTGTTTTCTGTTTTTTTCTTGTTCTAATGCTTTTTTTAAAAAAAAAAACAGTTTTGTAAGCCACTTAGAATCACTAGGAATCAGGCGGCATATAAATTGAATAAATGATGATGATGATTGGGGAAAAGGTATCACAATTCTATTTCAGCTACTGCACATATTGTCCATCCTCTCTCTCTCTGTCTCTCTCTCTCTGATTAATAAGTGACCCGTTCATTCTCAAGATCAGAACAAAACTTTAAATGCTTCAAGAAATCACACAACTGCTAGGGCAAATGGGATTTTGTTCCAATAATGCGTGTGATCAAGAGAAAATGATAGCTTGTATATACATCTGCAGTATGACCGTCTCCTTTCATGAATAGAAAAGTGGTATTTTCAGGTTCAGACTGAAGCATGCCAAAAATCTAGGAAACCAGTTTGATCAGAGCCCATAATAGCCAGAAAAAAGTATACATATACAGCAGTGAATTACTGTCTCAGTGCTTTAATGAAAACCTTACATTTGTACAGAAAAGGAACGAAGGATACATTATGACAGGCCAAATCAGGACTTGTTTTACTAAGACCATATCAAAGTGATCTAAAAATGCTATTTCTCTTCCACTTAAGTTTCAGAGAAAATTCCCAAAGCTTCTGCAGTTAGTCACCTATTGTAAGAGAAATCCCTGGTTGGTTGGTTGTATCAGATATGCATTATTGCATAAAATGTCTCTCTTATTTCAGATGCCTGCATCCCCTCGAGTATATTCCATATTTTCCAACGTTTGATCTCTCCAATAAAGGCTGTATGTATATCTGATCTCTCTTCAGCGTGTTCCTTTTTAGAATGCTACTTTTTCCGTTTCAAGCATGAATGGACATTTCCTCCTCCTTCTTTGGCCACTTCCGGTCTCTCCAGGGGAGGTAGGAGCTGTGTGGAGGGTACATCTTTGGGTGGCAGAAGGCCCAGTGTGGGGGAAAGAAAATATAATTGAAGGGAGTATGCTGTTTGGGGTAGACTTTGTAAATTAGATTTCTACTGGAATCCAATTTGGAGCAGACAGCGCCGGGTTGACAGCTACTAACTTGATTATCTTCACCTTCTAATGTTCATTCTGTGGGAAATGCCAGCCAGCTCAGTTTGCAGGGAGGATGGGTTTGATTTAGCAATGGCCTTGGTAGGTCATTTGTTGGTCTGGGGAAGGGACTGAGTCTTGTTTAGATGTGAAGCCATTTCAGTTCCCTCTGCTGTAAATGTAAATCTTCCATTGCTCAAGGCGAGGAGACTGGACTGCACAGCTCTGGAACGTATGAAGCAACTCATACTGCATCTTCATTATTAGGTATTGGTAAGGGTTAAGGCAAGTATCTTTAAACTCTGGACAACTATCAGTTCCTAAGGAGTTCTTTACTTATCCAGTTACAGTTGAATTAGCTGTAAAATCTTTGGTGAGGGATTTCATACAGAGCTTCTTAAGATCCAAAAATTGTGGCTCCTGGATCCCTCATATCTAAATAGTTAGAGTTCACCCACATGTGTATCCTGCCTGGAGCTAGTACAGGTCACTATTTCTAAAGAGCAGGAATGTATGATGTCATCCTTTATCTACTTCTAGGCTTCAGGGAAGGCAACCTCTATATATCTTTTTTCTATTCCACACCAACAAATTGCGTTTTATGTCTTGCGCCAGTTCAAGCAGCACTGTCCAGTTCATCTGCTTCAAGTCACCGCTTTGTATGCAGACATGGGTTACAATATGATGTCATAGCAATGACCCTTCCCCTCTAGTCAATGGTTCCTGCTCTCTCTAATTTCACTAGTAGAATGGTGAAAAACTGATATTTTAATATTTTATTTGTTCATTGATGAAACAGTGGGCATATTTTATTTTGATTCATGAATTAAATCAGTGGTAGTCAACCTGGTCCCTACCGCCCACTAGTGGGTGTTCCAGCTTTCATGGTGGGCGGTAGGGGTTTTGTCCCCTACTTTATAAATCACCATTACTGTGGAACCGGTGGGCAGTTAGAGAAAACTTTACTACTAACAGAGATACAAAAGTGGGCGGTAGGTATAAAAAGGTTGACTACCCCTGAGTTAAATGATGAAATAAAGCAGCGGTCACCAACTGGTGGGCTGTGGCCCACTGGTGGGCTGTGAGAAAATTTTGGTGGGCCGCAGAGAAATCTCACCCCCAGAGCACCCCCCCCTAAAGCAATTAATCCAGGCTGCACAAAAACACAAGACTGCTCAGCCCACATGGTCCGCGGTAACCCTCCCCGCCCACTCACTCCTTACCTGGCAAACTTGCCTGCTAAATGGCTATTTTTGCTTTTTCCGACTATCATCTGTTCTGCTGTGTCGGGAGATTTAAATTAGCGAGGAAGCAGGAAATGGTTGGATTTCTTGCTTTCTAGCTAAGCACAGCCGAACCTCCCTTAGGACTGAAGGTTTGCTTGCAAGCAAATTCAGTGCAGACTCACGGCAAGCAAATTTGAGAGACTGAGCTAGCCAATGGCAGATAGATAGATCACTGAATGATTATGTGAACAACTCAATCTCCATGCTTTGCCTGATTTTGGATAAAAGTTGCTTTTTTATAAAAAATTCAATATTTACATACATGGTGTGTTGTGAGTTAATTTTGTGAGTTTGCTTGCTAGCAAATTTTATGTGACAGACTGAGCTAGCCAATGGCAGATAGATAGATTTCTGAATGAATCTGTGATTCTGTGAGCAACTCAATCTGCCTGCCTGCTTTGCCTGATTTTGGGTAAAAGTTGCTCTTTTTTTATAAAAAATTCAATATTTATATAAATATTTATAATATTTATGTACAAGCCATACCCAGCCAGTCACATGACCACCAAGCCACACTCACAAATTAGGCCACACACAGAGAACCAGTTAGTGGTCCCTGGGATCTAAAATTATAAGTTTGGTGGTCCCTGAGGTCCAAAAGGTTGGCGACCTCTGAAATAAAGAGATGCCTTCTAACTCAAGTGGTTTGTTTTCAATTTATCAATAAGCTCCAGATTTTCATTTCTTCTTGCTACTATTTTCACCAACTCCCTTCGTAACAATATCAGTTGGGATGAAATATTAGTTCAGACATTGATATCTGCTTCCTCACTTCTACATAACTTCAACCAGCTTTTCAATGACCTTTTTATTTCACTCAAGGACTTCCTTTATTCCTTTATTATCCACAAGTATCACTATCTCCATATCTGTTTCTCTGTTCCTGCTATTTTAAAAATATATATATTATCGATTTTAATATAATTAGCAATGTGCTTCTCAAAACCTCTGCTCCCACCTCATGGCACCACTAACCATTTGTTTTAATTTTTGTACCTTTTCATTCTCCTTGCTTATTCAAAGCTTCTTTTTCTGAAGGAAGATTTTTTTCTTTAATGCATCCCTTACTATTGCTGATTAATCATGCAGGTAACCTCCTGGATATAATAGCTATCTTTTCCAATCTGCTGAAGTCGACTTATTGTGAAGTTCCATTCCAGCTGAGCTTCTATCATTGTGGTTTAATCCCCAGGCTTTTTTGAGAGAAAGATTTGATCTTTTTATCTTCTTTTTTGGCAGTTGTTTTTGCAGTTTGTCCTTGTAAAGCCATATGTGATTCTTGTGGACTTCCCTCGCTCCCTCCCATTGGCAGTTTTCCACTTATAATTAAATTAAATTTGATGGCATGGGTAAACCCAGTTTCCAGACAGTTTAAAAATACTCACATTTTGTACAAGGCCTTGGGAACCATAAGTCCAGATTGCCTGATCTTTGGTCAATTCTGTCAGAAATTGTGTGAGTGATGTGACCATGCTGTTCAAGGGTTGGGTCAGGAAGCTTAAGTGTTATAGCAATAGCAATAGCACTTAGACTTATATACTGCTTTACAGTGCTTTACAGCTCTCTCTAAGTGGTTTACAAAGTCAGCATATTGCCCCCAATAATCTGGGTCCTCATTTTACCCACCTTGGAAGAATGGAAGGCTGAGTCAACCTTGAGCCTGATGAGATTTGAACTGCCAAATTGCAGGCAGCCGGCAATCAGCAGAAGTAGCCTGTAGTCTAACCACTGCGCCATTGAGGCTCATTTATGTTATGCCAGCTATTTAGCCAGGTTAAACATAGGGATGTCTCATAGCACTATGATAGCTCTAAGGGGGACTCCTATTTTGTGTATCTTGGGGTGTCCATAGAATCTCACTTGAGAGACATCTATTCCTCTCATTTTCCATCATTCTTTCTCCATTATACTGTTGGTTTTGTTTGAATTGGCTGAGGTAAGCATTCATGGATAGGCTCCAGCACAAGTCTGAAAACTCAGAAAATTAAACCTCTGGTCTTGGTGACTGACCCAGATTGGATCCTTTGTTCAATTCTATTCTTAACTTTACAAGAATACAGTAATTGAAAATATCTTAACGTTACCTCTTTGACTTAATGAGAACCAGTCAGTAAAAAGGGATGGATAAATTCACACATGATACTACCAGTAATAGCAACACATTCACATTTGGAAGTTTCTGTGATTTAATAGCTCATTTCAATTTCATTCTTCAAACTAAAATTTCCAAAAATATTCTTTTTCCAATCTCAGACTAGGCAAGTCCTTATTATTTTTCAGACCAGTTTATCCATTCAAAATGATCAAATGACTCATTTAATTGATTTAAATCTCAAATGTAGGAAGAATTTTACATCACTCCCATCAGAAAAATCATAATTTAATCTGCAAAAATATGTAACCGAACCGTAAAATGTAAAGTCCTTTTCTTATTGTTTCTCAAAGGTGTAACACAATGTACTCTATTTCCTAGTCAGACTAGGAAGCTGTATGTACTGTGCTCTACTCTGTTTACTTTGACCTCTACACTCCAAGTAAAGACCTCAAGTAAAGTAAAGTGTATTCTTTGAGTTTTTAAAAATCCCTTTTAACTGTACCTTCGGTACAGTTTGGTATATAAAAATGTCCTCTGTCCCTAACTTATAAGATGCAACCAAATGTAGAAGTTTGTGGATGTTCTAAATATTTAGTTACCATTCTCCACAGCTACTGATTGAGTTGTCACAGAATTTTGCAAACCTTCCCATTTTCAAGTTGTCAAATTGTTTAGAATGAAATATTGAAAATTAATGTAGCAGGACTGACTAGGGGATATATTAAATGAAAACCATTTATGCAAAATCCCAAGTGTAAATATTAGAACTAAAAAAAACCCTCATTACTGGAAATAGGTTTACCATCTGAAGAACATTTACTTGGAAGAAAGTGGTATGAAATCAGTGAAACATCCATCTAATATTTTCAAAACTGGAATATCATTGCAGTGGAAGTTGGTGGTTGGAGATTTTTGGGTTATATTTCCAGCTCTGAGCTAATGCATTAGAGTAGAGTGGTATAAAGTCCTGAAAAGGAAGTGAGGTTTAGATGCTTAGAATAGGAGAGAGGAATTTGGAAGATTTCTGGGTTTTATCCCCAGCCTTGCCATTGGGTTCTTGGCAATATTATTACTGGATGTGTTCCTGCGGGTTTCATATCATGAAGAAATGTCTTTAAGGACTGAGCTACTCTGAAACTAATTTGCTGTGAAGCAATTGGATTTTTTGCCCACAGTGGAAAAGGGTGGACCAGTTCATGTATCAGATTATATATCGTAGTTTAATCAGTAGTTTGGTTACACCTCCAGAACTGTATAAAAATTCAGTGAGAAAAGCTGATAACAAAAATCATTCCAATTCTCCATTCAGCACTCATTTTGATAATTCCCTCTACTTTTAATTCTGGGTTTCTTGCTGAATTGGGGTTGGAAATAAATTGTTAATCCTTGGAGGCTCCAGGATAATCCTGGTGGATTGTTAGCAACTTGATCTGCCACTAACGAAGTATTGTGTATGCCTAAAACATTCCTATGTAACTTTTGACCCTCCAAACCAAACACAGTTTACCAGCTATGTAAAGTATTATTAAACCCAGACATGAATAGAATTCTTGATATCCCATTTCTCTATCTTGCGCCTGTTTTCAATCTCACCTAGGATAGCCTCCTTGGAAAATGATGTAATTCCTCTTCATACCGGTATCCTCCACAGCCTCCAAAAATTTTCTCTTGTTTCAAACCACCCTACAGTTTCTTTTCTTTAATGCCCGGATCCATACTTCATTTCAGCCCATTTTGCATTTAACTTAATAACTTGCGCCCTAGCCTTTAGACAGCTGAAGCAGCTCTATTATTCACACATATCAGGAAAGATTAGCAGCAGCCGAGGGGAATAAGCATGTTTCACAGCTGAGAATTATTGTTAAACTTTGAAGTGGGTCAGTGGAATAAAATTTCTGGAATCTTGACCAGGAGTAGTTCCACAGCGTCCTTTTCTCATATGTTATTAACCTTCTGCCCACAACCCATCAAAATGCATTGTTTCCTCCCAGCATTCAATCCACTTTGACATCCAAGGCAGGAAATGCCATTCTTTAGATGTAAAACATAAAATACAGGTAGTCCTCATTAGCAACCACAGTTAGGACTGGCAATTCAGTCATTAAACAAAATGGCCACTAAATGAAACCACTACTGAGCTTAAGATCTTATTTCAGCTTTCCTTTGCTTTACAGACCTGCAAAAGTGATAAATGTTAGGACTGGTCACAGTGTTATCTTTTTTTCATCATCAAGGTAAATGCATGCAGTCACTGTAGGAGGAAGTTATTAAATAAGAACTATCTGTAACAAATAGAAAAACAAATATCTCCATTCAACAATCTTAACCTGTTTTTGGTATCCCATGGTCACATAAGTGTGTTTTACATTTTGGCCAAAAAACAGCATTTACTTTCAGTAAATGAAGTGAACCAATAAACATTTGGTTCACTTAGTGACCAGGATATTCACTTAATGATAAAAAAAGTTGTAAAATCACATTGGTAACATGGATAGTCCACTTTATGATCCTCATGATTTATGACCGTAATGGACAGGCTCCATTACAGTCATAAATAGAGGACTACCTGTACTTGACTGAGAGATCACCAGGAAATCCCAGGGCTAGAGAATAGGCTAGAAAGTTTTTTAAAAAATCCCAGTAGAAGGCAGTGTTAAATCACTACTGGATTGTTGCTTAAAAAAAATACATGAATGTGTCCATGAAGCCACCACAAATCACATTCAAATGGAGCCAGATTTCTTTAAACTACTGCTAAGTGTTGAGTCCTTGAGTCCTGTTTTTACACAGCCAAGGTAACTTCTCCATAGTCAGATGTGGCAGTATTCTGTGCAGTTCAAAGTTGCATGCCTCATTGCAGGGGACCGAGGGGATTATTTAAGGCAGCAGACCCCAACCCTTTGGGCACCAGGGACCAGTTCTGAGCAGTGATGGTATTCAAATTTTTTTACTACCGGTTCTGTGGGGGTGGCTTGGTGAGCATAGTGTGGCCTGGTGGTTGTGGCGTGGCTTGGTGGGCGTGACTTGGTGGGCATGGCAGGGGAAGGATATGTAAAATCCCCATTTCCGACCTATTCCAGGAGAAGGATATATTGCAAAATCCCATTCCCTCCCCACCCCACTAACCTGCTTTCTAGCTCCATTCTCCTGTGCAGGGCAACCAAAGAAGATCCAGCCGATCAGCTGGGACTCAGATCATCCGGGACTTGGCAGGCAGCGAATAAATGAGGGCGAGGCCAACCAGAGATGGTATTTACTGGTTCTCCAAACTACTTAAAATTTCCGCTAATGGTTCTCCAGAACCTGTCAGAACTGGCTGGATGCCACCTCTGGTTCCGAGGAGAGAGGGTTTTTCATGGACCAGAGGGTACATGGTTTGGCATGCTACCTGCAATCCCCTGGGTGGGCCTTCGCTTGGTTGCACAGCCCAATTTCTGGCATGCCATGGCCCGGTGCCGGTTCACAGACCGGGGGTTGGGACCCCTGATTTAAGGCACTGCTTTGCATGCTGTTGTAGACAAGCAGAGCAAAATAAGGTGTTAGAGGCTTGTATGCCCTCTCTGGGGATGCTATAATGAGTAAAGACACACACAGTAGTAGATCACTATGAAACGTTTTATATGCGTGCATGAAATTAAAAGCAGCTGAGGGGAAATCCAAATGTTATCTCAACCACATAGCTACTGCTGATAATCACTTCCACCAAAAATCATTTCCACCTGCTCAGGCTCCACATGAGTATGGTAATGTTCACAGGATATCCTGTTTACAACCCGGGAGAAAGTTAGCACATGTAGATGGCAATTGTGATTCTTCTCAATGGGAGTAAAAGAGACCAGGTAACAGGTCGTGAGAAAAACTTTTTCCAAGTGGCATGGGCAGAAGTTGCCAATCTAAAAAAATACTAGGCTACATTAGTGAATGTCAATGAACTGCCTCTCCTGTTAATTATTTAGTTAATTAATTAATTAATTTGGTGCGGTTAACCAAACTTGATTGCAGGAAATACGACTTCAGCAACAGAGTGGTCAATGTCTGGAATACTCTACCTGACTCTGTGGTTTCTTCCCCAAACTCCAAAACCTTTAACCTTAGACTGTCTACTATTGACCTCACCCCTTTCCTAAGAGGTCTGTAGGGGGCGTGCATAAGCGCACCAACGTGCCTATAGTCCCTGTCCTATTGTTTCTTATTATTTTTCTTATATGTACCCATTTCATGTATTCATAACTATGTATATACTTATACCTATTATCTTGTAAGCGATTGACAAATCAATCAATCAATCAATCAATAAAAACTTTTTCAAGTGGCATGGGCAGAAGTTGCCAATCTAAAGAAATACTGGGCTACATTAGTGAATGTCAATGAACTGCCTCTCCTGTTAATTATTTAGTTAATTAATTCAACTTGACCCCCTCTGACTCTGGGGGGTTCACAACAACAACAACAAACAAACATACAAAAAACATGTAACATTAGCAATAATCAGATGCCAAAAATATTCAACAAGACAAACATGTCTTATACTCACAAGAAGTACTCTAGCCCAATGTCTGGGAGAAATACCAGATCTTTAAGGCCTTCCGGAATACCACTGAGAGTGGAAGCTATCTGGATCTTAGGGGGAAGCCTCATTCCAGAGGGCAGGTACCAATACAGACCATTACAGAGAAGGCATGCTTCTGACAGATGGCACTTCTTGATCTGGAACACACCAGTTGGATTGAATTGGCCAGACTGATACCATGGGAGATACCTCAAGTGACCAGGCTTTATATCATGTAAGGCTTTATAGGACATAGCCATCAGAAGGGCCTTTGGATGTAGGAAATGGTGCAACTCTTTGTAAAGGCCTCCTACGGCCACAGCTGCCATTTAGCAATAGCAATAGCACTCAGACTTATATAACATTTCACACAGTGGTGGGATTCAAAATCTTTTACTAACAGTTCTGTGGGCGTGGCTTAGTGGGCATGCCATGGCTTGGTGGGCATGGCTTGGTGGGTGTGGGAGGGGAAGGATACTGCAAAATCCCCATTCCCTCCCCACTCCTGGGAAAAAGTTACTGCAAAATCCCCCTCCCTCCCCACCCCATTAGCCTGCTTTCTAGCTCTGTTCTCCTGTGCAGGGCAACAAAAGAAGACCCAGCCGATCGGCTGGGACTTGGAAGGCAGAAAATAGATGAGGGGAGGAGCCAGGCAAAGGTGGTATTTGCCAGTTCTCCGAACTATTCAAAATTTCCACTACCGGTTCTCCAGAACTAGTCAGAACCTGCTGAATACCACCTCTGGCTTCATAGTGCTTTACAGCCCTTTCTAAGTGGTTTATAGAATCAGCATATTGTCCCAACAATCTGGGCCCTCATTTTATTGACCTCAGAAGGATAGAAGGCTGAGTCAATCTTGAGCCAGTCAGGATCGAACTCCTGGAAGTGGGCAGTGAGTTAGCCTGCAATTTAGCATTCTAGCCACTGTGCCACCATAGCATTTAGCATTTACTCATCAAGTAGATGCTATGAATCTAGGAAGATTGCACGGCATCCATTGAATGAATGGGAAAGTGCTACCCTATCCAAGGTTAAAGATGGAATATCCCCAGATCTAGGTGGCCCTAATATTTTTAGCTACTCGTCTTGGTAGGAGACAGTTCTTCCCTATCCAAATCTGCAACTGTCTCATGGCACTGGAATAGAACTTCTACAGCCTCACTTGGAAAGGTTCTGTTCTAGTGCCATGTGGCTGTGCATCTTAGCATTTGACAAAGATCGTCAGGGTGGCCTTATTTTTTTTTCAAAACAAAAGGTAAATACTCTTTGAATAGCCTCAGAGTACAATCATTTATCCAGTCACAAATCATGTAACAGTTGTTTAACTAATAGCTCCTTGTTAGTTTGTAAGTAGGTATTGAATGGAGTGCCAGAGTTCATTTGGCCCTTGTGCTGTTCAACATCTTTAATAATAATGTTGATAAGTCAACATCATTGAGTGAAAGAATTGAGGGGATAATTATCAGAGTTTCAGATAACACAAAATTAAGTGGAATGATTTAACACTTTAGAAGAGAGAAAGAAGATTCACAAAAATCTTGGCAACCTGAACAAAAATGGTTGTGGATTTGCTTCACTGTCACCCTGGAATCAGAGGATACAAGTTATAGGGAAGGAGATTCAGGTTAGATATTAAGAGAAGTTTCCTGACAGTGGAATAGGTCACCTCATAAAGTTCTAGGAGGTCATTTGAGGTCTTCAGACATTAAATAGCCATTTGTCCAATGCATTCATTAATAAAATATTTTTCTATCTTCCACCTCTATGACAAGCCACTCCCCACTCAGTTATATAAGTATGGGGTTTAAATCTTTTTTCTAGAGTTGGAATGTGCAAAATATTTAGCAAAAACAATATCTTTAGAAGAAAGCCCCTTTTTCTAGAAAATTTATAATTATGAGTGAGATTCTAGTAGTTTTCCATTCTAAACCCTGTCAGTTTCTCAAATAATTAGAAATGTGATATTTTTAAGATATGTATTAAAGTGTTGAGAAGGGAGAGCACAAAAACATTGCAAAAAGTGGCAAACTACACTGCCAATTTTTGACAGGCACCACAGAAGAACATAAGAGATGAGGCAGTATTTGGAGCTATATAAGATGATTCTACTTCCTTTGTTCATCCTTAATCAATAATTAATTTTTTTGTCCTAAGAATTTAGGTCCCACATATTTATCAATCCAGTTTTGATTAAATCTTAATACACTTTGAGTTTCTTCATATGAGTTCTGATTAGGAAATTTGAAAGACTAATTTTGCTATCAATCTACCATCAGCAAAGGTTAACTATTTGAGCTCCTATTCCCACTGCTGTTGCTCTTAAGCAGAAGAAAGCCTTTTTCTGATAGTCATGCATGAAAGACATGCAAGAGGAAAAATTCATAACTGATAATAACAGTGTAGCCAGATTTTTTTTAATTTCTTGTATTGCACCACTCATCTCTAGGCAGCAATGTAGAAGTATCTGGACACATCCTATTGCAAATGCAGGATGTACCACATGTCTTACAGGGCTTCATATGTTAATCATCTCACTAATGCAAGAGTGCTTTCGCTACTCCTAATATTAGTTTTATGAATGATCACTTTTAAAAAAGGTAATTGACAGCATTGGCATTTTCTGAAATTCATTTCCTTCTGAACTCGCTGCTTAGTACTTTGTCTTTCACCATGCCTGAGTGCCAATGAGTCTATCTCAAGACATTACTCTATTATTCCTCAAGAAAGGTTTATATCATAATCAATGTATCTATTGTTAAGATTCCACAATTCTTTACAAAATTATCTCCTCTCTGTATCTTTTGAAAACATATTTCTAAACCTAGACACTCAAAGGAAGCTCAGGAACCAAAGTCAAGAGGCAGCATAATGGGGATTGGGGATTCCTTTTTCCTGTCTTTTTCTATTCTCTCTCCCTCTCCCCCTCCCCCCCACTTTCTCTCTCTTTCTCTCTCTCTGCATCTGTGTGTCTATGTTCTCATCTCTGTGGGTAGAGAGGCTACTTCCAATCAGTTTACCCCCAGGAACTGGAGATCTGAGAGAATTCCTAATAGAACAGGCACTTTTCCTTCAAAGGGAAATCAGAATAAACTGTGGAATGAGTTCCATGTGCTGAGGTAGCTCTATATGTGTGCATGTGCGCACATGAGCATGTATTTTTGTGCCTCTGTGTGAATGGGGAAATAGGAAAAACTCCTTGGAAGGGTAGAAAAAAGCAAAACAAAAACAAGACAAGACAAGGGCCAAACACAGGATTATCTGAGATTGTGTTTGCAAGCAGACTATATTTGTTTTTGACATAAATGTTTTTACTAAAAATCTATTGTTGCACTGAAGTAATTAACAATTCAATTAAAAGACAGCATGTAGATTTATGCAATCTGTTTCAAATTTGTAATTAATTTGTTTTTCCAGATGACTGTCATAGAAAGTAGCAAAATAAATAGACAGACACACATTTTATTGGGAAGTGTAAATAGGGAATAAATTTCATTTGATACTGTAAACCACTCAGGGAGTGGTAGTCAGTAATATATTAAACCAGCTAAATATATAATATCCCAAAATATACATGTTCCAAGTATTTTAAGTCAAACCAGAAATTAAATGGGGCAAATGAAACATTTATTTTTTGGAACTTCTGCAAATCTTATTCTTTGGATTTGACTCATGGCACATTTGCCAGAATGATTTTACTAGCATTGTTACATAATAAATGTATACTGTACTGGGAAAAAGGATAGGATGCTAAGTACTGTAAGAGTGTTTATTTCTCCAGTTTTTCTCGGGAACAGCCAGGCTTATTTCCAAGCAAAACGTTTATTATGTAATCCCTTTCTTTCATTCACAAAATTGCACTGGGTGTTATCATTTTCTTTTCTAATCCTCTCATGTTTTCCTGTCCACCACCAGCACTTTTATTTTTTGCCTAACTCAAGGATATCTATCTATCTATCTATCTATCTATCTATCTATCTATCTATCTATCTATCTATCTATCTATCTAATCTTTCTTTCTTTCTTTCTTTCTTTCTTTCTTTCTTTCTTTCTTTCTTTCTTTCTTTCTTTCTTTCTTTCTTGTATATATATGAAAAAGATTGACATTAATTCCATAAGATCTTTTGAGTGATAGCATTAGGAACATTCCATTTCGAAACGCCTTCATTTTTATGTATAATACTATTATAAATATCAAAAGACAGAAAAGGAAATGTGGCAACTTCTCTGCATTCTCTTAGTTTATTATTATTGTTATTGTTGTTATTATTGTTGTTGTTGTTATACACAAAAATGACAGTATACACAGGAAACGCGATAACCATGCTGGGTTTCGCATCGCAAATCACTAGTCGAACACTTCCCAAGTGTTTAGGACTGCGTGTTGTATCGGCGGATTATACAAGCAGATCCCAGTAAGGTGGCCTTCTGCAGCTGACCAATGGTGATCTTGTCAGCGCCAATTGTTTTTAAGTGCTTGCCTAGGTCTTTAGGCACAGCACCCAGTGTGCCGATTACCACTGGAACCACCTGCATTGGTTTATGCCAGAGTCTCTGCAGTTCGATTCTCAAGTCCTGATATCTGATGACTTTTTCAAGTTGTTTCTTGTAGATTCTGCCATCCCCAAGTATGGCAATGTCGATGATCCACACTTTTTTCTTCTCCACAATTGTGATATCCGGGGTGTTGTGTTCCAAAACTTTGTCAGTCTGTATTTGGAAGTCCCACAGTAGTTTTGCGTGCTCATTTTCGACCACTTTTTCAGGCTTATGATCCCACCAGTTCTTTGCTACAGGCAGATGATAGTTGTGACACAAGTTCCAGTGGACCATCTGAGTGATTGTGTTGTGACGTTGTTTGTAGTCAGTCTGAGCTATTGTCTTGCAACAGCTCAGTATGTGATCAATGGTTTCATCCACTTCTTTGCAGAGTCTGCATTTGGGGTTATCAGCAGATTTTTCTATTCTGGCTTTGATTACATTCGTTCTGATGGTTTGTCCTTGGGCTGCAAGAATCAGGCCTTCTGTTTCTTTCTTCAGTGTTCCGTTGGTCAGCCATAACCGGGTCTTTTCCTTATCTACTTTTCCTTGGATCTTTTCAAGGAACTGTCCATGCAGTGCTTTGTTACACCAGCTCTCAGCCCAAGTTTGCATCGCTGTTTTTCTATATTGATTCTTGGTTTGCTGCACTTTGTGCAGCTTTCTCTTGTTGACCTCCATCAAAGCTGGTTCAACACTGTCTTTCACATAATCTGCCAGAGCATGCTTCTCTTCTTCGACTGTCTGCTTCACTTGCAAAAATCCTCTGCAGCCTACTTTTCTGGGCAAATATAGCCTATCGACGTCACTATGCAGGTGCAGCGCATAGTGTATGGTCATCAGTTTTCTTGTTTTCCTATACAAGCTGTCCAGTTCTGCCTGCGTCCAGTTTATGATCCCAGCAGTATATCTGATGATGGGTATGGCCTAGGTATTTATAGCTTTGATGGTATTACTGCCATTCAGTTTGTTTTTTAGAAGTTTTATTTATTATTATTGTTGTTGTTGTTGTTGTTGTTATTGTTATATCAATGTATATGGCCATCCATTGGCAAATGGACATGAAAACAACCATGCTGTAAAAAAACATTAACAAACAAATAAAAACCTATAGTGATAAACCCAGACTTCAACAAAATCTATGAACAGGCTCCTCCTGATCCCGTAGTTGTAGAACATATCGAGGTCTTCAATATCTTTTTACAAAAGGCCAGCATTCTCTTTTTAAATGTATGGTTTTAGTATGTGCAATGTAATTACAACTACTTTTCCAGGCTGTGTATTTTATTAGCATATCTTTTCTTTCTTATATTACAGATTCTTTAACTCAGAAGTGTTGATACTTGATATTGATATTTGATATTTTCTAGTGGTTTCTAGTGGTTTGGGGCTACTATTCCAATCATCTTTAGTATTGTCTGTATTATCTACCTCAGCTTTAACAGTTCACAAAGATTACTGGGTGTAAATAGAAATACATGCTATTTCCATAGCAAGGAAGATAAAGCAGGAATGGTTAAATTGGATACTTTATTTAAAGAGGAAATATGTTCTTATTTGGATATCATTTCTAGAATTTGTGCTTGTGAAGGAAAAAAATGTGAAACTTTGGTTTTGGTTTTGTTGATTAGAAAGATTCGGTGTTATAGAAATGGCTAATATGTAAAAGCAAAAAGTTGAGGTTGGAGTGTATTTATCTTGTACTATGCTAGGAAGAGTTGGAAATCAATGCCTCCTTTTCTTTCTTTTTCTTTTCCCCCTTGTATTTCACACTCTCTTTTCCTGTTTTCTTTCCTTCCCTTAATTTCCTGTTTTCCTTTCTTTTCTTTTTTGAATTTTATACAATAAAAAATAAAAGGAAAATGTGAAAAAAACTCATCAGAATTGGCATTCTCACTTTATTTATTAGATTTTTATCCCACCTTTATTATTTTTTGTAAATAACTCAAGATAGTGAACATACCTAATATTCCTTCCTCTGCAATGACAACCTTGTGAGATGGATTGGGCTGAGACAGAGAGTGTGATTGGCACAAAGTTAGTCAGCTTCCATTCCTAAGGCAGGACTAGAATGCCCAATTTTAGGACCTATCAGTAAAGAAAAAAACATCATTATGGAGTTAATGAATCGTTTAAAGAAGTTGTCTGAATGTTAGCACACAATGCTTACATAGAATGGGAAAGAAAATGTTTAAAAATGCCTTTTCCTACAATAAGCGGCTACTCATTTTAAGTTATACAATATTTCTCACTTCTTTCATTATCTCAGAAGGCAACCTCTGTGAGACATTTGAGGATAACATCACTTGTCTTTTGCTGACTTGAACACTGCTTTCGATACAGATGATGCTGACGTGTCCTGTGTGTTGTCTAGTCTAATTGCATAGGTTTGCTTTCAGTTTATGAGGTTTGAGGACATGGGCGAGTTGTAGCTGTCCAGCCTACACTCTCTTATTCTGTTAGTTGAGAGAAGATGACTGGGTGAATGCAGGGAGTGGTGAATGTGTCTTTACATTATGGAATGGTACCACTACTTGTAAAGAAAAGAGGGGTCCTGAAGAATCCCTCCCTGAATCAAGAGTATTTTACCAACTACAACTGAATCACAAATATAACTCTCTTCCTTCCTTGCTCCCTTTCTTGCTCCCTCCCTTCCTTCCTTCCTTCCTTGCTTCCTTCCTTCCTTCCTTCCTTCCTTCCTTCCTTCCTTCCTTCCTTCCTTCCTTCCTTCCTTCCTTCCTTCCACAAAGGACTTGAAAGAGGAATGTCTATAGAGCTACACACAGTCTTAAGGGCACCAGTTAACACTAAATGGTTGTAAGGCAGAATTAGCCATGATGTTCCCTTTAGATTTATTTGTTGGTTGATTTGTTTATGTTAAAATTGTTAGCTGACTTACTTCAAGACAGAATCAGAGCAACTGTGACTCTGTTGATCTTGCTTGATCATTTAACGATTCTTTTACACTATTGTATTAACCAAAATATACTTCTGGAACATCTTCAAGAATTGGGGGTTATTATGTTATAGTAATTCCAGTCCTAATCTGCTGGGATTTTCACAGAAAGTATTAAGTGGCTATGCCTGTGGGTCTTACGGCATTCAATAAGGCACAATGGATTTCAATGCGATTTAAAATTTATAGAAAAGAACCAAGCGGGTTGGGGATTGGGTGTCATTAATATGCTCATGACACTGAGCTCTACTTTTCCACAACATGTAAATAATTGTTCTGAACTTGGATCTGGATACAGGCTATCATGGTGTATTTTGTCAGGAGACAATGCAAATGAGTGATTTCTGAGTTAAAAAATTGGACAGTTAGTATGTTCTCAGTGGGGTTGCATTCACTAAGGAATACCTGTCCATAATTTCCAAGTACTCCTAGACTCATCACTGTCATTAGAGGCCCACACAATCTCCACCTCTTGCTTTGATAGCCTTATTCTTGAATTACTGTTCTATTGTTGCAACAAAAAAAGCCTTCACGTGGACACATCCATGGAGCCACAAGCAGTCAATCTCAACAAGAAGGAAGCTTTTCTATAACAGTACTTAACACTGGCAGTTATCAGATATTATTTAATTGGGCAAACAGCACAACTTCTGAAATGTGCCCATTAATTTAATAACTAATAGAGTAGTGAAAGTTGGAATATTCTGAATCACTTCCTCAATCTCTGCCACTGAGATATTATTCTAACATAGGACATGGAGCTCTTTTGTGTCTTAAGGGACAAAATATCCACCTGGTACAAAAACTGCATTTAGAAGAATATATTCCTCATCAGAAAAGCAGGGGGGATATGAGTTACATTGCCTTTTTCTTCACTGACCCCTTAATTAAGAGTCTCTCCCTCTGTAAGTTGATGCATTTTTAACTGGTACAATAACAAAGCTGCAATTAACATCCTTCTCACTTGGCCCTTAGAGTAAAGGAACGTCTAAACAGCATGAATCAGTTCTAAGTGCTTGAGCTATGTAAGAGGAAAACTACCTCCATCTTGTTTCATCTATTTTTTGCCTTTTGCTTGGCTCACAGTCTGTCCTTACCCCTTGTGCTCTTTCCCTCCATGAAAAAAGAGCAATCCTTAACATGCAAAAAGCCTCCCTCAGCCCCGGATGTTTCCTTTGTGGTCAGAGGCCCTGAAATAAGTTTCTCTAATGGGTGTGTGGGCTGTGGCTGCCACTCACTCCACCCGAAGCCCAACTCTTTTTTGCCAGCTGCCACTGGGCTCCAGACAGCTCAGCAGCAAGGAGGATCGGGGAGGCCACAAGCATGTGGAACCTTCCTTCCATCGCTTTCCTGCTGGACCAAGGACAGAAATACTCGGACAGCGGGGGGCAGGGGGAAATGGGATAGAAAGCCAGGGAAAAAGGGAAGAATAACATTGATTCATAGAAGGCTTCCTACAATTGCACACGCTTTAAAGCATTTGGGGAGAAGCTCAAGGAACTTCAGCCATGTCCCTTGGACCATTGTTTAAACAGTAGTCCTCTAACTAAGAAATCTAGTTCATGAAACATTCCATTTATCCATTATTTTGATGCCCAAACAAGAATAATATAAATGTTGAAAGGTAAGCATGTGCTTTTGAATTAGTTGTGACTCCTGGTGACAACATGGTTGAGTTGATGTCATGAGGTTTTCTTGGCAACATTTTCTAAAGCGGTCCACCATTGCCTTATTCCTAGAGCTGAGAGAAAGGGTAGTGGACCCCGGCAGTTAAATCTCTGAAGAAATGTTCTTGTTCTTGCACACCCCCTTTCCACCCTTCTTATTGGTCTTGCCATTGACCCACCTGCTTCTGAGAACATGCATACCTCACAAAAGACATGCAACATGGTTTGAATTTATGCTATTCCTTAAGCTGCTCTGCAATCACTTTATCTACTAATAGCAGAAAACTTATTAAGATCATGCAGTAGGGATGCACGTGGTATAGGAACCACAAGTTTACCCTACCTTGGACTTGGAGGACAGAACAGGTAGCCCCCAAATCATCTAGAAGGATAGGGGTAAAAGTACACAGATTCTGGAGCCAGGACCAGGAGCTAGCCACTAGACCACATTGTGTATTTTGTACTGGATTCTTTTTTTGCTTCTCCCATGGTTTATCCACAGAGGGTTTAGCCAGAGATGGCTCAGATCTTTCTCCAAAACCTCTGGCTCAGCTCCCTCTTTAATTAACAGACAGAACACTGTAGCTTTTTAAAAAGCATTCCCTTTTTGCATAGCCTTTATTTTCCCATATAACGCCTGAAAATTAAAGTAGAATCATGGGAGTTGATATGCCCTGAATAGCTTCTTTTCTAGAGGCAACCATTCTACAGTCAGCACGGGAGATAGGCATCATAACCAAGGGTGGGATTCTACCAGTTCGTATCTATTCGCTAGAACCGGTTGTTAACATTCTAAGCAGTTCGGAGAACCGGTTGTTAGAAGAAATTACTGGCCTAATCCTGTAAGGAAGGCAGGAAGGAAACATTCTGGTGTTGCTTACAGAAACTGCCTCTCTGTCAACCCTTATTACATTCTTGGCAGGACTAGACTTCCTGTCTCAGGAACTTCTCTGGAGTTTTTTTTCCTCCTTTGCTGGTACTTTGCTTGTGTGGAGTGACCATTCAAAGTTACAATGGCACTGAAAAAAGTGACTTATGACCATTTTTCATACTTATGACTGTTGCAGCATACCCATAGTCATGAGAGGCCAGGTGAGAAGATGCGTGCCTCGATGTGAGTGATATTGAGTTGGCCACACCCAGCCAATAACATGACCACCAAGCCATGCCCCCACCTAAGCCACACCCAGAGAACCGGTTATTAAAAATTTTGAATCCCACTCCCGGTCATAACTCATCCCTGCTTAGATGCTAGATGCTAGAGGACTTCTGATACTTTCCTTCTGGGTAACAAACTTAATGCTTTGTGTATAATTCAGCTGCAACATCTCAACCATGTGCCAGAGTCAGAAAATATGCAGGAGCAATTCTTATAGACAGGGTCAAACCATGAGCACTAGACAAACTGATCTTTGAACCTTAACTTATACCATTAGCTATCACAGTAATTAAGTCGCAGTCATTAGCAAATAAGCGGCTTCTCATGGGTTGGCACATTTGTCCAGAAGTAGCTTGGACAAAGTTCCTGAAGTTCTGGAAACTGAGCTTCACAGTTTATGGCTTGCTCCCCTTCCCTGGTTTCCTCTGACCTACTATCTAATTAGCACCAAGGCCTTGGGCTAAAAATACCTTTTTCAGTGTAGGGCTGGGCAGGCTTGTTTTGCAGGCTGTGTGGTCACCATGAGGAATGGGTGAGACCTTCCCATGCCAACCTGGCAGATTGCAAACACTGCCCACAAGGCTGCGCTGCTGAATCTATTTCTGTCCTTCTGCACTGATTGTTTTTCTTTTTCCTATCCTTTTGTGTGGATTATTTGTGGGGTTCTAGCCTGCAGCCTCAGGTTCAGAAAACACATTTAAACAAGTTCAGAAGTCACAGAGATATCTGGGCAGTGATGATGGGAACAAAGCTATTTCTTTGTTTCTTGCTATAAAATATAAACAAATTTAGTAATCTGCCTTATCTTCCTTTTTGAAAGTTCTTGATATTGAGTACTCACACAAAGAAGGAACTTTATTTTCCACATTTAAAGTGATTTGGGAAATCATGTAAATCCATTTGCTTGTAGGGAAGAAAAAAAACAACATAAAAGTTTACTTAATACTGGCAGTGGAAATATACTGCCCCACTCTGGTAACAATGGACTCAACTATTCCATTGAGACATGAATTAAGGTTTCGCTCCCCCATAACTGATTCTGCAGAAGCTAGGAGCAGTAATTCTTCTTTTTTTTAACAGATAATTTGTTCACAGTGCAATTTGGGGAAACAATGGGGTGTCTTACGCAGTGTAAACTGGAGAAAACCTCCCAGTGACAACAATGAAAAAGGATTTCTCCACCTATTTTCCTACTTCTTAGCCTTGAACCTTTGAATATGGACCAGTAGGAAAAGTCTAAGATACACTCATGAGGAAATACCATTGAGATCAGTGATTCCAGTTAAATTCCCTTGTTGCGCTAAGTTTGACATTTTTAGATCAAATCAAGATTGCATTTAGCTCTGGTGTGGACCTCCAATAAAGTGCCACTGAGAGTTGACAAGTATTATGATTTGTCTACTCCCACACACACTTTTTTCCTATTCTACCACATCTGCTGTCCACAATGAGCACCTTTGATGAAAGTATTGCCATGTTGGGCTTCCAATATTTATCAAGGATGCAATCTGAGATCTTATATGTTGGAAATGCTGGTAATCTAAAAAAAATCCCCTCAATTCCAGATCTACCATTTGGTTTTTATAAATGCTGACTTACCAGGATTGTTGTTGCATGCATGGGGTACTGAAGTAATGTACATGATGTATTACAGAGGAAAAAAAACACCCACCCTGCAAACATTGCTATTACTATTGTTATGAACTGTCTTTGATGATCTTCCTGCTATCAAGCATGCTTCTCTAATGCCTCAGCCTTTCCTAACTGGCACTGCCAACAAGTCCCTTTCAGTGCAAGGAAGCTGTGTGGCAAGCAGGATGTGTTGAAGTGGGGTGGTGTGTTTAATGTGCAGGATGGGATGGGGGAGAGAAGCAGGGGGCATGTTTCTTTTTTCGAGGAACAGCCAGGCAGTCCCTTTTCTGTGCCGGGGCCTTCCATCTTTTTGTGGCCCAGGCTTGGTTTAGATGAATCATCATTTTGAGTGAACACGCAAACCATAATTAGCTTTGGAATATAAATATGGAAAGTTCGGCGAATGTTACTGACCAATATAGCTCCCTGGCTCATTATCTGCACCCGGGCTGCTCCACACAGCTATTTTCTGAACAAAGGGCCTCACTTTTCAGTTATTTAAATAAAACTCGGGGAGATTTATAGGACATCGAGGCAGGGGAGAAGTGGAGGTTCAGGAGAAGATGCTCAGCTGCTTAGGGAAGCTGCTGTGGGACCAGACTCTTTTCCTCAGAGGAGAAACAGGAGCTCTTCACAGAGCCTGTCCCAGTTTTCAGGCCTTCACGGAGCACAAAAAGGAGACAGCAGAAAAAAATGGTCAAATATTTACCTCAGCAAAGACTGGAGCGATATAAGCTTGGGAGGTGCCATAAAAATGAGGGGGCATATTTATTCATTTGAAGAATAATTCTAATATTGAATTTGCCTCAGATTGGAATCCCTGCCTGTATTCTCCCTCTCTTTTAAGCTTCCAAATATTTCAAAATGAAGCCATTGCTTTCACGTCTTGCCTACAGCCTCCTAAAACAGTATTTGTCAACCTTGGCAACTTGAAGATGTGTGGACTTCAACTCCCAGAATCCCCCAGCCCACATGCTGGCTGGGGAATTCTGGGAGTTGAAGTCCACACAACTTTAAGTTGCCAAAGTTGGGAAACACTGTTCTAGAGTCATCTGATATGATACTACAAAATTAGAAAACTCCTACAGAGCTTTGGTTGGATCCTGAATAGGTCTTGTTTGTTTGTTTGATTGATTGATTTGTCAATCACTTACAAGATCATAGGTATAAGAATAAACATGAGTATGAATACAGGAAATAGGTACGAATAAATGGGGACAATAGGACAAGGATTGTGCACTTATGCACGCTCTTTAGTTACTGTTACTGTTGTACACTTAGGATTCATCTAACTCAGAGGATGTTCTCAGGACATCACAGATCTCGTTTCACAGAGAGAGATTTTGCATCATGGAGTCATTTCCCAGATATAGGCATCATTTACAAAATGTACTCAAGTGGAGGGGAAACTAAAATTCTCTTGCCTATAGAAACCCATGTTACATGTTACATGCAAACCCCTACATCCTTTCCCTAATTTCTTCTTCTAATGTAACATGAACAATTTAAATAGTATTTCATTGCAGATATTAAAAACCAAATCATGATCGCAAGAGGAGTTAAAGCAGAACTTTAGAGCATAGGGAGGAGCCACAAAAAATCTCCCTTCCCAGAAATGATTTTGGTGAATCTAACAACAGTCAGGTTTCTTGGTCATTGACCCAGAAAGTGCCAGTTTGACGTAGTGGTGAAAGTCTGGCTGAGAAACCAGGATTCTGAGTTCTAGTCCTACCTTAGGTGTGCAAATCAGCTGGGTGATTTTAGGCCAGTTATTCTCTCTCTCAGATCAGCCACCTCACAGGGTAATTGATGTGGGGAAAATAGCAAGAGAAAGGAGCATTGTTTATATTTGTTACCTTGAGTTACTTATTAAATAATAAAGGCAGGATAAAAATATAATAAACAAAATGGACAGTCAGTAAAAAAAAAAGTAAACAAAAACAAACTTCCCAACCCTTCCCATAGGCACTTAAAGGGAGGTTGCTCTTTTTCTTGCCTGCTATTCTGTAGAGGAAGCCATTTTTACTAAGGCTGCACCTAGGAAATTCCCCATGTACTATGGTTCTCCTATTAATCCTTCCACACATTAGGTAATTAATTTTCAGGGTAAACATATTGTTTGATAATCATACCATTAAAATAAGATAGAGGTAGTTCTGACTTCAATAGTGTCTCAAGAAAATTTAATTCTTTCGTGTTCTTTAAATTAGCCAAGTTTCCAAAAATGTTATGCAATACAATCAGATGGATGGATGGACAGAAGGATAGAAAGAACATAGCATAGCTAATCAAAAGTAATATTTTCTCTTTAAAAGGTTTTGCACTACACCACTATATTGTATTTTGTGTCCTGAGTGTTCTGCAGGGTACCTTTTGAAAAGGGCACTGGGAGGAAGTAATGCGTATGAGTTCTGTGTCAACATATGTGAGTATAATTAGCTGGCAGAGCAATGGGTAGCCTTCAGAGAACCAAAATAGACTGCATAGACTGTATATGGCTGACCACAGGTACAAATTCACCCTAAGAACCCTTTGTTTCAAAAGACAGAAGTGTCACTCTTATTTCTGATTTAATATCCAAGATTAGCTAGCCTTTGAAGATGATGTTGGTTGCAATGGCTCCTGTCTGTATGTATCCAACTCAGGAAGGAAACATGACTTTACTCAGCCTGCAGAATGTGTGAATGATGCACAGGGGAGCAGAAGCAAAGTGAGATCATGTAAAAGTCTGGGACTATCTCTGTTCCCCCTATCCCACCCCAATGCTTCCAAACCACACTCCTTCAGCCCCATCCCGGCTCTGACCGCATGCTGAGAATGGTTCCCTAATTGCAGGCTCCAGGGAGAGGAGGCTAGGCCAGGCTGCTGCAAGCCACATGAGAAGCGACATCAGGGTAAGGGGAGGCTGTGTTGGCTCAGAGCCCCCACCCCCACCCCCCCAGACGTCATGTGGCAGTGATTGAGCTGTGGTTGCAAGACCTCATCAAAGCCAGGGCTCCACTGCACAACAAATGCCATAAGCAGAAGGAGATGGGAGGGAAAGGATGCTGCCTTAAAGGGTTAAGGGGTCCCAGCATTTAAATTTGCTACTCAGGGATTCTTTGCTGTTGCTGCTGCTACTTCTGTTGGGGGTGGGGGAGGGATGTTGACTTTTTTTTTTTTTTTGTAAATGAGTAGCATAAAGAGACTCCACATATGATAATCACATGTACCTAGATCCTATTCTTTGCACTGTTTGTATGAGGAAGCAAAGACTTATAAAGAGAAGGATAAAATTATTTTAAATGCACAGGGAGCAAAAAAATTACCTTATATTAGTCCATGTGTACACCTTCTATCCTCGCATTGTCTAGTCTGATTTCTTGTTTTCTAGAGGGATCCAATTTACAAACCCAGCATTATCAGACCTATTTTTTTAAAAAAGTACAGTATGGATTCCTCAACATGCAGTATTTGCATTAGCTCTGCATCCTTGTGATCCTACTGTATTGTTCTGCAAGTCTGGTTTTCCCACTGAAAAGCAGAAATTCCACAGAGCCTGGGGGGGCAAAGCCAAAATCCTAATTCCTCAGCCTTTTCCTTCCTTGCAGAGATTCAGCCACACTGGAATCATGCAAGCCACTTCAGCAGGTTCTGACCAGTTCTGGAGAACCGGTAGCGGAAATTTTGAGTAGTTCAGAGAAATACCATCTCTGACTGGAGATTTTACAGTATCCTTGCCACACCCACCAAGCCACACCCACAGAACCGGTAGTAAAATAATTGGAATCCCACCACTGATGCAAACATATTACTATTCCTCATTCTATCTGGAATGATGTTGCAGTGGCTTTCTCCTCATCCTTTCCCATTTTAGCAACTGCGATTTTCACAAAGCACAAAACAAATGAAATAAGCAAAGAAACCTTGACTAAGTAGGTATGGAGGAAATCAATAGACTAGGTAGTATTTAAGGGGGAGATGCAGATATTTCACTCACTCAAGTACAATGTAATGTAAGATTTAATTTAATTTAATGCTCAGCCTTGGCACATGTGAATTACTTTTTTTTAGAAATATAATTTTATCGAACTTAACAAAATATAAAATACAAATGAAAACAGTGGGGAAATGAGGATAAAAGAAAAGGGGGATAATGTAGGATAAAGAGGAAAAAATAAAGCGTTAACTTCTGACTCTTTTCAGTGCAGTAAAATACAAATAACATTACATCCTCAACTTTTTACTTTTCATATTTAATATGCACTAGCCATTTCTATAACAACAGACTTGTCTAAACAGCAAAGCCCAGAATCAATGTTTTAGTTTTCTATCTCAAGCAAAATAATTCAGAAACGCTTCCCAAATAGAAATGAAGTTGGATGTGTTTTTCTTTGATTAAAACACTTAATTCTTAATTCCACTCTGTTAATTCCATCAGTTTTTCCAGTTGTGGAAATAAGGGCATTTTCCCCATTTTTATGCATAGAGTTTCTCACTGCTGCTGACATGAATAACAACAAAGTTCTGAATTTTTTTGTCAAGTTCTTTGTCCATTAAATCTAAAACAAAATCTTAAAAGTTTTTATTTTTGTATTCATTTTGAGAATTTTCTGTATTAAAATATGAATCTTGCCCGAATATTTATTTGCTCTATCACAAAGAAGATGATAAAAAGTTCTTTATTTCCAACATACATTTGAAACACCTTTATACATTGTTGACAATTCAACAAGTACTAAATGGCCATTGATAGGAACATGTGGTTATGAAGAGCTTCTGAGCATGCTGTCCGTGAAGGGGGGAAAAAACCAATCTGCATATTCACATTTTTGAAATAATGTTCCATTCCTCTTTTCCAGAACTCAACACTAATGCACATACAGCATTTATGCAAGAGGTCACAGGCACAATATTGCACAAAAGGCATAACAAATGGACATGCAATTTGCAGCACTTTTTTTTGCCACTGTTGTATGAATTCAAAACTACCCTCATTCTTCCTGCCTTGCAATTCCATTTTTTTTACTTGAGTCATAACATAAGATTGACCTAGTCATGTCTCATGCTGTTAGCCCTCCATTCCCTGCTAGTTTTTGCATGTCTGCCTGGAGGACAGGCACCAACATTTCCTCTCCACATGTATGTAAATATATAAAACTATTCAGCAAATACTCATTCACAAAAGAAAGCAACCTATAAAAATGATAATTTGTATCCTCATCATTTGCTCACACTACACCGGCATTTTTATGCAATCTCCAGTGTGTTCAAATTTTATTTTTCATAACTGTTTAAACTTGCTTCTCTGTGCTGTTGAATTCACTGAATAATAGTTTTCCTGTAGAGGGCAGTAGTGCACATAAAACGTGCATTAAATGTTTTAAGTTCATGGGCAGATAGATCTTCTTTCCAAAATCTGGGATTGTGTCTGTATCTATAATAACATGCTTTAGTTCCATTAGTACCACAGGCTTATCAAAACTGATCTCTAATTAATATTATCCAAATGCTCAAATTGGGTCTGAATAGAATACCTTTTGATGTACTGTTTGTTAAATGTCTTCTGCTATCAAACTCATTGACTTCATACAGCTTCAAAATTATAAGGGGTAGAAGGAAAAGCCCTCTCTCCATAACATTATAAGGCATGAAAAGCCCATACAGTAATTACAGTCCATTCTGCTGGAAGTTCTAGAGCTAGTATATTTCTACTTTCTTTTAAAAAAAGGTACGTTGTCAGGGATAGTTGCTTTAACCTAATACTGCATAGGAAATGTATTTATATTTGCATTTATATTCTACTTTTTTCTGAGAATTCAAGTCAGCTTACCTGGGGATTTCCTTTGCACTATAGCAACCTGGTGAGATAGGATGAAGTGAAAAATTGTGATTAGCCCAAATTCACTAAATGAGCTCACTTGTTTAGTTGATGAAAACACAACATATACTGATACATATTCCTCACCGCACATCTGCTCTCCTTCCCATCCTGTATCGAAAATAACAATAAGAGATAGGAAGGAAGCTGAGAAGGAGGGATGAGAAAGAAGGGTAGGGGATCAGGAAGGGTGAGTCCAGAGGGCTGAAGTGCAAAGAAGTAGGAGAAGGCTGGATCCTAAGTTGGGATCTAGGAAAGGAAAAGATGGGAGTCATGACATGTTCAGATGGCAGAATTAATGTATTATGCCCGATCGCTGCCAATTTGTGTCAATTGTGCAATACTACTATGACATGATATCATTGTGGTTTCAGCTACTATCATTGGAGGATATAAGTATTTTATTTTATTTTATTTTATTTTGTCAAACAATTATTAGATAACAGGTATAAGTATAAACATGGTTATAAATACATGAAATGGATACGAATCAGAAAAAAAAGAAACACTAGGACAGGGATGGTAGGCACGTTTTGGTGCCTTATGCACGCCCCCTACAGACCTCTTAGGAAAGGGGTGAGGTCAATAACAGACAGTCTAATGTTGAAGATTTTGGGGTTTGGGGAAGAAACCACAGAGTCAGGTAGAGTATTCCAGACATTGACTACTCTGTTGCTGAAGTCGTATTTCCTGCAATCAAGTTTGGTGCGGTTTATCTTTAGTTTATATCTATTTTGTGCTCTTGTATTGTTTTGGTTAAAGCTGAAGTATTCATTGATAGGTAGGACATTGCAATATATAATTTTATGTATTATACTTTGATCAAATTGAAGGTGGCTTAGTTCTAGGTTGTCTAGGTCTAAAATTTCGAGTCTGGTGGCATAAGGTATTCTGCAATGAGTAGAGGAGTGAAGAACTCTTCTTGTAAAATATTTCTAGACTTTCTCAACTGTGATAATATCAGATACATAATGCGGGTTCCAGACTGATGAGCTGTATTAGAGTATTGGTCTAGCAAATGTTTTGTATGCTCTAATTAGTAGTGTGATATTACCAGAGGAAAAGCTATGTAGGATTAGATTAACAACTCTTAATGCCTTTTTGGCTATGTAGTTACAATGTGCTCTAGCACTTAGATCATTTGAGTACTCCAAGGTCCTTGATAAAGTTTGTGTCATCAACAAGGTCTTGACTATTCAGCTTGTATTTTATTTTTTGATTTTTTTTGCCAATATGCAAGACAGAGCATTTACTTGTTGAGATCTGAAGTTGCCATTTGTTTGACCATTTTGACACATAATCGAGATCTTTTTGAAGGGTAGTAGCATTGTCAGTGGTGTTGAATAGCTTTACATCATCAGCGAAAAGAACGCAGTTGCTCTTAATATAATCACAGAGATCATTTATGTAGAGTATGAAAAGAGTTGGAACTAGAACACTGCCTTGGGGGACACCACTGTTGACAGGTACAGGATTTGATAGGACACTCCCAATTTTGACCATTTGTTGCCTGTTTGACAGGAATGTTTCTATCCAGTTATGCAGGTATCCAGAGATACCATAAGACCTTAATTTTAGGAGTAGTTTGTCGTGTACCACTGAATCAAAGGCTTTACAGAAGTCTATGTAAATTGCGTCAATTGCTTTGCCCTGATCAAGTTCTGTAGTCATATGTTTTTACAGTGCAAGAGTTGCAGATTACAGGACAGTTTCCTTCTGAAGCCAAACTGTTAGAGTCTGCTCACTGACTGTTCCAGCCACTTTAATAATAAATGAGAATTTCAGTTCTTTTTAAGAGTCCTGGACAGGATCTAAAAAGCAGAGTTCTTCAGGAAATAGCAAACAAATAAATAATAAACTTTAAGTGGCATTCACCTCTATAAGAGCCTCGATGGCACAGGCTGTATTGCAAGCTACTTTTGCTTACTGCCAGCTGCCTGCAATTTGGCAGATTGAATCTCACCAGGCTGAAGGTTGACTCAGCCTTCCATCCTTCCAAGGTGGGTAAAATGAGGACCCAGATTGTTGGGGGAAATATACTGACTCTTTGCTTAGAGAGGGCTGTAAAACACTGTGAAGTGCTATTGCTATAGGAATATGCATGCATTTTCTTGGCAACTATTCATTTATTTAACAAATAATGTGATTTGTAATATACAAACATTCTGCCACCTTCTATGATTATTATGGTTGCACAGTAAGCCAGATGTTTAAACTGATTTGGCATTTTTATTCACCTATTAAGTCCTTCCCAAGGACCTGAGACAGGCAGATATTGTTGTTTGATGGCGTTAAAGATTTTGTCGCAGGATGTAAAGTTTGTAAACTGTTCCAATTATTACATATAGGTTGCTATGTGGTAGACACTTTATTTCTTCAGTTTCTATCTCAGTCAGTGACTCTGGACAGCTTACAATTCAAAATAAATGCATTTGGTAAATTGTTTTAAAATTATGATCTATACCGTAAGACAAATCAATACTATATACAAATAGATATGGTGGTCACATTCTTACTCATCTTACAAATTTATTTTTCATTATCAAGCACATAATGTTCAATAAGCATTGAAATAAACAACACGAGAAACCCCACCCCCCATCAAAAATTAGAAGATGTAAATGTTTCTTAAAACCTGGCGTATAGAGAGAGAGATTTGTAATGTTAAGGAGAGACATGACATTTAAAACATCTCTATTCAATACTTCTATCAAAAAGACATTTGTATACACAGAGGTAAACTCTTAGGAATTCCCTTGTTGATATAATTAAATATAGTTGTGTTTAAAACTCACCACTCTGGGACAAGATCTTTCTGTTCCAGAATATTTATTTCTGTATAACTACCAAACCACTCCTGGAATGGCCAGATTGATATATTCCAAAAGAAAATAAAACAACCCTGGAACAATGAAAGTTTTCGTTTCCAAAGGAGTACATATTTGCACATCCCTAAAAAGAGGTGAATAAAACATTTTATTAATATTTATTAAAAATATCTGGGAGACTGTAATTTTGGTCTCTTCTTAAGCCTCAAAGCCAACTGGGTGACTTTGAGCCAGTCATTCTCATTCAGTCCAACCCACTTCCCAAGGTTTGTGAAGAAAATAGGAGGATGAAGCATTACATACATTGCCTTACTTTGCACAAAATAAAATAGGGATATGAATCTAGTAAGTAAATAAATAGGAAAATCCTTCCTGTGTCCCACTCTTGCAGCAAGACAGTATTCTGCCATAAAGTATTCTATTCTTCTAAAGACTCATACCCAGGATCTGAAGGAACTCAGATGAAACCAATGTATGATAGATGTTTTTTGTACGTTTGCACTGATTGAAGGTATTTGTGATTTGTGTTCTGCATTTGGTGTTTCGTTTTGGTGTAGTTTAGGAGCTTTTATTACTTTGCTGCAGATATTTTATTGTATCTTTTGTCTCTGGAGATTCTCAGTCATCCAGGTCATGGTTGCTTTTCAAAGGGCAACTGGACTTTTTTCAATCCTTGAAGACGTTTCAAGCATCCAACATGCTTCGTCAGTTCTCTTGGATGAGAAGCAAAATGTCTTCAAGGAAAAATGAAGTCCACTTGGCTTTTGAAAAAGCATCTTTGGAACATTGCACCTTGTTGTAAATTGTGCTCTGTGAAATGGAAAATAATTACAGTGATAATGCATTTTGCATAAGAGTATAGAGAAACTGCTTTTTATGGTTACCTTTATTCAGGAGTGGGTTTCTACCGGTTCTGTCCACCTCTGTAGAACCGGTAGTTCTGAAGAGCGGCAGACATAGAACCGGTTTTTGCTCACCCGCCCACCCGGGCTCTTACCTAACCTTTATTTCCTGATTTTTTCAACTTCAGCTGCCGTGCGAGGCACAGCTGCAGTTAAAAAAGCAGGAAAAGAGGCCTTTTTGAAAGGCTGCTTCTTTGCACGCAGTGTGCTGATGATGATTTACAGGCGCGCGCAGGCGGCGTGCAGGGAAGCACATTGTAAATCACTGAACCTCGTAAATGACCGAACTGGTAGTTAACCCTGTCGGATCCCACCCCTGCCTTTATTCATGATATGGGATTTAACTCACTCCAATAAGTATTCAAAATCCTTCTTGTTGAGAACTTTGCAAATGGAAGCACTCACTGTTTCTAGGCAGTGCAAATAACACATGTTTGTCTTTCTAGCACTTGTAGATGGTCCTTAAATCCATAACAGCCCATCACTGAAGACATCATTTATTCCATCAGTGTATGCCCATTGCAATTTAAAAGAATTTATCATGTCTTAATGTAACACAAGCTGTAACTATCTCTCAGCTTCACCTTCTCGTGGTTTGTGTGAAAGTAAAAAAGAGATCCAGAGAGAACTACGGAATGAATAAAAGGAAGTACAAATCACTGCTATAGATATACAGTAATGACTAAAATAAGAATAGGCAGGGAAGAAAAATAAAATAAAAATCCTTTACTCTCCTGGAACGTCTATCTGGATTGGAGGAAATCTCTCAGAAAGGACTACGGCCTCGAAGAGGCTAATTTTGTCAGGATGATTATAAAAAGGAATAATTGTTGAGCCTAGTTTGTTCCTTAAGATATTTGCAAAGAGTTGGAAAATGGGAGTAAAGACTTTACTTGATTTCATATGTAACTTCCCAGATGCATAGATCCAACAGAACACCAAGACAAAGAGAATCATTGGACTTCCTTCATACAAGTATTTATTTATGATCCTCATGCCAGCAATCAAAAATTTGACACCTTTTGTATCCAAAGCTGCCTTACCCACAGCCTGTCAGTCCAGGCATGCTTGTATTGTACACAACAGGTTAGCAAAGGAGTCTGAAAAATTATGCTAATAAAAGCGCTGATGTCAAAATAAGAGTGAAGCCTGCAATTATAAACCACATGCTGACAGGCCGGGACTCCAGCGCGTGCCCCATTCCAGCAAATTAATCCTAGGTTAGCAACTTTTCTTCCAGATATTATTTCTTTGGCAACGTTCCACCATTTCTGACAATGAGCTAATTCTATAAACTCCTGTTTTATTGACAGTTGGGCCTCTTCTTCAGAAAATAATATGCACACAAAATTCAGCATCCTAGAAATAAGTTTCTAGTTTTGGAGACAGGAGGAGAAAGGATTGTTGTATAGCATCTTTTTAAGCTACAATATGGGTTGAAAGTGTATTTTCCAAATAACTATTTGTCTGGAATGGTATACGTTCTCCTCAGTGATGGGATTCAAAAAAATTTACTACTGGTTCTGTGGGCGTGGCTTGGTGGGCGTGGCAGGGGAAGGATACCGTAAAATCTCCAATCAGAGGTGGTATTTGCTGGTTCTCCGAACTACTCAAAATTTCTACTACCAATTCTCCAGAACTGGTCAGAACCTGCTGAATACCACCTCTGGTTCTCCTGCTCGAGCAGGGGGTCGGACTAGAAGATCTCTAAGGTCCCTTCCAACTCCCTCATTCTATGTTATTCTGAGGTGGGGGTATGGCGAGAGGAAAGTTCTGGATGGAATCTTAAAAATCAAGTAATGCCAAAACAAACTTTCCAGCAAGAGTAGATTTGTGGTGTAGAATAGATTTCACAGAGATTATTACATTTCCATGGGCAGCAAAACCTATGGGGGTTGCCCTCTGTTCTACAGTACAAAGGAAAATCTTCTATTTAAAGGTGCCTTCTATTCAAGGACCCTTTGATACAAGTTTGGTTGAAACCTGAAGAATCCCTGCAAGAGATAACAAGGCCTCTTTGAGATAGTTCATCAATAATTTGCATTAGGGTAACAGGTCCCTGTTTTGCTCTCTATTATAAAAATTGCTTTCTAGTGCTTCTTTCTAAATTTGCATCTTTCTTTTTCGGTACCTACGGAGATATAATTATACATTTCCTACACATGTGCACATTTTAAGCAAATCTATATATTTTGTTCCCTCTGTTTTTCCCAGATGAACTGTTTCCTCTGGGAATCTGGTGGTATGAAAGTAGCCATACTAGTTGTAATTGGCAAATATAGTCTTTAAAGTGATCCCTGATTAGAAACTATGAATATGCAACTTAAAAAAAAAACATTTATATCTGCTTTCAAGAAACTCAGTCAGTATATGTTGTTTCCCCTCCTCCATTTGAATCACAGAATGATCCAGAAAAGCACAGATGGATGAATTAAATATGGCTTAGCATATTTTATGTTATGCTATAATTTGCTTAATTATTGTTATATGATCTGCAATAGGTTGGTTTCACATAGTACACTGGGCTGTAAACCTGTAGAACTCCCCAGACTGAAACCCCTTAAATTCAATGACAAATTGCCAAATTATAATAAAATATAACAGAAAATAAGTGCATTAAGCCTCTATTAGACTGTACCTTTTTAACGTTAAAAAAAACCCTCAAATAATATAATAATGGAGAAAAAGAGTCCCCAAACTCTTCTTTTGGAAAGTTACTATATCAGTGCTATGATTTTCCTCTCAAACTCCAACTATTGCCAACTATCTCCTTCTTTGGAAAAACATAGTTCCTGAGATCTGCTTGGGATCAACCCTGCTGGCTTTTAGAAATGTTCTCACAATATGCCTGTTGCAGAAGGCTTTGGAATTGGGTATATGTACCAGTATATTGTATTCAGTATATTGAATGTTCCCTACTGTAGTCTGAGATCTAAAGGATTGGCTAGATTCCATACCACAACAGAGGTAACTGAGACAGGATAGGGATCGACTATAGGAGCAGCTAATCTAATGCCAGTATAGTTATCCTCCAGCTCTAATGTTCTCAATGGTGAAATATAATTGAGAGGGGAATGGTCTGTAGAGCTTTTCTGTGTGCCCTGAACAAATGCATATTATCTTATCTGAAATATTAAATGTAGAAGAAGTCCAGGCTTGTTCTTTCAATAGTGCAATAAACAATATAAAGGGGCAATTGGTGCGTGCAATATTACCACAAATTCCTTTTCATTCTCATTTCATCCTCCTGTATGCCTATGGGTGGACATTATCTGTGTGAGAGAAAACCCAAGAATAAAAAGAATCTTCACAGACAGAACATTCTGCTTTATCACTTTAGGGTCCAATATTTCTATCTGGAAACCAGAAGGAAAAAGGGGTAAGAGGATATTAATCATGTGTAAGGAGCCAAAGGTACAGGAAATAATGAAACTTCAGCTGTACACTATGATTAAGATACAATACACTGCCTTACCCACACTTTGACCCATAGTCTGGATTTGGATGACATGCTAGGTATAGTATGTGCCACAAAGTTAGCTTAAGTGTATTGTGTGAATGCTGTTCTGTGCATGTCTACACCTGACAGAGAGCAGAGTGAATTGCTTCGGACTGCCAAAAACAAGCCTGGCCTATTTTCAAGCTTTTAAAGACAGTTCAATCTAAATAGGCTTTGGGGATAAGTTTTATTACCTGCTAAAATCCATCCATTTAGCTTCTGTGACCAAAGTACAGGCAGTAAAAAAAATGCTTAATTTAAAGAAAGGGAAGGAAAAAAAACACCACCTTGATCTACAACTTCTTCCAAGGACAGGAAGAAATAACCAATTCATTAGGTCTTCTCTATTGGCCCAAGCGAGGTTTTCTTCACAAGACTGCTGGGTCTCAACAGTTTCTTATAAGCTATTTCTCAGCTTATCTCTTAAGGCATCAGTTCAGGTCCTGTATAGGCTTTATTTGACAGCAACAAATTAAAATCTAAGCTTCCTTTGACATCAGGCAGTGTTCAGAGCAAATAGACTAGGGTTTCTTTAGGAAATAAAGATGATTTAATGTGAATCCCATGGACTTGGGGCTATGTCACTGTTTAGTAATTGGAAGGAATTTTTACCCAAAATCAAACATGGGATTTGGGAAGAAAACCAAGTGGACATCAGCCATTGGCCTCAGAATGGAATATGTGAATTCAGCATCGCTGAAAATCAGGCCATAACTAAAAGTTGCAGCATAGGTAGGAATTTACCATATTAAGAAATTGTGCAACACTGTACCTTGTTTTTAGGAGAAATGAAAGATTACAGAGGAAATTATTTACAGATTTCAGTCTGAATATTCCGTGCTTATTTATCAGCCATAGTTCTTATATGCCTGGCATGGAAGTGGAACTTTTCAAAACAAGTTAGGTAAACAAGAGGAAAAAAGCAACCCTGCAGATCTATGAATACCTATTTTTTTCCTACAATGACTGTATTATCTCAAGTGGCAATTTAGATTTTGTCTTTAAGTCTAAAGCAAATTTCAAGTCTACAATCGGTGGATAAACAGATGGGCTTGAAACAGGTCGAAATGGTCATGGTCTGCTTTTGGGAGACAAATTCCTACTCCAGAGCTATCTAGTATAACTCTTTGTGTTGACCAACAAAGTCATATCAAGTAATAATTTTATTTTTGCATTTATTTGGTCACCACATCAGTGGTATCTGTGATGGGTGGGATTAAGCACTCTTAGTGAAGCCCTGACTCTTTGTACATGCATGTGACAGCAACGCACATACAAAAGGGGGGGGGAGGAGCTTGAATCACACTGCTGCTGCCACCATTTTGCCTGTTTTGACTCAACCTGTAGATGCAGCTACACCCCATATATTATAATATTATCCTGCATTTCCACACCTCTTATCAGGCGTCAGATACAAATTCCTCAATTTCATGAGAGCAGTTCCACAGAAAATGATTTTACTCTCTATCTGATTAATCTATATTTTACCTGAGAGAGAATATCCTTTTAATTTTAATTTAATTTATTTTATTTGTCAATTGCTTACAAGATAATAGGTATAAGTATAACATAGTTATGAATACATGGATACATATAAGAAAAATAAAATATAAAAGAAACAATAGGACAGGGATGTTTGTTGCTTATGCATGCCCCCTACAGACCTCTTAGGAAAGGGGTGAGGTCAATAGTAGACAGTCTAAGGTTAAAGTTTTTGGGGTTTGGGGAAGAAACCACAGAGTCAGGTAGAGTATTCCAGACATTGACTACTCTGTTGCTATTTCCTGCAATCAGGTTTGGTGCGATTAACCTTGAGTTTGTATCTATGTTTGCTCTTGTGTTGTTATGATTGAAGCTGAAGTATTCATTGACAGGTAGGACATTGCAATGTATGATTTTATATACTATACTTAGATCGGACCGAAGGTGACGTAGTTCAAGGTTTTCTAGGTCTAGAATTTCAAGTCTAGTGTCATAAGGTATTCTGCAATGAGTAGAGGAGTGAAGAACTCTTCTTGTAAAATATTTCTGGATTTTCTCAAAAAATGTGTTAATATCAAATACGTAATGTGGGTTCCAGACTGATGAGCTGTATTCAAGTATTGGTCTAGCAAATGTTTTGTATGCTCTAGTTATTAGTGTAATATTACCAGAGAAAAAGCTACGTAAGATTAGGTTAACAACTCTTAGCGCCTTTTTGGCTATGTAGTTACAGTGGGTTCTAGCACTTAGGTCATTTGAGATGAGTACTCCAAGATCCTTTACAGAGTTTGGGTCATCAATAAGGTCTTGACTATTCAGCCTGTATTTTATTTTCTTATTTTTTTTGCCAATATGTAGGACAGAGCATTTATTTGTTGAGATTTGAAGTTGCCATTTGTTTGACCATTCTGATACGTAGTCAAAGTCTTTTTGAAGGGTAGCGGTATTTTCTGTTGTGTTGAATAGCTTTACATTATCAGCGAAGAGAACGCAGTTGCTCTTGATATGATCACAGAGGTCATTTATGTAGAGTATGAAAAGAGTTGGTCCTAGAACACTGCCTTGGGGATACCACTGTTGACAGATATAGAATTGGATAGGACTCTCCCAATTTTGACCATTTGTTGTCTGTTTGACAGGAATGCTTCTATCCAGTTATGCAGGTGTCCAGAGATACCACAAGATTTTAGTTTTAGGAGTAGTTTGTCATGTACCACTGAATCAAAGGCTTTGCAGAAGTCTATGTATATTGCGTCTATTGCTTTGCCCTGATCAAGTTGTCCATATGTTTTTGCAATGTAAGAGTTGCAGATTACATGATAGTTTTTTCCTAAAACCAAATTGTTTATTAGAGAGTAGGTTGTTTGTTTCTAAGTGGAGGATGATGGATTGGTTGATAATTGATTCCATGACTTTACAGGTGACGCAACATAAAGAGATTGGTCTGTAATTTTCAACTAGGCTGGGGTCTCCCTTTTTGAAGATGGGGATGACCGTGGCTTGTGACCATAATTTTGGCAAGGAGCTGGTCCTGAAAGATTTTTCAAAGATTATGCTTAGAGGTCCTGCTATGGCAGTGGATAGCTTTTTTAAGAAGTAGGCACATATTCCATCCGGTCCAATAGATAGAGATGGTTTTAGATTGCGTAGTGCTTTTTCAACATTGTCTTCTGTAAAATTGATATGTATTAGATCACTGTAGTTTTCTGTGGTTCGGCTAGGAAATACTGGGCATGATCCATTGCTGTTTACAAATACTGAGCCAAAGAATGTGTTAAAGAGGTTGGCTTTAATAGTTTCGTCATTGCAGTCTTTACCATTGCGTCCTATCAGGAGTGGGATGGACTTTGAGTCTTTTAGTTTGTTGTTTATAAAATTGTAGAAAGCACGGGTGGAATTGGTGCATAGAAGGTTTTCTTCTTGTTTAATGTGATAATCGGTGCATTCAGTTTTTATCTGGTGGCATAAATTTTTGTATCGGCTTTTGAAGTTGGCAACATGACCAGATTTGTTTTTCCGCCAAAGTGATTTCTTTTTGGATTGAAGTTTCCTTATTGTTTCGGGTAATTTGTTTTTTCTGGTTTTGGGAGTTGTTAATGGTATATGTAGTTTAATGACTCTTTTGATTTCAAGTAAAAATATGTTGTAATGGTCTTCTATAGTATTGCATCCAGAGAATAGAAATTGCCAATCAAGGGATGAGAGATCATTGTTTATAAGATCATAGTTGCCTTTTTTGAAGTTATAATTGGGGATTCCGTTGTTTTGATGATTTTTGTGTGGACGTATGTTGAGACAAAAGTCAATCATGTTGTGGTCACTGTTGGAAAAGGGTTCTTTAATTTGTATTCCGTAAATTGAATTCAAACTATTGCAGAAGATGAGATCGAGGCAGTTGTTAAGTCTAGTGTTGTTGGTTACTAGTTGTTCTAGTCCCAGATTTGTTACTGCATTATAGAAGATTGCATGTGTGGGTTCAGTTGTACATTCGTTAAGGGTCCAATTAATATGAGGTAAATTGAAGTCACCAAGAAAGATGAAAGCGTGTGGGCAGGATGCTGCCCATGTTAGTAGTGTATTTAGCTTGTTTCCATGTTCGATGTCATAATCAGGGGCTCTGTAACATAGTAAGAACCGAAATGTGATATTTAAGGACAGTTCACAGACGATAGTCTCAGGAATAGCAAGCTCCTGGGTAACTTAGATGCTTTTTAGATGTAGGGACTTTTTATAGAAGATAGCAACACCACCTCCTCTATGGATTTCACGATCTGATCGGTAAACATGATAGTCTCTTACTGTGGTAATGGAGTCAGGGAGAGATACGTTGAGCCATGTTTCACAGACAAATATGATGTCAAATTTAGCCGTACTTAGTAAGAGGAGAAATTCGGGTATTTTATTTACAAGGCTTCTTGCATTGAGTAGCTTGCATTTAAGACCAGTTGTAGTTGGGATAGAGGTAGTTTGGGGGGTGCATGCCTAGTTTTGAGTGATGATGGATTGGATGGGGTGGGGTTGGATGGGGAGTTGTGGGTTGTGTGACTTTCTTTTGATGCAATCAGCTCTGTAGTCAATGTATAGGTCCTTTTCTCCATTGTCTAGACGGTTTTTGAGTTCTGTGCGGAGTTCACGGGAGCTGATTCTTTGCAGTATGGATAAGTCTGGTCTTGAGCAAAGTTTTTTGTGGTTGGGATTGGTTTTTGCAATGGTATTTATTGTATGAATGAATATGCGTTTGCTGGACTCATTTTTGCATACAACTCTACAAAATCTTCCATGTGTATAAGATGTTGTTTGATGAAGATCCTTCTGAAGTCTAAATATTTGCTCTCTGCATTCAGTTTATAAAATGGCAGGAAATTAGGCTCAAACGGAAAATTGCTAATGACTATTCAGATCTCCATGAATTTAATAATACAAGTGGAGATATATCGGTGATAATTCTGGTATTTCATACAGTTTTTCTTTAAATTTCTTCAGATAAAAGCTATAATGCTGTGCAGAATAAATGTAACTGAAGTCAGAGAATCCTACTTGCAAGGAGTTTGGGGCTAATTAAAGTTGGCCAATCATCTGTAAGTCGGTTTCTGGATGGGTGAATTTCTATTCCAAGCCAGTTTGTCTTCATCTGGTGCCCTCCAGACACGGTGGAGTTCCAAATACTACAAGGTCCAATTAGTGAGACATTTGAGCTTTGCTAATCATGCTGATGAAGATTCATGGAGATGTGTGACCTATTCTGATATATCAGGTAGGAAAAGTCTATTTCAAACCCTGCAGGGAATGGTCTATGCTTCTTTTTAAGTCATTACATCTACAATTAGGAAAGCAAGTGAACATTTTTTTTCACTCACATTCCATCTCTTTTTTTCCATTCATATTCCAGCTCTTTCTCTTTCTGTTTCTTTCCCATACTATTTTGCACAATGACTACATTCACAATCAAGTAATCCTCATTTAGCAACTGCCTTGTTTAGCAACCGTTCACAGTTGCAACGCTGATTTAAAAAATAACTTTATGACTAGTCCTCACATTTACACCTCTAACTGATCTGTAAAACAAAGGAAAGCTGAAGTAAAATCGTAAGCACAAGAGCAGTTTCACTTTTAGTAAATTGCTTCTTTTAATGACCAAGATGCCAGTCCCAATTTTCTCCCCAATTATGGTCGCTAAATGAGGACTACCTGTATTGCCCTACGGTCTGACTTTTAACCATTATTAAATCAGTTACAACCAACTAACTTCATACAGCACAGTGCTGAAATAAACGAACCATGTCAAGTTTCAACATGTTATGTGAATCAAATTACTCTCTTCCCTTCATTTGTAACCTGCTTCTATCCAAATGCACAGAGATGCTTTTGGAAATGAGAGATTTTTTTATTTATTTTTTTGCTTTGACTTTTTGCTCAGATGACAAAAGAAAGAGTCATCCCTGGCTGGAAAGTGATATTTGTTTATAGCATGAATCCACTGGGATCTGTGGCTTCAGAACAAAATGAAACCAAATCTGGAAAAGCTTGCGAAGCAGTGAACCTATAGGTGCCATCGTTCACTATCTGCTGAAATTCAAAAGGCTTCTTTTCACCGATTGGGCTGCTATTATGCTACCTAATGCTACAAAAGGAGAGTGGCCAGGAATAAATGAATAAACAAACAAATAAATAAATTTGTAAGTATTTTTCTACATGTGTATGTGTGTGTGTGTGTGTGTGTGTGTGTGTGTATGCTCTCTTTGTAGCATTAGATAGCATAAATAGCACTAGGTGATGCATCCCTGCGCAAAGAACCCAGTCACACCTAGGATTTGCTAACACTATCCAGAATGGTAGATATATTTGAAAAATGACTAAAGAGTGCCTCTAAGCAAATACAGAGTATATTTATTGGTCTGTAAATTAGCACACCCACCACCACCTACATATCTGGGATAAAACAGCAGGATTTTCTGTGTGTGTTTTTTTTTAAAGCAAATTTTAAAAAGATGTTGCTGAGCCTTCATTCTGCCTTGCAAGAAAACTAACATTGTAATCTTAAACATATAGGGATAACCACCGAGATGAGTGCTGGGGTGTTTTGTTTTTTTTCCTTAAAATATTTCACATTTGCTTTTCTCAATTAGAAGGGGGTGCAGCTATCAAAGGGGGAAAATAAAATTACATGGGCGTGCTTCGAGGAGGAAAGGCCAGGTTACAAACCCCAGCTGGGCCCACAATTCCTAGTCTTTCTGACTTGCCCCACTGACTGCAATGTAGCACATGCGTTCTGTGTATAATAATGCCAGATACCTCTGGTCAGAGAATTCTCTGTCTTTTTTCTATCTCTGTCAATGCAATGCCTGTGTGTAGCTGTTTCAGCTGGTGGGTGTCTAGGCAATAGGGACTTTGTCCTTGTGTCAAATATTATTGCCTGCCGAATTCCCTATGTCTGTAGATCCCTTGTTGTGCGGGTGTGCCTGCCCCCTCCCTGTCGTCTCCATGCCCAGGCTACCATCTGGCTTTGATCACTCCCCCCTCCTCACTGGCGACGAGGCGCTCTTCTGTGGTTTCGGATGTAGAAAATGTTCCAGGAAGTGGCTTCTCTCTTAGATTTATTCAGGCAGCCCAATCGGAAATTGTTACAAAGGCAAAGGGTGCTGAGTGTGGCCTGTTTGGCGCTACCCTCTGCTGGGCTCTTGATGGCTTATGGCCTGGGCTGCTGGTCTTCCCCATCCTCACGCGCCCAGGGATTGTGGCTCTGGAAAAAGTTTTTCCCCTGGCGTCAGTATGAAGGAAGGGAGGACTGAATTGGGAGAAGAAAGAAGGGGGAACAGACTAGCTTCACACTCGGACTGAGTGCAGCCTAGGCAATAAGCCCAACTCTACTTCTTTGGGGGGAGGGGTAAAGCAGTCCAGAAAAGCCCATCAGTTTCCTTGCAGTTTTGGCATCTTATCTTCCATTGGAACTCAGTTTGTTTTACTGCTGGCTGTGAGATGTCTGTGGGTGTTTGAAGTGGGTGGATAAAGATTCTGGAAAATGCTGTCTCTTTTTCTAAAGGAGACGGTGGAGAAACAATGATGACAGTACAAATTTCAAAGTAATTTCTAATAACCAGTGACCAATATTGGCTGAAGCCTACTCCTCATGTGAGCTTGAGATGGTTGAAAACATTTTTTTTTTTTAAAAAGATGGCTGAATATACACAGGGACATTTAATGTCTATGGAGATTCTCAGTCATCCAGGTCATGGTTGTCCCAAAGGTGCTTTTTCAAGAGGCAACTGGACTTTCTGGTTTTTCTTTGAAGGCATTTTGCTTCTCATCCAAGAAGCTTCTTCAGTTCAGATGAGAAGTGACACGTCTTCAAAGAAAACCAAAAAGTCCAGTTGCCTCTTGAAAAAGCACCTTAGGGACAAAGGGACATTAAATCTCCCCGGATATCTTGTAGTTGAATCCAAGGCTCATTCCAGTCAGCAAGTAAAATTGTGCACAGGGGATGCAAAGACTTCAATCCATAACCAATTAAATTGGTTTGTTCCATCCAGAACAACTACTGCAGAAATTAACCACGGATAATCTTGTATAAACAATAGGAGCATATCCTGTTAGTGAAGCAAGTCTGTTTAGTATCTTGCACAAGTTTTACGTGGCTGCCCTCCCTGTTTCTCGAAATGTGCTGTAGGATGGGTAAGCAAGGAGTACCAAACGAATGATTTGGAGGGAAAGTGGGATGTGTTAAATATGTATATACGTTTTGTACATGAGTGGAGTCTGATGTCAGACTCCACTCATTGGTCCAGCCATTGGCGGGAGAAATAAAGCGACGTCAATGGCTGAAGTGTTGGACAGTGCCAGCTATAAAAGCCAGTGCCTGTTGTAGCTCGCCATTTTTTCTTCCGGACCTGAAATAAAGAGTTTTCCTGCATTCTCCTGTCCTGCCTCTCAATTCAACGGGCCCATTTTACAGAATGGAATGGAATCTGGTAATTGATATGTTCGTGATGCCTTCAAGGTACAAATGCCAATTTGTATGAGTCCAGGATGGACTCTTGGAGCAATTCCAAGTTAAGTGTTGGTGAGTATGCTTCAGCAGTCACTTGGAGAGGGTTTCAATGGATAGGAACATCTTTACTTCCCAGCTTTCCTCGTGCAGAAGTACCATAGTCTGTACTCCTTCTTTCCTGCTTCACACTCATTGAAAGCTTCATGAAATGAAGGGGTCCTTGGTGCTCACTGAGTTTGCTTGTTTCCTTGCAGATGTTTCATTACCCCAACTAGGTAACATTATCATCAGTGCTGATGATATTACCTAGTTAGGGTAACCCGGTAATGAAACGTCTGCAGGAAAACAAGCAAGCTCAAAGAGCACCAAGGACCCCTCTCATTTTGACCCTGAGCTGCAAATATTCTCCTTTATTAGCTTCGTGAAATGTTGTGGGCTCAAGGAGGAAAATGCTAGTTTAACACGAATAAGGGCAACTGAAAGCAACTCCATTGGCTGGAGGAAAGGTTATAACAAGGTCATAGGACCACTCAGGAAAAAATGACATCGGAGCACATCTGTACCATGGTTATGCATGCACAAATGGAGTTGTGATGATAGTTAATCAGTATGTGTGTATATGTAGTATATCAGTATGGTATATATGAATACCATAAAACAATCATGTTTATCCTCCAGGTGGCAGCAAAGGCTTATTCTTCTACCAGTCTGTTTTCAACTCCTGTTCATAGCCTGTAGCGCATGAAGGAGCTAAGCTGTGTTAGACTGGTAACTTACAGCATCTTTTAACATTGTTGAACGATCATTGTGGCAAAGCAAGAGCAAAGAGGTCAAGTAAGTGATGGCTCAGTAATGCTAAGATATGGTATAAAACATTAATAGGGACACGCCACATATCTGATAAAATTGGAAACCCACAAATCTGGAAGATACTAAGTGGATGAAAGTGTATATGGACAGGAAAAGAAAAGGCTGCTATTATTTCTGCCTTTCTTTTTTTACAGCTATAATCCTTACAATGCAAAGAAATCTTTATAGTGTTTAGGAGAGCGGGGGGAGGGAGGGACTTTTTTTAGTTAATTCAATGTTATTTCCATTTTGTTACACCTGTGTCTAATATTAAATACACTCAGAACCAAAGCTGTGAGAATTGAACACAGTTCAATTAAAAGTCCTAAATCCTCAAATTTTCATTAATCAATTTCATGTCAGTTTTTAAAATTTAATGCTAATGTGTAAGTTTAAATATTTGTGGTTACATTTTTATTTATTTGGGTTTTTTTTACTGGAAACCAAACGTCTTTACAAAGTAAGAGACCAAAGATAATTTTTTTTTCATTTCTTTTTCACCTCTTTTTTTCTCCTCTCCTTCAGCGACATTTCTGCTGCTTGATCTTATGCTTCCTCTTGATGTCTGCCAGAAATATTCAATGGAACATAGGACATTATTCCCTATTTCTGGCAATGGAAATTTCCCATTCGGTATCCATTCACTATATTCATCCTTTTGACCATGATCCATACTTTAAGCTTTCTAGTGCTTCCAAGGTGCTTCGAACTAAAGGACCCATAAGTGATGCCCATAGCCAATGATAAAGTACCAATTTATCAAAGGTAAACTGGTAAAGCTGTTCCTTGACATGCTCTTTAATTTCCCAGGATGCTTACTACCAATACTTTAGGTTAGTTGCTTTCCCAAAAGACCACTAGCCACCATGTTTTTATTTCATATGAATGGCTATCCAGAGACATTCTTTGAAATAAATTGGAAGCTAGAAGCTGTGGTTTTATTGGCAACCTCTCAGCTGTCTACATTTTTTTTCTTTCATTAAAAGACTTGGTGGGCTTTTTGCTACACCTGATCTGATTTTATTTTTTATTTTTATATCAAATGGGGTGAAGAAACGAGAAGAGAGCGAGAAAGGCATTCACTGGCGGACAGCTGTCCATGGGCAACGTGCTGCCAGTCCCTTGAGTAATCTACAGGTAGTCCCCAACTTATGACCACATATTTCTGTTGTTAAGTGAGATATTTGTGAGTTTTGCACCATTTTATGACCTTTCTTGCTGCAGTTATGAAGTGAATCATTGCAGTGGATAAGTTAAAAACCTGGTTGTTAAGTGAATGTGGCTTCCCCATTGACTCTGTTTCTCAAAAGGTTGCAAATGGTAATCCCATGACCTTGGGAACACAGCAATGATTATAAGTATGAACCAGTTGCCAAGCATCTGAATTTTGATCACATGATCATTGGGGTGCCACAAAGGTTGTAACTCTGAAAAATTGTCAGAAGTCACCTTTTTTTCACTGCTGTTTTAACTTTGAACGGTCATTAAATGAACAGTTGTAAGTCGAGGAGAACCTGTACTTGAAATGCAGAGACAGAAATCCAGCTATAGGACAGCTCTTTGGGAAGCCTGAACAGTACTTCTGAGTTACCTAAAAGCCTAATCTAACTAGAACTAAAACATTGCCAGCATTGTCTCTGGGTTTCTTTCATTTAGGAAGTAACGCATTAATTTACCTTAGGAATGTTATGATAGTTCTTGCTTCATTCTATAATGACCTAATTCTAAAAATCCCAACCTCCAGAAGTTCTTGAATCTCACCACTAAGTGTCACTGGATCCTTAGAAATGTTGGGAAAACAAATCCTTTTCATTGGAGTCTATTAAAAATTGTGCTATTGTTTCCTCCGTCCAGCACAGATTTTCGCAATTGTTCAAATGCACATCAGGTATTATTTATTGCTATCAGAACAAGAAACAATCACAGATTGGATTTATGCTTGGTCACCAATTTAACATTTACTAATCTGAAGACAAATATCTGTATCTCAAACAAGACTCATAACAAAACACTTCAAAAAATCTGGAAGCTGAACACTTAACTGTCTCTATAGTACTCATTATGGTAGTCCTGAGCTTTAGGGATTTTTTTTGACAGAACATTACATTTTATTTTGCTTATATTTGATTTTCTCTCCATATTTGTCCAAAATAATAAAGACTTTTATTGGTCTTGCTTCTACCGGAAGCTTTCCACAGAGAATGAATTTTTAAATGACTGTGGTTTAAGATTCATCATCTCTTATGGTAACTGGTGGTAGTTTATGGAAATCTTTTATTTCTTAACAAATAATGTTATATATCTCATCATTTCAAGAACATTTTTGAAAACATAAAATGGTATTAAACGCACCCTCCTCCTCCTCATTTTTAAACTTTCTACTGCATTGTGACTTCTTTTCATAAATCTCAATGCTTCCACAAAATTATGAGTCATTTCTTGCCACAGTGATTTTTTTTAATTGTAAAATCCTCATCTTGGTACAGATGATAAAATATGCATCCAAGAAGCTTAAAGCATCATGCACAATGGATTTTGGCCTCTTTTGACTTCTCACAAGACTATTAGATGGATATGACTCATAAGCCTATTAGATGGATGTGACTGGGAGGATATTACTTAGAACTAAACAAAGTTTTAAATCTAGATGTCCCAGTATGAATTGTTATTATTGTCTGTTATATATGTTGTCTCAAAGAGACTGTATGATATAAAGCCATCATAGTGAGATTACCAGATGCTAAGGACAAACATGACCGTCTAAATTTCCCAGAGGCAGATATTTGAGCTACAAAGATTTTGATTGGAACCCAGCAGGATTCTCTTTATAACTGTATCACAGCAAACAAATAAGTTTGCGTATTCTTAAGGATTAATCAATGCCATGTCTTTGCATAACTGCACCTGCACGTGATGCCATATTTTCTCATGAGACACACAGCATTGTAGTTGATCTGCTGGTTTTTTTTATGGCTTCCTGGTTACTCTTTTGAGCATTGTCCACATTCCAAAGGAGAGAAGCCCATTCTTGCTCTTCATTTGCTTCCTGTCAATAAATTGTCAAGGAAGTTGTAACACAGGTTCCTTTAGTCATTTCAAATGTTACACGATAAATTTAACAACACTCTCTCATAAAAGAGCCAGTGATGGACCTGAATGGCTAGTATAGACTTCTGCTCTGAACTGGATTTTGAGACTTATAAGGGATTTAAAACAAAACAAAACACTGGCCTAGGTTCCTGCTGAGACATCCCTGCATTCACCAATTGCAAACTGGCTTCTATTTCAGCACTGACATATGGTTGCAACCATACGGTTTGGAGGATTATTGTTATTCATCCTTTAAAGAGCAGTGGCTGGAGTCTCAAGAAGGGCACATTTGGAAGTATTCCTTTGTGACTCACCTATATTGAGGGAGATGGTTCAAGAGATACTGTATTGAATAGCTCTGGAAATCAAGTAGCACTTATTCAGAATAACAGAGAGGGGATGGATTCCGTTAGGTTTGAAGTGAAGGAAAACAACCTAACCTTTATTCTGAGACAGTGGTAATACAATCTGTCAAACCATATGACCCCACACTGTTAAGCAGTTTTAAGTCCTGCGGATTTCAATTATAGGTTTGAGCATATTGCTATACTTGCTGAACTAAGTAGGGATAAATCTACAGAAGGCAGTGTTTATTTTGATTTGGCTTAGTTGGGGAAAAGGTCATTTGGCATTTTGTAGTTAGATAGTCCTGGCATACTGAAAAAAATCCAGAAGACTGGAGAGAAGCTAGAGTTGTTTTCATTTTTAAAAACCTCTTAGTTGAACTTCAATTCCTAAGAAAATCCTAGAATGATCAAAGAGTGGGTTTCCTGCAAGCAGGAAAAAAGATGATTGCTAAAAACAAAGATGGATTTGTTAAAGCAGGTCAAGCCAGATTAGTTTTTAATGTTTTTTTTAATAAAGTGACTAGTTTAGTTGCCCAAGAGAATGCTGTAGTATACTGTGCTTAGATTTCAGAAAACATTTGATACAGCTAATTACCGTCTCCTTCTTGATAATCTGAGGCAATGGGGATGGATGGTCCTGCTACGGATGGATTTGCGTCTCGTTGAACAACCTACAGAAGGATGCGTGAGAAGGATCTAGGTGTCGTGGTAGATTGCAGATTAGACATGAGCCAGTAGGGTACTCCAGCTACCAAAAGAGCTAATAGAATCAACAGAGATGTAGTGAGATCAAAGGAAGGGATAGCTGTATTTCTTGCTGCATTGGTCAGATTGCAGCTAGAATATTATATCCGGTCACCATAATACAGGAGAAATGTTAAAAGACCTGAGGAAGTGCAGAGAAGGTCAATGAAGATGGGGAAAGACTTGGATGTTACTTCTTATGACAAACAATCCCTTCCATGGAAAACCTGTATATTGCATGGGTCAGATGGAGGGCTGAAAAGATACTAACTGTAGACCCCTCACATCCTGGACATAAACTGTTTTAACTTATTCCCTTGGGATGGCACAATAGGGCATTACATGTCAAGACAACTAGACAGAGGGACAATTTTTCCCCCTTATGCCATCACTCTGCTGAACATCCCATTCTTGCACTTGTGTCTAATTTCTATGTATATTAAGCCACATAGTGTGACTGCACTATTATTATTTATCCTTCTTATTATCTTCTTTATTTCTCCCTTTTATTGCTATTGTCATTATTCTCTTTGTTGCTTACATGTACATTGAGTGCTTCTATACCAGAGACAAATTCCTTGTGTCTCTAATCACACTTGGCCAAATAAAGTATTCAAATTCAATTCAGTTCCAAGAACTACCATATTTTTCAGCCTATAAGTCGCTCCGGACCATAAGACACACATTAGCTTTAGAGGAGGAAATCAAGAAAAAAAAAGAAAATCTGCCTCTGACTCCCAGCATCCATCCGGTATTCATCTGGCTAGCATCCTTGCAGCAAACAGCAAACAACCTGGTCAGCTTCAGCACATTATTGCAGCCCCAGCACATGACTCAACAGGGCTCTACTCCATTGCGCCCATCAGTGGTCAGCTGAGCAACAGCTGGATCCCAGCCTCCTGTAGCCTGGCTGATCAATGGGCTGGCTGACCAGAAACCCTGCCATTGTTGCCTCCTCCATGTCTGTTGCCTCCGCCGGAAGCCTTTGCTGCTGAGCAGTCGATTGGCGGTTGGATCAGCCTCCCAGAATACTGCCAATCAGCTGTTCTAGGTGGCAGGGATCGCCGCAGCCTATCACCACCGATTGCTGCCGATCGCCACTGTCACCTATTGCTGCCGCTGCCTGTAAAGAGCTGTACAGCACTGTGAAACAGTATATAAGTCTAAAGTGCTACTGCTACTTCTTATATGATAAAGCAGCAGCTGGCTGAGGAGAAAGGATGATAATTGGGACATGAACTGCTACAATACTGCCCTATCACAGGCTTGCATCACCTAACACTTACTCCTAGAACAGCACTGCCAGAAAGTGATCACAACTGGAGTCTCCTTGTGTGCAAAATTTACCTTGTCCTGGTGATCCCAGATCCATAAATCTCATACTGGCCATATAGCAGAAATAAAGGATTTCAAAGGATTTGGGCTTGTATACCCTTTGCTGTCCCTAGAACTTCTTACCCCTCTATTAAGAAGAAAAGATTGGCTCATTTCCCACTGGTATGAATATCGGAGCAGAGTGTCCTTCCTTTTCTGAATCCCAGGAGCATCAGTAAGTCGAAAAGAGTTCTAGAGATAAACTATTCCAGGCCTGCCTGTCTTATGAGGAAATAAGAGCTCAGAGACAATAGACACAGTGGTTGAAATGTTGGACTAACTATTTTTTCAGTGCCGTTGTAACTTTGGCAGTCACTAAATGAACTGTTGTAAGTCGCAGGCTACCTGTATTCTGTGTTCAGTGTTGATTTTACATTGACCCATGGTTCAAGAGTCATTCCTGCGCTTTCTATTTTGCAGCCTGGAAAATGCATTGGGTATCCAATTAATGTTTTGCCAATAGTAGTGTTTGGCCCTGCAGAGCACAGAACTTGTACCCACACCCAGCACCTGTTTGAGAATTGGCAATCAGAAAATCCCATAAGTACTGATGCATTTCCTGGGCTTTACTTTGTAGAAGTATTTATTCACCCAAAGATTATATGATGCAAAAAATCAAGTTGTTTTTTAAAATATGATTTAAAAAAAAGAAATTGTAGAAGAAAGTATAAATATGCACATAAGCAATAAAACTTGTTCTAATGGGTTCTGATGCAATACAATGAGGACAGAAAGCTTGCAATTCTTCTAGTGATTTCAGAGTGCTGGTTTGACAGCAAGAGATCCTTGTCTTCTACAAGATTTCAGACACTGATTTTAGATACAGGAGGAGTTCTAAAATCAGTGTCTGAAATCTTGTAGAAGAGGCAATATAGAAATGCAGAGACTAGAGCCTCAGTTTCTTAAATTTCTCATCATATATTCACTCTGAAATGGGAATGATGTTGTACATTCCCTCTAGAGGGTAGACCACTGAAGTGAGCTAGAGAGAAAGCTCTGCAATGGCTTAAGTATGTACAGTAAGTACATATAGCTACTTTGATGGAGTGAACTCTTCTCTATTATTCTCCAACTCTTAAGTATCTAAGATTCATAACCTATCTAGAGACATTTCTAATGTCAGTTTTGTTTCCGTTAATAATCAGTACTAGCAAAAATTGGCTTGAAAAAGCCCTGGCAAATATACTTCTAGATCTAGATCTTCCAGGCTGACCTGAAATTATCAAAGGGAATAACAGCAGTTAAGAATTCCTAGCTAACTTTAGTTTCAGCCAACACTACCTTTTACACCATGCAGATAAGTTTGAGGCACAGTGAAGGATAGGATAGTTTCCCTTAAATGTAAGGTGCAAACTTGAAAATCATATAGTATATGAGAAATTATGTTTAATTTAAATGTCTTAATGGTTTCTGATGTATAACAACACCTTCCTCATAAACAGAAGAAACTCAATATAGTCTATACATTTCTGCCCTTTCAGTAGTTCACCTAATTTCTTCAAAATCTGGAAGAATGGACCATCTGTCCAAGAAATTTAAAAATCCTGATTTATTTTATTAGGTATCCAGGTGTAAGTTAGTAAAGTTTATGGTACCAGATTTTCTTCAAAAAAGTCATAATCTTGATTTTGGAGTAGCTGATGTCAGTGGCAATATGTTACTAAAGCTCAACAACTTCTCTAGAGTTCAGTCAGTGTAGTACAATGGATAGTCATGCCACCAGCATACAGACCATAGTTATTATTTAGGCTGGATAATCTTAAAACTATAGATGAGTTGGCTACTTGTCTTCAGAGCCTATCTTTATGTATAGAATCAAACACTGATTAAAAAGAAAAAAGAAAAGAAATATATTCTAATGACAATGCTTCTTCCAGGAGAGAAGAGCAGTTTTGTAATCACAGTTACCTCAACTGAGAGCAAAGCCTTGCCATCCCCTTCTAATTCAGATAATTCCCATCTGCTCCAAACCTAACCAGAATTTGAATTTGCAATGCATCAGTGGTCGGTTTCAAAATTTTTTTACTACTGGTTCTGTGGGCGTGGCTTGGTGGGAAGGTGAAGGATACTGTAAAATCTCCATTCTCACCCCACTCCTGGGGGAAGATTACTGCAAAATCCCATTCCCTCCCCACCTCACTAACTTGCTTTCTAGCTTCGTTCTCCTGTGCAGGGCAACCAAAGAAGACCCAGCCAATCAGCTGGGACTCGATGGGAGGCAGAGAATAGATTGGGGTGGGGCTAGTCAGAGGTGGTATTTGCCGGTTCTCTAAACTACTCAAAATTTCCGCTACCGGTTCTCCAGCACTGGTCAGAACCTGCTGAACACCACCTATAATGCATCCTAGAAGGCTCTCCTAATAGAATTGATGTTAATACAGATATCTGCTTCCTATATTAGGCTTTATTTGGGTTCTACAATTTTCCATTTGCACAAAACTTTGCCACTGCAACAGAAAGAAGACATAAGCTCCTTGTTGGAACAAACCCTCTCTATCAGAACAGAAGGAAGCCATTGTCAACTCAAAAAACATTCTTATGCCTGTTTTAATAGTTGCCATAGGGAAGGAGCAGGGGAGGGCATTGCTACCGGTTCGGTGATTACGTTTTGCCTACTTTTTCCCTGCTTTTTCAACCTCAGCTGTGCCGCACAAAGCAGCTGAGGTTGAAAATGCAGGAAATAAAGGACAGGTAAGAGCCAGGGCGAGCAGGTGGGCCAAACAGCAGCAAACACAGAACCGGTTTGGTGTCTGCTGCTCTTCAGAGCTACCAGCTCTATAGAACCGGGCAGAACTGGTAGCATCCCACCCCTGGGAAGCGGGGGGCGGGCGGGGAGGAAGGGTATCTGGAAGAATAGTTGAAAGCGAAAGTACATTCCAACTCTTATCTTTAAAAGATTGTAACTAAAATAGCAGAGTTTTTGCCTGCAAATATATTTAATTGAAGAACATGAATGATGACACCCAGCCTGTGAATGTGTTCAATTGGAGAATCTGGTTTATGAGACCCCCAGGAGGGAGGGGAGAAACAGGGTCAAAGATGACTGTAAATTACATATGCCAGAGTTGGCTTCATACAGGGCAGTGCCAGTATGTCGCCTCTAATAAATCCTTTGATGTTTTGCTCAAGAATCATGATTTAATTAGAGCGATTGCTGGAATCCTGACAGCCATGATTTGGTGTAATGAAACCACCAAACACCAACACCAGCACCACCAATCGATTATCTCAATTTGCAGAACTGAAGCTCTATCTAGTCATAGTCTTGGTGAAGAGTATTGCTGAACCAACATACTGCTCTTATTTTAATAAGATAGACCTTCAGGCCACTTGGATCTATCAACATCATGTTTATTGTTGTCCTCTTTACAAAGAAGCTCTGGCTTGAATGGAGATTTCATGCCTAGGTCGGACATCTTTGCATTTCCTTGAAAAACCAAAATAGCCATAGAACGGACAATTTATAGCCTCACACCACCCACCTAACTGGGTTCACCCAGAACATTTGGCTAAAGTATCGTTGTCTAGTTCAGCGGTTGCCAACTGGTGGGCCTCAGCCCACTGGTGGGCCATGAGAAAATTTTGATGGGCCACAGAGAAATCTCACCCCCAGAGCTTCCCCACAAAGCAATTAATCCAGGCTGTGCAGAAACACAAGGCTGCGCCGCCCACATGGCCTGCGGGAACTCTCCCCGCCCACTCACTCCTTACCTGGTAAACTTGCCTGCTAAATTGCTATTTTTGCTTTTTCCGACCATCAGGCGTTCTGCTGTGCCAGGAGATTTAGATTAGCTAGGAAGCAGGAAATGGTTGGATTTCTTGCTTTCTAGCTAGTCTTTAGATCTTTGGCTCAGCACAGCCGAACCTCCCTTAGGATGGAAGATTTGCTTGCAAGCAAATTCAGTGCAGACTCATGGCAAGCAAATTTGAGAAACTGAGCTAGCCGATGTCAGATAGATAGATCAATGAATGATTCTGTGAGCAACTCAATCTGCCTGCTTTGCCTGATTTTGGGGAAAAGTTGCTCTCTTTTATAAAACGTTCAATATTTTCATGCATCGTGTGTTGTGAGTTAATTTTGTGAGTTTGCTTACTAGCAAATTTTATGAGTTTACTTGCAAGCAAATTTTATGTGACAGACTGAGCTAGCCAATGGCAGATAGATAGATCTCTGAATGAATCTGTGATTCTGTGAGCAACTCAATCTGCCTGCTTTTTTATAACAAATTCAATATTTATATAAATATTAATATTTACATACAATCCATGCCCAGCCGGTCACATGACCACCAAGCCACACCCACATATTAGGCCATGCCCACAGAACCGGTTAGTGGTCCCTGGGATCTAAAATTATGAGTTTGGTGGTCTCTGTGGTCCAAAAGGTTGGCGACCCCTGTCTAGTTTGTGGCTCCGCATGAATCCAGCCAGTGTGATCTCAGCCAGTGGTTATTTGTTCTCACTTGGGCAACTGGATTAATTGAATAAATCATGAATAAGGGAACTATGAACAACCATCTGATCTTTGCTCATGTTCCTGCACCCAAATGGCACCAAAACATCTCATCTCATCTCAAGCTCTGTTTTAGAGGACTCCTTTGGGTGAAGTTTGGCTATTGTACTTGCTTGCTTCTTATAAATGCAGTAAGAGTCTATGGTGGCTAAAGATTAAACAGAGCTGAAACTTCCTTAGTCATGCATAGGAGCAAAGGAAGAGATAGGTCACCAAGCATGTCAACATCAGAGATGAGTCTTTTGTATTCCTACTGACAAACTACTTAACATTGGTATTGTTGCCCTTGAATATAAATAATTCCAGGGCTGGTAAACCTAATTTGTTTCAAGGTGTGTCTGAACATTTAAATGATGTTTCATGGCTACGCCCTCAATTAGAGCAATCTGCTTTTATTAGGTGAAAAAGGAGGCCACATGGAACAAATTTCTCTTGGTTGTGGCTGCTCTAGCTATTTTTGTCTATTGTATAGAAAATTAGAATTTAAAAGAAAGACAGTTGGCTTCATCCATTAATGCCATAATGTGGTTATGGTTTACTGTTAGCCTGCACTTCGCACAGTCACTTCCGCCCTCGTTATCTCCCGCTTGGATTATTGCAATGCTCTCTACATGGGGCTCCCCTTGAAGAGTCTCCGGAGGTTACAGTTGGTTCAGAATGCAGCCGCGCGGGTGATCGTGGGCGCCCCTCGGGGCACCCACGTAACACCACTTCTCCGCAGGCTGCACTGGCTTCCTGTAGCCTTCCGGATTCGATTCAAGGTGGTACTGATGGTATTTAAAGTGCTCCATGGCTCGGGACCTGGGTACTTACGGGACCGCCTGCTGCCACCAACAACCTCCCGCCGCCCAGTACGCTCCCACAGGGTTGCCCTACTTGGGGTACCGCTGCCTGATCGCTGGCGGCTGGCAGCCCCAAGGGTGCGGGCTTTCTCTGTGGGAGCCCCCTCCCTGTGGAATGATCTCCCCCCGGAGATACGAGCCATGACAGACATCCTGACCTTCCGGCGCGCAGTTAAGACCCTATTTTTTAAACAGGCCGGCCTGGCCCAGTAAGGGTTAGTAGGGTTTTAAATTTAATGAGGGTTTTTAATTTTTAATCTGATTTTTTAAATTTTTATCTATCCCGGATTTTAAATATTTAATTGTAGTTGGACGGGATGCAGCCAGATATATGTGTTTAATCTAGTTTTTTAAATTCTATTTAACTTGTATCTATTTTATGTGTTGTTAGGCTGTACACCGCCCCGAGTCCCTTTTTGGGAGAGGGAGCGGTATAGAAATATGAAAAATAAATAAATAAATAAATAAGAGATCTTGGCTGCAAGGGCTAATCTCATCTGGATTTTTGAAACCCAGATCTGGTAGTCTTACCGGTATTTAATAATTGAACCTATCTATTGCAATATTTGTTCATTAATTAATATGCAGTTTGAACTGGGCCTCACAGTTAAAACAAGATGCGTTTTAGCGTGGTAGCAAATGTTTTTCTAGAAGAGCACATTAAGTTAAACCTCTGAAGACTTCAGAGAGTATAATCTTAACGTAATAGTATTGAAACAGGGCTGAAATTGTTGGTTTGATTTTTAAGGTTTTTTGGGGGAGAGGGTAGAAGGGGAAGAGATTGAAAGGAACCCAGTTAAGTGCCAAGTTCTGTTTTGTGAATGGCCATTAATAAAACAAATAATAACTGTTGGTTATCATCTGCCTCACTTTTAACATTTTCACCCTAAAACCTCTATGCTTTAAAATGCCTTTACCCCTCTTTGAAAGTAAGTAAGATAGATTTCATAATTTAAAAAAAAACAATTATTTTACAAGAACTATGAGATAGAGATTAGCCCTTGATCTGTTTCACTTTATATCACCACCATTATTTCATTACTATGCCATGAATATGAGATTGAACAGAGCTGGGAGGGAAGAAAATGCAGTCAGCATAAGAGGAGACAAAAAAGCTGACAAGGCTGGTTTATAGTTCTGGCTAGAAGATCAAAGAGGGAGAATCATTCCCTTCTCGTTTCAGTCCCTCCCTCTGTCCTCACTCTTATCCAGCAAGATCCTTATTGGAATTACCTGCTGCCTGGAATCAGGAATTCTCCAGTGGTTCTGCTGACATCTTGCCTTGGACAGGTATTTGCAGAATCAAGTCTGCAGGACCACCAAGTTCTAAAGGCTATAAACAGCAATTAATACAGTATTTTGGAGAAGATGTGGAATGGAAACCCTAGCATCTAGAGGTTTTATAGAATGGAAGATTTAAAACTTTTACTGGAAAGCAGTAAAAATGGAGGGAGGGAGGAAGGGAGGGAGGGAGGGAGGAAGGGAGGGAGGGAGGGAGAGAGAGACTATATTAATAAGTAATTTATTTATTTATTTATTTATATCAGATTTATATACTGCCCTTCTCCCGAGGGACTCCGGAGAAGGGGCGGTGCACAACCAAATAAAATACAATACCAATTACAAAAGTTAAAAATAGATTAAATTAAGGTTGCTACTAAAATTATGCCTTAAAACCCCAATAGTTAAAATACAAAGCCAATTCTAAAATCCCAATTTAAAACCCCAATTTAAAATCAGCCCAGGCCAGCCTGCTCGAAGAGCCAGGTTTTCAAAGCACGTCTAAACGCCCTCAGTGGTTGTCCGTAATTCAGGAGGCAGCCCATTCCAGAGGGCGGGTGCCCCCACAGAGAAGGCCCTATTTCTCAGGGTCACCAGGCGGCACATAGATGCCGTCGGGACCCGAAGGAGACCCTCCCTGTGGGAGTGCACCGGTCGGTGGGAGACTACTGGCAGAACGCGGTCTTGCAAGTAACCTGGTCCGATGCCATGGAGCGCTTTAAAGGTCAAAACCAAAACCTTAAAGCGAACCCGAAAGGCCACCGGCAACCAATGCAGCTCACGCAGGTAAGGCGTCACATGGGAAATTCTTGATGCTCCCATAACCACCCGCACGGCCGCATTTTGCACCAATTGAAGCCTTTAGGTGCTCCCCGCAGGGAGTAGTAGTCCAGGCGGGAGGTGACCAGGGCGTGAGTGACTGTGCATAAGGCGTCCTGATCAAGAAAGGGCCGCAACTGGCGCATCAGGCGAACCTGATAAAAAGCCCCGCTGGAGACGACTGTAATATGATCTTCTAAAGACAGCCGTGCATCCAGGAGGATGCCTAGATTGCGAGCCCTCTCTGTGGGGGTCAAGATCTCTTCCCCAATAGCCAGCGACGGGGTCAGCTGACTATATCGGGCCGCCGGAAACCACAGCCACTCAGTCTTGGGTTGAGTCGAAGCCTGTTCCTGCCCATCCAAATCCGTATGGCCTCCAGACACCGGGACGTAACCTCCACAGCATTGTTGGGATGGTTTTGGGTAGAGATGTAAAGCTGAGTATCATCAGCGTAAAGATGGCATTTCACCCCAAAGCCATGGATGATCTCCCCCAACAGCTTCACATAAATGTTGAACCGAAGGGGGGAGAGGACCGACCTCTGAGGCACCCCGCAAACGAGGGGCCTAGGGGTGGACCTCTCCCCCCCCGTCAAATTTTCATCCCATTTGTCTTTTTTTTTTAAATAAAAGATTTTTAAAGGACAAGCCATTATTTCCCACTCAGAAAATCTCTGGTGCCTGGACGACATTGAGAAGAAATGTTGGTACACTGATACTGTGGGCTAAAACTATTTTCACCATAATAGAATTCAATATAGCTTGTCCTCCACAGAAAATATAATGCAGGAAAATTGCAATAAACAACATGGCCGTCTTAAAACAAGTCTGCAAAATGACTACAATAAAGGCATTGCCTGAGAACTATGGATTGGCAGTAGTGCTCTGATTAGTGAAGCAGAGTCTGCACAGAGGGGAAGAAAGCAAATACAGAGTGATTACTACGCTAAAAAGAGATTTACAGTCAGCCAGATCCCAGAATGTTACAGAAGTACCATCCCTGCAGGATACTTTGGTTAATAATTGCCTCTTTGTCTCCTGCCCTTTGCCCAGTGTCAGAGATCAAAAATGGATCTGTATTTTCTGGCTGTTATTCAGCAATAGTTAGTGCCCAGCTAACCTTAGGAAAGTTTAGGATTTCCGTAAACTTTTCCTTGGGGTGATATTATTTATTATTTGTCAGAGGAAAACAAGAAACAGCCACTCTTCTGCTTTTCTCATGGTACAGAAGTACTATAATATGCTATTTTATACTACCAAGGGAAATCTACTTCCCTTCTGATTTTTTTGAATTACAAAACCCCTGATCATAAGACATTTTGTTTGGGGCATGTGGGGATTGATGTTGAAACCATCTTGAGGATGGTTAGGGTTAGGCAGCCATCTTGAAGAGACCATATTCCCTACCACTGACTGAGTCTCCTATCTTTTAATAGCCTTTAATACATATATACCTTACAAAGCACTTCTCCAGAGCTCGACCAATGAATCTTGAGTGAGGAATATACTGTGATTTATACATTTTGTTGTCATGCTGTGGCAACTCAGTCACTTGACCTTACAGCACAGGCGTGCAACTCTTTTGTGTTTAACCCTTTACAATACCTGGTGAGTCAAACCACCAGGAGGTTTTTGACTAGTTGACATCAGATGCTGTGTTTCATTTGGCTAGATGAAAGAGCTCTGATCAGGCTGACAGGCTAGCTTTCTGGGTGCCTCTGCAATGTATACAACCAAAGAACTAGTACCCAATAAAGGGAAGGAGCATGTAGAAGTTGGGAGGCGGCTTGCCTACCAACATTCAACCAGGAAGCCCAGACAATCATTTGAACCAACTTTGATGCCATAAACTCTGCACATATCTGTGGGTCCAATACAGGGTGGGATTCTACCAGTTCGCACCTATTCACTAGAACCGGTTGTTAACATTCTAAGCAGTTCGGAGAAACGGTTGTTAGAAGAAATTACTGGCCTAATCCTGTAAGGAAGGCAGGAAGGAAACATTCTGGTGTTGCTTACAGAAACTGCCTCTCCGTTAACCCTTATTACATTCTTGGCAGGACTAGACTTCCTGTCTCAGGAACGTCTCTGGAGTTTTATTCCCCTCCTATGCTGGTACTTTGCTTGTGTGGAGTGACCATTCAAAGTTACAATGGCACTGAAAAAAGTGACTTATGACCATTTTTCACACTTACGACTGTTGCAGCATCCCCACAGTCATGAGAGGCCAGGCGAGGAGATGTGTGCCTCGATGTGAGTGATATTGAGTTGGCCACACCAAGTCAATAACATGACCATGTTATTAGCCATGTCCACCCATGTTATTAGCCATGTCCACCCAGTCACATGACCACCAAACCATGCCCATCACCTAAGCCATGCCCAATTTGAATTCCACCCCTGGTCCGGTATCTTAATTCTAGCAGGTAGTGTGTGATAGTTACAATAGTTGATTTAGTTTGGACTGCTGTATACGTGTGTGGTGGGTGCCTTCTTTCTTTTTCTCTCTTTTCCAATACACTTTTTTTAATCAAGAGATTTTGCTATATGGGTTTTACATGTGGAGAATATTTTATTTTTACATGTGGAGAATATTTTATTTTCCTTAAAATATTCTCCACATGTAAAACTATATGTTGTACAGTGGTCCTTTATGTTTCAGGATTCCCACAAGGTTTATTTTTTGAATTAAACTAAATTCAGTGTGGTTTCTTTCCTAATCTTTCTAAAACTGGGCTGAAAGGAGAATCTGGAATGGATGGGCTAAAAGTCTGCCAGCTGGATACAGTAGGTGGGATCAGAAAATTCAGTCTCATTGCTTGACCTCTATCTTACAGCAATGCTTTGTTTAAATTTTTACTGGAGAATTCTTAAAACAAGAGTTATATTAGTACTATTGGCGATTTAAATTATCCTTCTTCTCTCAGCCCGTAACACCTTTATTGCATCTCCCTAAGACCCTATGATCCCATCTTTAAAATGCAAAAGAAGACACTGAATATAGCTATACAATTTTGTAGGCAAATTTAGCCACCTATTAAGGTCAACTCCCACTTGGCAAACAAAGGCTAAAAATTCTCTCTGTGACACTCGGCTTCCATTGTAAGGTATGTCATTTAAGCAACCAGGATCAGGAAGAAGAATGTCAGAAACTAGAGAGATTGATAGTTAGATTTTGCAATAATGACGCAATTACAAACATGCCTTATCATGTGGGAGGCAGAACAGAAGCAACAGTTGTAGACTTTAACATGGAAACAGACTTCTCTGTTTCCCAGCTTCCCCATTCTTTTCCCTTCCAAGAGGGACAAGCCCTGAACTGCAGCAAATGAGGAAAATTAATCCCACACCTGTTCACCCTGTGCAAGAATAAAATAAAACTTTTCTGCATCCGTTCTTTTCTTGCAAACTCCCTTCCTGCTACTGATTAATAAGACAGCACAATTCATGCATAATCACAATCTAGCAAGGCTTCTGGGCCTTGAAGATTCACAGATATCTGGCTTCGATCAGGTGTTCCCATTTAAACCAGAATAAAGCTGCCAACCCAAAAATTCCAAAATCACACTTCAAGTATAATAAGGATGGGAGAGTTCTCTCTCCTCATACCACCTTCCTATTAGCAGCTTAACTCAGGCAGCAAGTTTCAAGTCAGCATCCCATTTGAGCTAGAGTGGGAAGGAAACACAAGGAATTGTGTTGACATTTAATACAAACGATACATCCTTGCTTGGACATGTCTGGCTTGAGAGGTTATCCTAAGGAATATTGGAGTCCCAACATTACCCTTTCTATACATTTTATTACTAATTATTGCATTTATATTTTACCTTTCCTCTTCGAGGCTTAAGGTAGCATATGGAATATCCCTCCCTTCCATATTACCTTCATGACAACCCCATGAAGTAGGCTGTCGGCTGTGAGAGAATGACCAATCCAAAGTCAAACTCTGTAGTAGAAAGTAGAGCGGCCTTTCTCAGTGAGCAAGACCTCCTCTGATTCAAAGCTCATCCTATCATTTCCTTAACTGTACATTCTGGTAAGTTTGTTTATACATCAGGCCTTTATAATGTTACATTTGTTTCATCTCCAGACCTTACCTGAGGAAACTTGAAGTTGTCTTCAGCTGTCCAGTTTTAATTTTTCCTTTTCTCCTAACACAACTTTTGCCATCTATGCAACTCAGCACATTTCATGGACCATGTGGCTAGTGACACAATCAGGGAACTGCCTGATTCTTCTGGTCACTTTAGGCTGATGCAAACATGACCCCTCATCTCTGGTTGCTGGGCATTTCCCTCCATGGCCATTTTGACTGTGCTGCAAAAGAAAGGAGACATCAAACTTCCATGGAGGCATCTGCCCATGTAATGGTTAACTTATTGTAGCTTTCCAAAGATCTGCCAGAATTGCTGTTTCCTTTGAGAGAGTTCACTTATTATATCGATCACTTCCATGTACGGCCTTCCTGGTGTAGACTCAGCCTGAAGAAGGAACATAACATGGGGAAGACATGTTTATTGTAAGAACGGTGCTTGCTTTACAAGAAACAGGGATCCCAGTAATGGGAAAGCAAATGTTTTATAGAAATTGAGAGCTACAAGACAGGATATCCTAGGGATCTGATTTGCCGGCCAATTTACTGAAGCTAGGCTGATCCTTGTTCCTATACTTGAGGTTACTTCTATTGTTAGGCAAACTGGGTTTTTCAAGAGGGCAGCAGTGCTGAGGAAATTCATTGTTAAAGATGATGAGACTTTGAGGTCATCAGGCTGATTGAGGATGGAATACTTGGGGTTTCTTTAGGTTGCAATTCCATTATAAGGGCTGCCCTTGGGTCGTGCTGTGAGCTGGGGAGGCGGCCTTTATTCTTTGGTTTAGATGGAGTTGCAGGGGAGAGTTGTCTGGGGAGAAAAAGGATCAGTTTGGAACTGATAGGATTAGGCAAAGTTATGAACTGAGTTTGGCTCTGGTCATATCTAAAAGGAGGGAAAAGGGTGACAGTTTGTTTGTTAGGTTTTTTTTTTCCACACCATACCTGTGATTGAATCAAGTACTTTTTGGATACAGGTTTAGCGTCTGCCTATCCCACTTAAGGAGATTGATTGGTAACACTTTGTGAGAGTGGAAACAAAATTAAAGGAATTCACAAGTTATTTTCCATAACTTGTCCTGTATTAAAATGGTAAGCACAGCACATCTTGGAAGCCTTTCCCTTCCTCTGATGCAAGAAGAGGCCCTCTGCTTATGTGCAAAGACCAGGACCAGAAATACAGGTAGACCTTGACTTTCCAAAATCACAATTGGGACCAGAATTTCTATTGCTAAGCAGGGCGGTTGTTAACTCTTATTCAATTTTACAACCTTTTTTGCAATGGTTGTTAAGCAAATCATGTACCCCACTGACTTGGCAGAGCAGAGGCTGATTGGAAAGTGCACAAATGATCATCCTAAATACCGTCATAAATACTGCCATAAATACCTGCCAGTTGACAAGTACCCATGCTTTGATCACATGAACTTGGGGATGCTGCAGTAGCCGTAAGTACAAGGACCAGTTAGTTGCAAGTTACTTTTTTTCCAGTAGTGTTGTAACTTTAAAAGTTCACTAAATGAATGGTTGTAAGTCAAGGACTATTTCTAAGGTTCTTGTCACTTCACCTCCAGCAGATGCCCATGTGCGTGTCTATTATTTTGCAGTAATATCAAGCTGGTTTTTATGCTTTTATGATGAATAGTTTGGAGTCACTTTCTGAATCCAGAGGTATATAAACAAACAGATAAATGAATAAATAAAGAATATAAATATAGGATAAATATTCAGACTCGTGCCAACTTAAAATAAAGGCATGCCAGTCTTTGTGTTCACCACACCACAGGCAATTGTCATTACTTGACAACGTTTGAATATTAGAGAAAGTAATCTTTGGAAGCCATTGGCAGCATTTCTGCAATATTCTTGTCACTTTTTTCCAATTTGATGCGGCAATATAGGAAATGCCATTTAGATGTTTATTCTCTCCTGCAGGAAGAGCTCTGCTCAAGATGCTAAAATGGCTTGGTAATATTTGACAGGTTACTGCAGGATATTCTCTTTAAAGCTTATTCCTCTTCCTGTAGCTGGAAATGAATAGAAAAAGGTGATCATGTAGACAATATATTGCCAATAACCCCTCTCACCCAAGAACAAAAATTCACAATCCACTGGCTTGTCTAGTGATATGTCCAAAATTGAGCCCAATCCTTAAGAACTGATTACAGCTTAAGCCCCAACTTTCATTTTATTTTCATTTTATTTCATTTCATTTCATTTAAGCCTTCGAATAATATTTGGTAGGCATAGAAGGCCACAGCTTAACAACTTCTCTAATTTCAGACTGTTGACCTGGTAGCCCTAGCACCAATGAACAAACACAGGCCTGTGCCTGTGGGAGGAATCCAGCTTTGGTTGCCAAGCATATTCTACCCTGGCATTCTGCTTCTGATGACGTGCTGTCTACGCCCTTTTCTTGTGCTTGAAAAGGTAACATTATCAAACAGCTGCTTGAAATATCTTCTTAGGCCACCCAGGAACTGCTAAGCTACATCTGCAAATCTCACAGGACAAGTTGGAGCAGTTCACGCTAACAAAGCCACACCTCTGTGGGCGCTCCACAGACAGCGCTCAACCCAGTTCTTTCCTCGTCACTCCCAAAGAGGCCTCCTTCCTCTCCAACCTGCGTCAAAAGGAAGATGAGGTTGGGACTGTTTCATGAAGGCCATTTTTCTTCCATAGCAGGTTTAGAAAGAGAGTCATCTCATATACGTAATGAACTGCAGTGATTAAACTGATCCTTGCTAATTCTGAGCAAGGAAGAGGTCACTCCCTTGCTATGCCATTATGTGGCTGAGAAGAGCAGCTTTAGAATTTCTTTATACAAGGACCTGGAGATAGGGAAACAGAAAACAGATCCTGTTTCTTGGCTTCCACGTGTTGCTTTGTAGGCAGAGGGAGGTGACATGCATTCAAATACATGATGCCTCTTTCTACCTTTTGCTTCAGACACAAGGAATAGCAATGATTAGCACATAATCATCCATGTATTAAGCCAAGGCATGTTTTACTGCCATGTTGTCAGCCTGCTTTTGTTCTAGAGGAAGCAGAGAAAATTATCATTAGTGCTCCTAATTCAGTACAGATAGTCCTTGACTTATGACCACAATTGAGCCCAGAATTTACGTTGTTAAGTGAGAAATTTGTTACCTCAGTTTTGCCCTATTTTACGACTTTTCATGCCACCTTTGTTAAGTGAATCCCTGCAGTTGTTAAATTGGTAACACGGTTGTTAAGTGAATATGGCTTCCCCATTGACTTTGCTTGTCAGGTCACAAAAGGTGATCATATGATTCCAGGACTCGTCCTAAATGTGAGTCAGGTGTCCAGTATCCAAATGTAAATCATGTGACCATGGAGATGCTGCAATGGTCATAAATGTGAAAAATGGTCATAAATTGTCACTTTTTCCAATGTCATTGTAACTTTGAATGGTCACTAAATGGACTGTTGTAAGTTGAGGACTACCTGTATTGTTTTCATAGACTAAATCATTTTGCACTGGAGAGCACATTTGGTATATATACTATACGAAATATACTATACTATGGAGACTCTCATAAACTGTTTGCCATAGGTGGAGCCACTAACAAAATGGCTGCAATGGAGAACATATAACTAGTTACAAAACTTCCGTACCAGTAGTGGGATTCAAAATTTTTTACTACTGGTTCTGTGGGCATGGCTTGGTAGGCATGGCAGGGGAAGGATATTGTAAAATCCCCATTCCCTCCCACTCCTGAGGAAAGGATACTGCAAAATCCCCATTCCCTCCCCACCCCACTAACCTGATTTCCAGCTCCGTTCTCCTGTGCAGGGCAACCAAAGAAGGCCCAGCCGATCAGCTGGTACTCGGGAGGCGAAGAATAGATGGGGTGGGGCCAGTCAGAGGTCGTATTTGCCGGTTCTCTGAACTACTCAAAATTTCTGCTACCGGTTCTCCAGAACTGGTCAGAATCTGATGAATACCACCTCTGTTCTGTACCCTAGTACACTCCTTACACTCCATCAAGATCCCTATTCCCAAGAATAGTCATGTTTTTTTTGGGGGGGGGGGGTTGCTTTGGGTAGGTGAAATCAAAGAACTCAGGAGCACTTTTGAAAATGAAGATTATGCTGGAAGCTACTTTGCTTTGCAGCATTCAGTGCCCTTATTCCATTTTTTTTAATTAACAAACCACTTTGGTGTGGTGGTGAAGGTGCTACCTAGAAATCAGGAAACCGTGAGTTCTAGTCCTGACTTAGGCATGAATGCCATCTGGTGTCTTTGGGCCAGTCCACCATCTCAGTCCAGCCCACCTCATAGCATGCTTGTTGTTGAGATAGAGGAGAAGGAGTATTATGGTACTTTCACCACCTTTGATTTACTTTATAAAATAAGACCTTTGAGGAATAGCAAATTACACCAAGTGATAGACAAGAGCCAAGTGTACTCCTCGTGAGCACAATGAATTTCAGATTATCGGTTTTCAGGGAAGGAATGAGTTTTCACAGCTTAGTAGAAAATGCTAGGAAAAGCTTCCCATAAGTGTTGTATATGTCACGCTTGATGTAAAACTGCCTAATTCGGGCGCAATTTGGTGGCAATCACTGAATTTGTCCCCGCCTAGATTGTTTTCCCATGTAAAAACCTAAATGTCCCACTCACGTGATTGAGAGCCCAATAATTGCGAGAGCAGTTTTTTAAAGGATAGTTTTACAAAACACTTCCCCCTGTTTTACAATTCAGCACTACATTTCTTTTAGCCTAATGTTTCCAGTGGCAAGAATAGTAACGAATTGTGAGAAAAGTAACTTATCTATTTATTTTATTTATCTTAAAACCTGTATGCCTTTCACATTGAATTTTCCCAGAGTTTTTTGTAATACATTAACATTCAAATATACAATCCCTGAAATCATTTAATATGCATAAAAAATTAAAAATAAACCTAACAAATACCAC